>CM070823.1:36814998-37244998 GCA_036326025.1 Chrosomus eos | reverse complement strand
CACATCCAGCACCCTACGCAAGACTCTCAGACCCCCAACTGCTGGGCGGAAGATCTGCGTAGAGGGAGTTCAACTGCTGTTCCATATACCCACACCGTGAACTCTTGGATAACACTGGGAAAGCGTGCCTTTCCAGGGGAGAGGGACGCTGCGGAAGCCACATCCTGCCCTAAGGGAGGTAACATGTGGAGAATACTCATATGGACTGGCCAGAGGGGCAGTGCAACATATGGAATGTCACTGGGGTGGCTCCAGTCTGAGAAGGGGGAAGCTACACCAGACAGTGACGGCAGAGCGGACTCTGCCAAGGGAAAGACACGGGCTCACCGCAGGGAGCTGGTCGTGGAAGAATACTCATATGGGATCGCCGCAGGGATCACCACATATGGAACCCAGCCTAGCACAAGTTACACAAGCATACGAGCACTAGGCCTGGCGTCGGACGCTCCGCAACGTCCGACTGCCGAAGGGGTGCGGAGGAACTCACAGGGTTCGTCTGAGTGGGGAACTCGACTGGAGCAAAAAGCGCACGTATCCGCTCCATGTGGAGGGGAGTGGCGCAGCAAGCCGACACAAGAGTGGAAACTTCGGTGTTACCGGCTGGTTGAAGCGAGCACACAGGAAGAAACCAGCTCAACACGTAGGCTATAAAACCTAGCGAACGTGTTAGGTGTCGCCCAGCCCGCAGCTCTACAGATATCTGTCAGCGAGGCGCCGTGTGCCAGCGCCCAAGATGAAGCGACACTCCTGGTGGAGTGGGCTCTCAACCCAGGCGGGCAAGGCACGCCTTGGGCTTCGTAAGCCAAGGCGATGGCATCCACTAACCAGTGGGCCATCCTCTGCTTGGAGACAGCCTTCCCCTTCTGCTGGCCACCGTAACAGACGAAGAGCTGACCTGAGGTCATGAGGCTTTGTGTTCTGTCCACGTACAGGCGCAGAGCGCGGACGGGACAGAGAAAAGCCAGGGCTGGGTCTGCCTCCTCCGAAGGCAGCGCTTGCAGGTTCACCACCTGGTCCCGGAAGGGAGTGGTAGGAACCTTGGGCACGTATCCGGGCCGGGGTCTCAGGATCACGTGAGAGTAAGCCGGGCCGAATTCTAGGCACGATTCGTCGACCGAAAATGCATGCAGGTCCCCTACCCTCTTGATAGAGGCCAATGCAACCAGGAGTACTGTTTTACAGGACAGAATTTTTAACTCAGCTGACTGCAAAGGCTCAAAGGGTGGTCTCTGCAGTGCCAAAAGGACCAGAGACAAATCCCAAGAGGGTATAGAGAGTAGGCGAGGAGGATTTAGTCTCCTTGCTCCCCTCAGGAATCTGACGATCAGGTCGTGCTTTCCCAACGACTTAACTGCATCGTGATGTGCGGCAATGGCGGCAAAATACACTTTAAGGGTGGAGGGAGACAGCCTTCGCTCCAACCCATCTTGCAGGAAGGAAAGCACGGCTCGGATCGAGCAAGTTCGGGGGTTCTCCTCGTGAGAAGAACACCAGTCAACGAATAGGTTCCACTTCAGAGCATAGAGGCGCCTCGCAGAGGGGGCTCTAGGGGAAGTGATGGTGTCAACTACCACTGGGGGTAGGTCACCTAGAACCTCCGCGTCCCGTCCAGGGACCAGACATGGAGTTTCCAGAGGTCTGGACGCGGGTGCCACAGGGTGCCCCGTCTCTGAGAGAGCAGGTCCTCTCTCAGAGGAATGGGCCAGGGAGGGGCTGTCGCGAGGAGCACTAGTTCGGGGAACCAGGTCCGGTTGGGCCAATACGGTGCAACTAACAAGACCTGCTCCTCGTCCTCCCTGACTTTGCACAAGGTCTGTGCAAGAAGGCTCACTGGGGAAAATGCATACTTGCGTAGGCCCGGGGGCCAGCTGTGTGCCAGAGCATCCGTGCCGAGGGTCCCCTCGGTCAGGGAATAGAACAACTGACAGTGAGACGTGTCCAGGGCGGCAAACAGATCTACCTGTGCGGTCCCGAAGCGCCTGAATCAGCTGGACCACCTGGGGATGGAGTCGCCACTCTCCCGGTAGCACCTGCTGCCGTGAGAACTCGTCGGCTGCACGGTTGAGCAGGCCAGGAATATAAATGGCACGAAGCGACCTCAGATGCTTCTGACTCCAAAGGAGGAGATGGCGGGCGAATTGTGACATGCGGCGGGAGCGTAAACCACCCTGACGGTTGATGTACGCAACGGTCGCAGTGCTGTCCGTACGGACCAGCACATGCTTGCGCTGTAGCGGCGTTTTGAAGCGGCTCAATGCAAGATGTACTGCTAACAACTCGAGGCAGTTGATGTGCCAATGCAGTTGAGGCCCCGTCCACAGACCTGAAGCTGCATGCCCGTTGTACGTGGCCCCCCAGCCGGTGGCAGAGGCATCCGTGGAGACCACAGAATGCCTGGACACTTGTTCTAGGGGAACATCTGCCCGCAGGAACAAAGGGTCCGACACAAGCTGAGAGTTTGGCGACAGTGCGGAGTCACTTGGACCCGGCACGAGCCGCTCTGCCACGCCCATCTCGGGACTCGATCGTGGAGCCAGTGTTGGAGCGGCCTCATATGAAGCAATCCGAGCGGCGTACCGCGGCTGCAGATGCCATATGCCCCAGGAGCCTCTGAAACAGTTTCAGTGGAGCCGCTGTTCTGCGTCTGAGCGTGCTCACGCAGTTCAACACTGACTGGACGCGGGCCTTGGTGAGGCGCGCTGTCATGTTGATCGAGTCCAACTCCATACTGGGAAAAGAGATCCTCTGCCCGGGGCGGAGTTTGCTCTTTTCCCAGTTGACCCGAAGCCCTATGGCTGAGGTGACTGAGCACCATGTCCCTGTGTTCGCACAACTGCTCTCTCGACTGGGCGAGAATAAGCCAGTTGTGACAGGGCCAGCCCGAAGGGTAAGACTTCGTACTGATATGCCCGTCCCTTGAACGCAAAGCGAAGAAACGGTCTGTGTCAAGGGAGAATCGAGACATGAAAGTACGCGTCCTTCAGGTCGAAGGGACCGGTTCAAGACACGCAGGTCCAAGATTGGCTGTAACCCACCGCCTTTCTTGGGTACAATGAAGTACGGGCTGTAGAGGCCGGTCTTCATATCGGCTGGAGGGACCGGCTCGATCGCGTCCTTCGCCAGTAGGACTGCGATCTCTGCCCTGAGCACAGGGGCACTGTCCGCCATACAGGGGGACGCCGGGCGAACTGAATCGCATAGCCGAGTCTGACAGTACGGATGAGCCAGCGAGACGGGCTGGGAAGCACTAGCCAGGCTCCCAGACACCGCGCAAGCGGAACCAACGGCACCACAGACGTACCCGGGGTGGGGCAGCGCGGCGGAATGCAGGGACCCGACTCGGACGGCATAGCGGCCCGGAGTGGGGTCTGAGTGTGTGGTGCAACACGTACCTGCTTCCGTCGAATGGCAGAGTGAGTGTGCGGAAGCGTCAGTGCGTCCAGAACACAGCCACTGCTGCTCGCTGGCGAAGAAGAGGGGCTCGAGGGTGACAAGGCATAGCGTCGTCGACCGCCAAGCGCGCCCTCTTGGGACCCAGAGGTTTCAGAATTGCTCTTTAGTTGAAAATGAGGGTACCACTGGCCCGTGGGTCAGTGGCGGAACAGAAAAAGGAAACAAGATTCTCCACCCGGCCCTCCACCGGGGGAAGGAGCGGTGCCTTCACCACCTCCTGAAGAGCAACTTGATCCACTCTGGGTCGCCCGTCTCAGGGTCGTTAGTACCTGCGCTTGCCTCCTGGTTTGGCAGCGGGCTGGACGGGCATGGTCAACTTCCTGCGGCCTGCCCCACGCCGAGGCCTGGATGGTGGCTGCTGCTGCTAAGGCTTAGCGGGAGCGGAGGACGCCGCAGGAGGTCGACCTCGGCGACGAGCGGACGGAGGAGCTGCGGCCGGCGGACGGTGGGAGCAGCAGTGGTCCGCCGGGGCAGGATGTGTCGGATGGCCTCCGTCTGCTTCTGGGCGGCCGAGAACTGTTGGGCGAAGCTCTCGATCGCATCGCCGAATAACCCAACCTGGGAAGAGGGGCATCCAGGAACCGACATTTATTGGTGTCCCTCATATCCGCGAGGTTGAGCCAGAGGTGGCGCTCCTGGACCACCAAGGTGGACATCGCCTGACCGAATGAACGTGCAGTTTCCTTCGTCGCTCGGAGAGCGAGGTCGGTTGCCACACGGAGCTCCCGGAGGAGCTCTGGGTCAGAACCACCCTCGTTCATGTCCATGAGCGCCTGGGCCTGATGGACCTGTAGAAGCGCTATGGCATGGAGGGCGGAAGCAGCCTGTCCACAGGCTCTGCAGCCTTGGATGGGAGGCGTGGATTGCCCCGCCAGGAGAAAGCAGACGCCGGACACAATTGCATCGAGACGGCACGCTCCACCGGAGGAACATCCACATACCCCTTAGCCGCCCCGCCGTCGAGGGTGGTGAGGAGGGAGGAGCCACTAGGACAGCTTCTGGCACTATATACGGCGCCTTCCACGTCCTAGTAAGCTCCTAATGCACTTCCGGAAAGAATGGCACTGGGGCGGAGCGCTGAGAACCAGCACGGCCCGCCCCGAGATACCAATTGTCCAACCGAGAAGGCTCGGGACGTGGTGGAGGGTTCCACACAAGCCCGACCTTCTCGGCGGCCCGGGAAAGCATAGCCGCCCATTCTGGATCTGACTCGGGCAACGCCACACTCCCAGAGAGGGGTAACGCAGCCGAATCCTCATCTCCAGAGGACTGAGCTCCCCCTCCGATGCTGCGATCGACATCTGATCGTCAGGTGGGGCCCCAAAGGACACGGCTGGCCGACAACGAGAGGGGCCAGTGCGTTCGTTTGGGGGCTCCAACGGCGGCAGCGCTTGAGAGGCGTGAGGGGCCCACGGAGATTGCCTCGACGGGGAAGCCCTCACGGTAATCCTCAGATCACCCTGACCATGCGCAAAAGTAGGTCTATTCTGAGGTCCAGAATAAACACTAGATCTGGGCATAGGCGAGGGGACTGCACCTCCCTTGAGGTAAGTGAGTCTTGATCTAACGCTGCCATAGTCATATTCCCGCAATGAGAACATGAACTATTCACAAAAGCTGCTTCAGCGTGCTGAATGCCCAAACACGAGAGGCAACAATTGTGGCCGTCTGCTGGCGCCAGGGAACGACCGCACCCAGAAACGCACAAGCGGAATGTCATCCTGAAAAGGACGCAGCGTCACGCTTGTGTTGCTCTTTTAGTTGAAAACAAAAAATATAAAGAGAAAAAAATAACTCTCTCAGTGCTGAAGCACCCAGGGATAGCCGCGGTGTAATCGGGGTACACACTCACGAGAGGAACGCCCACCGAGACCGACACATACAGACACACACACACACACACACACACAAGCAATGCTGTGAAAACAGCAGTTGTGAGCTGTAATGCTCGCGGCCACCGCTGATCGCGCCGTCACACCAGCACTGGAACAGAGTATTCTCTTTGAAGTCTTCAACGATCGATGCAGCAGTCTGCAGAAACTCAGAGTCAAAACGAAAGCTCGGCTCCGAAGCGAAAGACAATGAGTGCGTGCGTCCGCTTCCTGTTTATTCCCGCGGAGCGGGGCGGGGCGCGTGACGCGTTTCACGCACGCCAACGTTCATTGGCTTGTTCTGTAGACACTCGAAGTTGATAGGGCTCCCTGAAGTGATCCCCCAACGTCGTCACGTCGAACGTGAGCGACTGAAGGGGAACAGACTAATAACTAGCACTAGTAAATTTAATTTGATCTAACCCGTTTTCTGGTTTTTATAGTTTATTTAGGCCTATGTTTAGTAATAGCTACTTTTCTTCCCGGAACTACAGTATGTAGGGTTTGTTTCTGGTGGGATACTCATTAGTGGCACACTCTGTGCTCGTTCGGCACGTTGGTTGTGTTCTTATGGTAATGCTGGCATTTTAATCTCATAAATGTTGACTTCTTTGGTAAACAGAATTAATAATTAAAGACATGTTTGCATGTATGTTGTATTTGGGAGGTTTCAGGAGGTTAGGGTTAATTAACTATTTTTTGTTGTTTCAATGTATATGCTTCAATTAGCTTTAGCTTATAGCCTATTTTACATGTAATTGTGTCTTATGTGTGTCTTTACAGGTATGTTTGGACTTTTTTTAAGTCCATATATGTTTAATTGTATAAATAAAAATAAAAGAACAACACAATTTGTATCTTTGTTTTTTTTTGTACCATAGTTTTATATAAGGATGGCACTCTTATTGTATATATTTATTCATATTGATTTGTAAGGTACATTATTCTGTCATGACTTTACTTGAGGAGGCACATCATCATTGATTTATTATTAACTAACCATACACTAACATCAACTAATGGCTTGTTAATGCATCATTATGTCATGACTTTACTTGAGGGGGCACATCATCATTAATTCATTATTAACTAACCATACACTAACATCAACTAATGGCTTGTTAATGCATCATTATGTCATGACTTTACTTGAGGGGGCACATCATCACTAACTCATCATTAATTACTTATAAAGTAACATGAATTTATGACTTGTTAATGTATCATGTTGTCATTTCATGTCTTGGCCCTCCAAGAGTACATATTTAAAAAGTTATCAATTACACATGTTCTATACATATTCAGCTCTTCTAAATCAGATAAAACTTGGTGCTTTTCGGTGGTTGTAAAGAAGTGGAAGAGCAGAGGTGCTGTGCCCGAATTTGGATGGAGAAGGAACTGAACGGTAGGATGAAAGTGGACACATTTTGAGGGGGCAAGAAAACAAGACTAACATCCGACTGTATTTTGATATAAAGACAGTAAACCAATCCTCAAAATAACCACATAAATAACCATCATCATGAGCTAACACTGATTTTAATTTTGAAAATTGCATCTGTTTAATGGATATATAGTGTAGGTATTTCACTCTTGATGGCAGCAGTGGAATAACTTAAAACGTAATGAGATTAAATTGTTTTTAACCCTTAGGGGTCGGAAAACGCGTCCTCGCGTTTTGCTGGATTTTTTCCTTATCCGTGCAAAAGAGGATCAAATTACTCTGTTGATTTTGATCTTAAATATAAGTGTTGTACATCATTAGATCCTGTTAAGTGTGTATTTTTTTTGTGGATACTCACAATAAAAACAAAGTGTTGTGCTTTTCGTCAAATAAAGAAAAATAAACATGATGCGCGTTTTACCTTCTCTCTGTCAGTGAGGTCCATTCTGAAACGCGTCCGAAAAATTTGCTGTAGCTCTGTCAATACTTGTCATAGAGATACGAGATATTTCTCTTTATGAAGCTGAGATTCTCTTCTTTTAAATGAAAAAAAAATATTTCCAGTTTATGTAATCCGTTTGAAACCAAGGAGAGGTACAGTTTTTTCATTCTCCCTTCATTATTTTTAATGAGCTGAGCCCGCCACACCCCCAGCGCTTTTCACATGGTAAATAGGCGATCAATGCCAAACAACACAAAGATTCTTCATCAGAATACTGATAGTTCATCGCGTTTTAGGGATGGAAGCACGTTACTCCTTCAGAGGATTATGGACGTCGGGGAATAATTCACCTTTTCCACAGAGAAATTGAAAGTGAAACTCGGAACAGTTGCGATCGCAAGTTTTGTGTGAGTAGCGGCTGTGGTGTAGTGGCAGATCTTTCGCCAAGCGTGTCAGAGGTTATGGGTCAAAACCGAATATCAAAACCGAATATGTTCATCAGTTGTTACAGTCTATATCTAACATACACGTATATAGGACACACATTTGTGTGCATTTTATTTTGTGATTTCACCGGAATGAATAGTGTCCGTGGCAATAGATTGAAGAGCACGTCCTAAGAGCGAGTGAAGACTGCGCGCGCGCCGCCACAAGAGACTGTATACATGACACTGATAGCATGCAGACACGAGCGCTCAGCTTGAATTCAAAAACAAAACATTTTAGCGCTAGATCTCTTATTTAAGAGCGGACTAAATGAATGCTCTGCTAGTTAACTGGAGATGTTTTATTTGTATTAGGTACAGCTGTTCATTGAATGTATCAGTAAATGCGTGCGGTCTATATGGGCCATAAACAGATACTCGCGGTGGGCGCGGTCTACCCATCAATAGATGTTTCTCCGTCCATCAACAGATACATTGTGCATCTATAATCATAATTGTCCATCAGTTTACTTTGGATAATGTGCTAACAGTTGTTTGCTTTTGTTTTGTTATGTTTACATCGTCACCATCAGCCTTCAGAAATCATTCTGATATAATTTTTTTAAAATCAATGTTGTAAACAGTTGTGCTGCTTAATTTTTTTAACCTGTGATAGTTTTTTTAGGATTCTTTGATTGCACTTTTTTTATATATATAAGCAATATTTTAATAATAAAATATATAAAATAAACAAGTTTGGTCTTTTTATGGGTTTTTTTTTTTTTTTGAAAGGATGTGTTAAGTGATATGAATGACTTTAAGTCTTTATGTTCTTAGGAAAGATTTCTATTTTGAATAAATGCTGTTCTTTTTAACTTTTTATTCATCAGTGAATCATTCTTAGTTCAGGCTGCCTCACAGCACCTTGATGGGGCATTAGCCATTGGGGTAGTGTCTTTAGTCTTCCCAGGTGTAAATCACATTAATATTCATGGGCATTAACACTCCCACGCATACAGCACTGCTGACCCAAAAACTGATGTAAGAAATTCAAATCATTATATTGATGTTTCTGAAAGAGTGGTCATAATGATTTTCACTTCATTTTGAAGTAAACATTCTAACCTACAAGAATAGTAACTCAAAAGTATTGTGGACAACTATTCAATATGTGTTAAATGGCCTTATTGCGGTGACATTTTTTTTCCCAAAACGTACTAACCACGCATATTATTTTTTTTCTATAAAATGCAAACATGTACATCCATTTTCCTCACATATTATTGTAGCAGAGTTTGTGCTGAATACAGCAAATTTATATGTTGGCAAATGGTATGTTTTAAGTAGCTGAAATAAGCACAAATGTCAGGGCACAGGGTATCCGCGGGGTCTTGAAAAGTATTAAAAGGTGATAAATCAATTTTGGGAAAATTAAGACCCTTAAAAGGTATTAAAAAGTCTTATCACGGGTTTATAAAGTCTTAAATTTTGAAAGTATTTTTTCTGAATTAGCTGTCCAACAGTTTGAGTCCCAAAAACATCGTAAAAGTGTGTGAATTTAGTCATTTTTATTAAAAAAACGATCAATCACTGTACTGATTGCCTACACCAAACACTGATCCCTAAACCTACCCGTCACTGTAACCTAAACCAATGAAATCGGTTGCAGGGCGGGATTTTCCCAGGGCGGGCGTATTACAACTAAGTTAAAAGTATCATTGGCTGCGTTTACATGCAGCCAATAACCCGTTCAAAACCGGGATAGTAGCAATAACCCGGTCGCGAACGGCCATGTAAACACCGGCAAAAACTCGGATATGCTCATATCCTGGATTTTAAAAACCGGGATATTATACCTGGGGTACCCCTTTTCTAACCCGAATTTTTGGTCATGTTAACGCGTATCGGGATATCCCCATAGTGATTTGTGTTCTGCGCATGTTCTATTCGCAAGGAATCTTGGTCTTTTGAGTAGAGAAACTTCTCGGGCACATAAAAAAAACCCACTTGTCGTGCAGTATACCGGAAGTAAACATGGCGAGACGCAGCACAGCATACTTTTGGAGCGAGGTCAGTAACGTTACCAGCATCAAAGCGCAAACAAAGGCGATTGCTATCTGCCCCGAACTATTCATTATCCGCATGCTGCTGCTGTTGTTGTTGTCTTTCGATACAGGAAGAAGAATCGGAAATGACGCATATTGCGTCTTAAGGTGGTCCGTACGTCTAGACGCTAACATTGCGTCACTGTTTTTATCGGGATATTGCAATGTATACAGGAGAAACTCTCTCTGCTCACGCATGTAAACGGGTTATTCCTAATGTTTCAGAAACCCGAATAGTGACCTTAACCCGACCATAACCCGAAAATTGGCTGCATGTAAACGTAGTCACTGATGTAAATGGTTACAGCTTGAAGTGGCGGTGAGGTATTAAAAAATATTGAGAAGGTCTTGAAAAAGTCTTGAAAAGGTATTAAAATGAACTTCAAGATTCCTGCATATACCCTGGGGCATTTCAAAACACCTAAAGAGCCCCAAAACAGCTCAGACCCCAGAGGGTTAATGATGAATGCATCATTGTGTGTTCAATGAGTAAGGTTAAATATTGCAAGACATCTAGTGTCATTCAATGATGTTTGTGACAGTTGCTGGTGGCAAATTTATGAACAATTTTACACTGTGCCCTTTTAATACATCTTTCTTCTAATCTAGAGGATGTTTGATTTAGTTTACCCCAAAGTGTTAATCAATACATTAATTAACAAGCATGTACTAATGTGTAGTTAAGATGGCATATTCATGCAGGAATTCATATGACTCATGTCGTAATTAAGGTTAGTTCTTCATTAGTACATGTCTTAAGTCATCATTAGTTCATAGTAAAGTAATTATTAATTCAGGTATTAGTACATGATTATTCATGTACTGTTATTGTAAAGTGTTACCCACATTTCTCATATTCTCATTTCCCCACATAAAAAAGCATTATCTTATCAGTCACATGGTCCCCAACTTTCCCAGACATGATTACTATAATGTTAATACAATACATCTTACACAGACTTGATACATTTCATGATACATTTTCATTTCGTGAAATTAAATATCATTTAAAATCATACCTCACACGATACTACTCCAATAAACTATTCAATGAAATGGTCAAAAAGAGGTCTCAAAAGAGATTTTTTGTCTCAGCTCTATATCTTGGGAATCCTCAAATGATAATTTGGCCATATACTCATTGCAAAGTTTTTTTTTGTTCTTTACCAATGGATAAAAAGAAATTTGAGATACCTTAGCTGCACTATACTGTTAACGAACATCCCAACATCCACACTGATGAGAGCGTCGTTTTGACGAATATGCAGATATGTACTGCATGCTTACCTCTCAACAACAAAATAAACATACAACAGTGGCTCCATGCTACTGTCCCATTTAGCTTGCTTTGTTAGGAGCACTTATAGGTGGGGTAAGCATTATTTGAAAAACGCTGTATCGAAGTTAGTCGGTCTGACATACGAACAACAACAACAAATGTGTGTAGCCAATCAGCATTAGTATGATGGTGGAGGAGAGAGAACGAGCAAGAGAGAGATTTGAAGAAAGAATGCAGAAATAGAGATGAGACACAATACGAAAGAGAAAAGTTCATAAGAATATCACTGGAAAATGAAGAGTTATGGTTAAGGAAAGAGCTTTAGGCCCAGTGTTAGAAAAACTTTCCAGCGCTAGAGAGAGCTAAGCGGGAGCTGAAAACAGACACAGACGTTGCTTATATTTGCTCCACACGTGAGTTTGAGTGTCTGGAGCTGCTGTGCTGTTGGCAACGTACAACAACATTTTGTTTACTCTATGCTTCATTTTTTTTTGTGCTTTCTTGTTATTCGTTCATCATCTGCACTTCATTTTCTGTGAAGCATTATTTTGTTGCGCTTCTGCTATGATAAACAGACATCCACTCTTGAATTGTGTGCGTTATGGAGGCCAGCTAGTCAGTGTCGCGCTGACGACTGCTAGAGAATACAGTGTTTAGTGTCATTGTTAGTGCACTCGCCTCACATACAGGGGGACTGGTGTTCGAGACCAACTCGAAGCAGGGCGGTTAGAATTTAAGGCTGAATTTTGGAGGCGGAGCATCGAAGAGAGGGATGTGTTTGTCTCAGTTGATTTCAAATATCAACAATGTCCAACAGCGTTTTAGAAATATAGCTTACCCCGTAATATTCAGCAGTATTATTGATTAGTCTGCTCTGACACTATCGGATGAGAACTGAACTGAGCTGGATGATGACATCACTGTTTTCTGCAGAGCAGCTTTAGCTGAATTTAACTAATTTCATAATTGATGAACTTTACACAGTCGTTGAACTGTACACAGTCGTTGAACTGAACTGAATGAACATGAACTGAATGAACTTTTTTTCAGCTGAACAATGACTGTCATTTAGAGCTGTTACAGCAGAACTAAATTCTGTTTGTATCATTATCACTTTCATCTTTATCGCTGCTTTGAAACTATAATACGTTGTATAAATAAAAGGTACAAACAAAACAAAACAAAACAAGAGCACACAGTGAGGGAACAAACACCCAAACCATGTACTCACAACTAAAACATAGGGTACGTTTAGACTGTCAGTCCAAATCCGTTTTTTATGCATATCTGATCAGATTTAGCAAGCGTGAACGGCAAAAAAACACATGAAGATTTCAAATGGTTTATGTGACTTTCTCATGCCACGTAAAACGTAAACTTCTGACATTGTTATAGGAAACATGCTGAAAGTCATTGCAGAAACAAGGTTGTGTTGTTGCAAAGTGCCGGACGAGCAGAAAATAACAATATAAGGGAGACGCTTTGAAACCTCGGAAATGACAGCGTGGAATAAAGCCATGCATACCACCCCGCCTATGTTTCTGCTGCTGCCTCATAAGATGCAGTAGTTCAGCGCAGATATTGTAAATAAGACAACATCTGTATTTCAACCCTCCCCCTCCCCCTCCCCCCGAAAAAAAAGAGTTCTCTTTAACATCTCAAACATTTCTCCTAGACAAATATGAGGTTACTTTAACATCAAATGGAGACTTTTGCTTAAGTCTCCTGCTTCTCACAGTTGTCTCCTGAGACAAACTCTAACACGCTCACAATGGTCTCCTTTAAAGTTTTAGAGGAGATCTCTACAACATCACAGACTGTGCTCAGATTTTTCTTTTTTACCTAGGAAACTGGTTGCTCATTTGTTTCCTCTAAAGTTTCAGAAGAGATTTCATCATCACTAACCTAAAGACACAACATCACACACTGCTCATATTTTTCTCTTTACCTAGAGACACTGGGTTGCTCAGATTTTTCTCCTCTAAAGATTCAGAAGAGATCTCAGCAACATCACAGACTATGCTCAGATTTTTCTCCTTAGCTAAAAAACTGGATTGCTCACATTTGTCTCCTCTAAATTTTCAGAAGAGACCACAACAACATCACTGTCAGAGCACAGAAGGAGACAACACTGGTGATACAGATCACACAGATGGTTTATTAATAATGCAGAATGCAAGCGGTGAGAAGCAACAGGATGGATGATCAGAATGAACTTAGCTGAGTATTAACTGTCTCTGTATGGTTGCAGGTGGGTTACAGATGTTCTTGGAAGGATTGCCTAAGGATGAAGACAGATGATGACGGTCGGGAATTCTCAGAAGGTTGAATAGAACAGGTAGCCAGGGCCGGGTTTCCCGATAACGATGTATCTTAGCTCTTAAGAGCGCTATCTACGTGCAAGGTTACGAACGCTCGCGGCAATTCCACGCGCGTTTCCCAAAAATGCACTTAACATGAACGCGCGAGAACGCGCTCTACGTGCTGCTTAAGCATCGCTGTCCATTAGCGAAGTGCTGAAATATAACCTTATATGGAACCATATTCTGAACGTTTAACCTAAAAATCGTCATTTGTTGTGGATCAGAAGTCTAAAGCATCTATACAGGCGGAGGCACTGATACAATGGCTGAAAAAAAAAAAAAAAAACAAGAGAAGATACCTTTAAAAAAGGTAAAATTAATGTCCTTTTAGAGGAGATAGAGCGAAACAAAGACTTTATTTTTAACAGATTTAAAAGACACCATACAAATAAGGAAAAAACAAAACATCTGGGAGGACATTGCAAACTAACTGCAACCAGCGGCGTTCAAAGATCAGGGAAGGAGGTCCGCAAAATCCATGACTGGTTTTCGTGCACGTCAGCAAGTCATTTACCATTTTTTTTAAAAATTCATCTCTATTTTGCCCAGTTTTTAAAACATGATTCCCACATTACTTCAATTATGATTTTTTTTCATTCATTTAATTTAGATGTGTATTTCTATTTTTTTCTTCCCTTTTTAATTATTTCATTTATAAATTGAACAGCTGATCAGAGAACCTTTGGCTTATTTACTGTGCCTATATGTAGGATACATTACTGACATTTCCATCATATAACATTTTAGTACAATATATATAACATGGTAACTTTGAAGCATTTGTTATCAAACTAGTGCACATGCAGGTTTCAAACTTAGTTTGAATAAACGAGCAGACACTTATTAGCTACTTGCTGTACGTTTATTTAAAATTAACAGCAAGACAACTAGAAGTGAATGTGCTTTCCATTAAATGAATCACACACAGTAAATAAATGAAAAAAATAAAAAAAACTTTGCAATGAACTGCAATTTAGACGTGCGACTGCGTGCCGGTGCGGTGAGACGTACATGCTCGGGCAGATTCGGCTTGAAGTCGTTCATCCTTGGATGCGGCGCCACGCATGCACTGTTACAAAAAAAGCCTTGCACACAGCTAAGCGAAATGAGGTCTTGCGCACCAAACGCGTCATTTTTGCCACGCACACCTTCGCTCTTGTGCGGATTATAGACAGTAAAAGAAATGGACGCTTTGAGTATAAACAAGGCTTTACTCCGTGTCAGTGCGCGCTCTGATCGGTAAAGGAATCGATATTGAATTGAGAAACAAAAAATTGCAATGCATTGATGAATCGATATTTTTACCCAGTCCTAGAAAACAGGGTAGGTTGATAATAGAGTATCCACTGAAATTATGTTAATCCGGTGGTGGTTTGACAGAGGGAGTTTTGTGTATACTCGGCCTAGGTAAGGAAACGACTCCAGTCGTGCTGGTGACAGTGGCAATAGGGCCGCTGGTATCTCCCGATCTCCTGGATCTTACGTTTAGTCTGGCTAATAACGAAATACATAGGGATTCTGCTGTCTCAAGTGCAAAAGGTAGACCTCTTAGTGGTATTAACTTGCAGGCTTTTGAGTATCGATCCACCACTACTAGAATGCAGGTGTTGGAATTTAAGGGTGGTAGGTCGGTGGCAAAATCTATTCTGATGTGGGACCATGGTAGATTAGGAATGGGCAAGGGAACCAGTTTACCTTCCAGCAGATGACGGGGAGTTTTGGAGATGGCGATGACTTGAACGTGTCGGGGGACCTCCTGGGTCATGCCAGGCCACCGGTACTTATTATGGAGGAGTGAGTGGGTTTATTGGCTGCCTGGGTGTATAGAGCCCGGAGATGTATGAACTGAGTCCAAGAGGGAATGTCATAGGGCTGGTGGAGCTATTTCAGAACGTAAGGCTTCGGTAATTTGGTCGTCTACTGACCACTAGATGGGACTTACAACAATGGCTGCAGACTCAAGACTCAAGTGGAGAGAGTTGTGTAAGAAAATCATTCTTCAGGTTCTTACTTCCTGATCGATATATGACAATGAAATCAAACTGGGTAAAGAATAGCACCCAGCGGGCTTGCCGCGGGTTCAACCATTTGTTTTCACGGAGATATTCCAGGTTTTGATGATCGCTAATGTCCTCGAACTTATGGTTAGCTCCCTCTAGCCAATGTCTCCACTCCTCCAAGGTTAGCTTGATAGCCAATAGCTCCCTGTTGCTGATGTCATAGTTTTGCTTCGCCAGGACAGTTATGACATTATGTCCTTTACGATTTTTTCAAAGCATTTCATTACAAGGGAAGTCAGTGCAATTGGTCTAAATTCATTAAGGTCTTTAGGAGATTTTGTTTTAGGGATAGGTATTAATGTTGATGTTTTCCATATGTCCGGTATGTCCCCACTGTCAGCACATTTTTGAAAGATAATCAGAATCAGAATCAGAATCAGAAAGAGCTTTATTGCCAAGTGTGCTTGCACACACAAGGAATTTTCTTTGGTACTGAAGCTTCCAGTGCACATATACAGATACAAATACAACAAGAAACAGTAATACAAAATCTAAAAATAAAATTATAAAAAAAAAAAATATATATATATATATATATATATATATATATATATATATATATATATATATATATATATATATATATATATATATATATGAAAATACTATAAAATATAAAATATAAGGCCACGGTTGGGTTTAGTCAGAATAAACATTTTCGGATTATGAACATATATACAGTATTTTGAATAGTATGAATAAATATAAATATAAATAACCTGAGTTTAGGAGATATTGCACTAAACAGTGGGGGTATTGCACTTAAAGGCATATGCCTTGGGAGATATGTTAACTGTTCAGGAGGGAAATGGCCTGTGGGAAGAAACTGTTCCTGTGCCGAGATGTTCTTGTGGCCAGTGATCTGAGTCTCCGTCTTGACGGTAACAGTTCAAACAGGTGGTGTCCAGGGTGAGTGGAGTCTGTGATGATTTTACCTGCTCTCTTCCTCACTCTGGAAGAGTACAGGTCCTGGAGGGTTGGCAGGGGGGCACAATGATCCTCTCTGCAGTCCGGACTGTCCGCTGTAGTCTCATGATGTCTGATTTGGTAGCTGAACCAAACCAGACAGTGATGGAAGTGCATAGGACAGACTCGATGACGGCTGAGTAGAACTGAATCAGCAGCTCCTGTGGCAGGTTGAACTTCCTCAGCTGGCGAAGGAAATACAGTCTCTGCTGGGCCTTTTTCACAATGGAGTCAATGTGATTGTCCCACTTCAGGTCCTGAGAGATGATAGTGCCCAGGAACCTGAATGACTCCACTGCTTCCACAGTGCTGTTCATGATGGTGAGTGGGGGGAGTGCTGGGCTGTTCCTCCTGAAGTCCACGGTCATCTCCACTGTTTTGATAACTATGAAAACCTCACTAAGCTGCTCGGCGCAGTAGTGCGGTGTACGCCCACAAATGGCATCAGGAACAGCAGCCCTTTTTTTGTATTTTTAAGTAGTGTTATGACTTTTGACTCTTGTATTTTTATCCCTCTCTAAGGCGTTAACGTCTCTCTCAAAGTGACTATACTATCTGAAAAAGACCTTTCAAACCTGCAAAAAAATTGATTAAAAGTATCTGGCAAGTCGCCGTCGTCTATGCCCTTCAATTTAATTTGTTGTCTTGTTCTGCCTATAGGCTGATTAATGGCTTGTCATAGTTTTAATACCTTGCCAAGCTGCCTTTAGGTTCCCACTGTTATATTGATTTTCAATTTTGTTATACTGGATTTTTGCCTTCCTTATTTCATTTTTGACTTCTCTTGAGACAGCTTTTTTCTCTAACAGGTCCCCTAGATAAAATGTCTTTTTTTTCCTATTGATAACACTTTTCAATTCCTTAGTTATCCAAGGCGTATTATTAGGATAAATGACCACTTTTTTAGATGGAATAACCATGTCAACACAATATTTGACATAAGCAGAAATTGTTTCCGTAAATTCATTAGTCACTACAAGTGTCAGAAAAACAATTCCAATCAGTACAATCTAGACAGCCCTGTAGAGAGGAAATACTGTCTTCTGTCCGGAGTTTGATGATTTTCTCCTCTCGCTCTAGGCGTCTGTACACAGGAATCAGATAAATACTATTGTTGTAAGAGGCACCGAGTGGCGGCATAGCCAAGGATTTATAGGCCCCATTTACTGAGCCATAACAAAGATCTAAGGTGGTGGTCCTCTGCGCTGTAGAGCAAGTTATATACTGTTCATATGATTTTAAGGTTTTGTTTAAGATGCAGTGGTTAAAATCTCCTATAAAAAACTTGGGGGCCTCTGGGTCCAATCTATGAGTGACATCCGCGATCACTTGCGTTGCAGTTGAAGCATTGGCTCGCGGGTGAATATACACAAGCGTATAAAACAGCTGTTGGAACTCTCGTGGTAAATAGAACGGCCGAAGAGACACAGTCAGCAATTCCATGTCCGAATATTTTTTCTCTCACTACCACAGTGTTACAGTACCTTTTATTTACGTAGAGGCACACTCCTCCTCCCCGACTTTTCCCAGTTGTCTCTATCCAGACGAATTGGGCTACCGAACCCACTCAAGACTAAGTCCTCGTCCCGTTCTGACTCCCTCAGCCATGTTTTCGAGATTGTTATGCCGAGTTTGCACTTAACCCAAGCTTCCAGCTCGTCTGTCTTGTGTCTTAGTGACTGGACGTTTGACAACAAGATTGAAGGGAGTGGGGGTAGCTTACGGCGGTTGTCGAGCCTGAGGTTTTTAAGTCTCCGATGCAAGCCGCCTCTCCTCCCTCTTTTCCGATGTTTGCTCCGTGCATGCAATCTGCACAACTCAGCCGGAATATCTGGTATAATACCGGCAGACGATGTTCGTAGGGAGATCAGAAACCCTCGGCTATGGATAACTTTCCCCAGTACTCCATACTCCGAACCGTAACAGGTGGAGAGTTCCAGCAGTAGCGTTATCACAATAAATAAAGCGAACAGTTGGTCGAAAGTCTTTAAAAACCGCATCTCTGTATCACTGGTGCTTTCTACTCACGCATAAACATCCACAATAGACACTCAATAAAGTAAAGTAAAATAGACACTGGAACAAACAAACACTGGATGGGCAAGCTGCTGGGTCGCACACGCACTGGAGCACCCCCCTGGTTATAGGGCCCCCTCTGGACAGCAGTGCATAACTGTTGTTTCCAGCCCAAGCACCTTTGTCTACAGAGGACAACAGCATTGCACCTACCACCTCACAAATGTATTAGAAATCAGACTAATATTGATCTATTATAAGATCTGACTTTACATCAACACTTACAGACATGCACTGCGTCTGTGGTGTGAGCTGGTACATCTGTCGCCATTGTAGTGGTGTAGAAAGGAGAGGAGAGTGGCATTTTCATTGAAAAGTTCAACGGAGACAGGGGAGAGGATCTAGTAGATTTTGTTGAATGCTTTGTTCCAATTGGTGAGGATGGAGGTGATGGTGGGGGCTGGTTTTCATGTGACATGGTGCTGGTGATGGGTCTACAGGTGTGAGTAAAGGGCATGACGTTTCTTTATGTGCTCTTTTATGTTGTGGTTCTTGGGTAATTCTATCCGGGGTGTGTCTTCTTTAAATGGTTTGAGATGGTCAGTGTTGATTTGGGGGAATATCTTGCCATTTTCATCCCTTAAATCTGTGCTTTTGTCTTACAAATGGATAATTTCATGCGGTCCCAAACAGCTCACACACAAGCTTGACCCCTTTCCTCCGCTGGTTCCTTATGTTTTTTCTTAGGACCTTCTGGCCTACAATAAATGGTGCCTGATTTGCCACCCTATGTCTCCTGTCCTGTTTTTTTCCTCCTTCAGATAAATGGCCTTTGATATAGTGTCCTCTGCTATCACAGATTCCACTTTACTGTTGACCTTTTCAGAAACATTGAAGATTGAAATTTTCACTAACTTTTAATTGATACTACATTATATTTATATGGAACAATGTTAATTATCACATACCTCATACATCTCAGGAGCCTCACAGGATATCGTGCCTCCATGCCGAACATTAAAGGGTTAGTTCACCCAAAAATGAAAATTCTATCATAGTTTACTTACCCTCAAGTTGTTCCAAACCTCTATGTGTTTATTTGTTCTGCTGAACACAAAGGAAGATATCTGGAAGAAAACAGATTTCATTCCCCATTGACTACCATAGTATGTATTTTTTCCTACTATGGTAGTCAATGGGGAATGAGATCTGTTTTCTTCCAAATATCTTACTTTGTGTTCAGCAGAACAAATAAACACATAGAGGTTTGGAACAACTTGAGGGTAAGTAAACTATGATAGAATTTTCATTTTTGGGTGAACTAACCCTTTAAGAAGAATGGTGAGAATCTAGTTGTCAGCTGTGTCTTGGTTCTAAGACCAAACATTACCACATCTAGATATTGGTCCCATTTTTCTGGTCTTTTTCTGGTCCACTATTTTGCACAAGGCTCTAGAGTCATAACCAAAAGGAGTTGAAAGTTATGAGTAACGTCTCGGTTACATATGGTAACTCTCATTCCCTGAGGGAGGGAACGGAGACGTAGGTCATGACTGACCAATAGGAATCTCGCTAGAGAGGCCAATCTACTTCGAGTGAATACACATTGGCGTGCAATCATTTGCAACAGCTGTGCAGCCTCGCAGCGCGGGTATTTAACAAGCAGCTGGTGTGATTGCACACTAGTTTTTTTGCTGAGGAGCCAAGCCTGAGAAAGCTGGTCGCCCCGGCGGGCGGCAGCAGATGTGGCGACGGGACCTACGTCTCCGTTCCCTCCCTCAGGGAACGAGGGTTACCATATGTAACCGAGATGTTCCCTATCGGTCAGTCACTACAACGTAGGTCATGACTGACCAATAGGAGACCCTACCAAAGTGCCACAGCTGTTGCACCCCATCCAGCGCCCCTGTGCAAGCCTCTACACCTTATTGCCTGGAAGGACAATAGGAGGAGGCTTACACAGAGTGAGTCTGACACTGTTGTTCCATGATAACCCATACAGTGAGATATTGGATAACACTGGGAAAGCGTGCCCTCTCTGTTTAGGAAGGAACGCTGCAGAAGCCACTTCTTCAAAGAGTTATGTGGAAATACATATGGACTAGCCCGAAGGCTGTACTGCATATGAAATAATGGGTGACTTAGCCGAAGGGAAAGACACGGGCTTCCGATAGGAGCAACTGTGGAGAATATACACATATGGGATCCCCGTAGGGTCACACATATGGAACCCAGCCCAGATCTGGTTCTCAAGGATTCAGCGGATAAGGGCCTGGCGCCGGACGCACCGCCAAGTCCGGGCCGAGGAGTTTTGGAGGACTCGACAGGTTTTTACTCTGGAGCAATAAGGGTGCAGCAAGCCGACAGAGCCAGACCTCTCAGTGCTTCTACCCGTCTAGGGTGAGAACACGGGAGGAGACCGGCTCTACACGTAGGCTATAATATCTAGCGAACGTGTTAGGTGTCGCCCAGCCCGCAGCTCTAGAGGTATCTGTTAGCGAGGAGCCACGTGCCAGCGCCCAGGAGGATGCAACGCCTCTCGTGGAGTGTGCATGCAACCTGAGTGGGCAGGGCACGCCTTGTGCTTGGTAAGCCAAGGCGATGGCATTCACTATCCAGTGGGCCATCCTCTGCTTGGAGACAGCCTTTCCCTTCTGCTGCCCTCCGTAACAGACAAAGAGCTGGTCTGAGGTCCTGATGCTTTGAGTTCTGTCCACGTACATACGCAGAGCGTGAAAGGGACAGAGCAAAGCCAGGGCTGGGTCTGCCTCCTCCAAAGGCAGCACTTGCAGGTTCACTACCTGGTTTTTGAAGGGAGTGGTAGGAACCTTGGGCACATAGCCAGGCCGGGGTCTTAGTACCACATGGTTGTCATCCGGCGCAAACTCCAGACACGATTCGTCGACCGAAAATGTGTGCAGGTCTCCGACCCTCTTGACAGAGGCCAGTGCCTCCAGCAGCAAAGTCTTCATGGAAAGAAGCTTTAAGTCTACTGACTGCAGAGGCTCAAAGGGAACATCCTGAAGTGCTCGAAGCACCAGGGAAAGATCCCAAGAGGGTATGGAGGGGGGTCGAGGAGGATTTAATGTCTAAGAAACCTAATGACCAGGTTGTGCTTTCCAACTGTTTTGCCATGTATGTGGTCGTGATAAGCTGAAATAGCGGCAGCATGTACTTTGAGAGATAGCCTTCGATCCAACCCTTGCTGCAAGAAGGAAGGCACAGACCCTATCGAACACCTTCGGGGTCTTCTCGGCGAGAAGAACACCACTCGATGAACAGGTTTCACTTCGGGGCGTAAGCACGTCTCGTGGACGGCGCCCGTGCTGAAGTGATGGTGTTAAAGGGTACCTATTATGGCATTTAAAATGTTCCTAATAATGTTCTGGGAGTCCCCAACAACAGTTTTACATGCATGCAATGACAAAAAAACACTTTTGTTGTCTTATAATATGCATTTATTTTTACCTGATTTGCTCACCGACTCCCTAATGATTCGTTTGACGACTCATTTGTCCAAACCCCTCCTTTGCGTGACGCTAATCGGCGGTGATTGGTCAAATGACGCAGTCAGTTATATTTTGCGTTAGCCCAAAGCTTAAACATATTGATAAAGCACTGCAGTTCTACAATACGCTTCACATAATTTCACATATTTCAAAAAACAAAAAAAATGACATTGGAGACCAAGAAGCTGCTGAGTGTAACTCTCACTCTCTCACACACACACGCACACACACACACACACCACATAAAAGTAACAATTATTAATAGTACTTACAGGTTGTGATTCGGAGGAGGAAGCTGATCCAAATAAACTTGGTATTGAACCTTCCTATATCAGCCGACTCGCGAATCCACACTTGAAAGCATTTGTGTTTGTGAAGCGATCGTCATTAAAATGACGCGAACACAGCTCAAGGTGGCTATACTTGTGTGGTATAGTTGTAAATATAAACTCTAGCCACTGAGTCTTCACATGCTTGTCCCTGGGCAGTGAAAAAAAAAAGTTTGCTTTTGATTCGCACTTCAGAACAGAGTCTCGTCGACATGTTGTTGTCAGGTTTCTCTGTCTGCTCGGCGCGCGCACTGAGTGGGCGTGTCGAATTCAAATAACTTGTACAAGTGACGTACGAAAGTTAGAGAAAATGCATCGTTTGTCTATCGATTCATATCAGTGACTCAGAGTTGACTCTTACTTTTGAGAGACAATAACTTTGTATACGGTGAACTTTCATATTTAAAACTTTGCAGGATGTTTTTGTTCACTTAGATCTATGTTACACACTACATGAAAGGTAATTTTCAAAATTCCATGATAGGTACCCTTTAAGTACCTCTGGGGGTAAGTCACCTAGAACCTCCGCGTCCCGTCCAGGAGCCAGACATGGAGTTTCCAGAGGTCTGGGCGCGGGTGCCATAGGGTGCCCCATCTCTGAGTCAGAAGATCCTTCTTCAACTCAATTCAATTCAATTCAAATTTATTTGTATAGCGCTTTTCACAATACACATTGTCTCAAAGCAGCTTTACAGAAAGTGCATTTCAGAAATGTACATAGAAAAATACAGTTAGTTAATCATGTATTAATTTAGGGCATAACATATCGCCGGCGTTGAGTCTTCTCTTCACAGGCGTCAAGTCGTCTCTCCACAGGCGTTAGTTGTCTCATCACAGGTGTTGGGGCATCTGAAGTCTCCGTGAGAGACTGGATACAAACTGGAGCTGACGAACGCTATTTACCTCGGGACTAGCGTCCCGAGATAACAGCAGAAAGACAGATGGGAAATAATTAGCATAGCCTATGTTCATAATGTTAATGCATTCGAACTGATTCAGCAGTAGTATAAAAGGTAAGCATTAAGTGAATGCTTGGTTAAAAAGATCAGCTTTAATCTAGTTTTAAACTGGTCTGAGTCTCGAACAATATCAGGAAGGCTATTCCAGAGTTTAGGAGCTAAATGTGAGAACGCCCTCCCTCCTTTAGTAGACTTAGATATCCTAGGAATGACCAGAAGCCTCGAATTTAGTGATCTGTTCTTGTAACATATGAAATATGATTTTCGAAAGTCAAGTTGCGGTCTAGCATAACACCCAGGTCTTTTACTGTAGTGGATAAAGTAACAGGACATCCTTATAAATTAAAGTTGTATTGTAAGAGATTTTGTGGGTAGTTTTTTGGACCAATAAGTAATACCTCCGTTTTATCTGAATTTAATAGCAGGAAATTACACGTCATCCAGCATTTTATATCTTTTAGACACTCTGTCAAGTTAGATAAGTTAGTGTTTTCATCTGGTCGTGATGAGATATATAATTGAGTGTCATCAGCATAACAGTGAAAATTAATTCCATGTTTTCTTATAATATTACCAAGTGGCAGCATATATATTGAGAATAGCAGAGGGCCTAGGACAGATCCTTGCGGCACTCCATAGTCTACTGATGTTATCTTTGATTTTTCCCCATTTAAACAGACGAAATGGTAACGGTCTGATAAGTACGATCTAAACCAGCTTAATGCCTGTCCCTGAACACCAGTGTAGTTTTGTAGTCGATCTAAGAGTATTTTATGATCTATAGTGTCGAACGCAGCACTAAGATCAAGTAGAACTTGTATTGAGATACAGCCTTGGTCAGAGGCTAAAAGTAAATCATTTGTAATTTTAACTAGCGCAGTTTCTGTGCTATGATGCGGTCTGAATCCCGACTGAAATTTTTCATAGATATCATTTTCTTGCAAGAAAGAACACAATTGAGCGGACACAATTTTTTTCTAGTATTTTAGACATAAATGGAAGATTTGAGATGGGTCTGTAATTTGCTAGGTTATTTGGATCTAATTGCGGTTTCTTAATGAGAGGTTTTATTACTGCCAGGTTGAATATTTTTGGAACATGACCTAAAGATAAAGACGAGTTAATAATATTGAGAAGAGGCTCTTCCACTACAGGTAACACTTCTTTAAGTAGTTTAGTGGGTATTGGATCTAATAAACATGTTGTTGGTTTAGATGCAATGATAAGTTTATTTAGCTCTTCCTGTCCTATAGTTGTAAAGCGGTTTAGTTGTTCTAGAGGGGCCATAATTGAGGCTGAGTCATAAGACACCATAGAGAATTGTACATTTACAATTGTGTTTCAGATGCTTTCTATTTTCTCATTGAAGTAATTCATAAAATCATTACTACTATATTGTAACGGAATATTTTGCTCTGGAGATGTCTGATTATTTGTTAGTCTAGCCACGGTGTTAAATAAAAACCTTGGATTATTTTGGTTATTTTCTATTAGTTTGCGGATATGCTCAGCCCTGGCTGATTTTAGAGCCCTTTTATAACGTGACATACTGTCTTTCCACGCGATTCTAAAGACCTCTAAATTAGTTTGTTTCCATTTACGCTCTAAGTTACGAGTTTCTCTCTTGATAGCATGCGTAGCACTGTTGAACCATGGTTAATTTTCTCTCTAACCTTTTTTAATCTAATTGGTGCAACAATATCTAGAGTACTAGAGAAAACGGTGCTCAAACTGCTAGTCATTTCCTCTAGTTCATCTGTTTGTTTGGGTTCACTGAGCAGCTGAGATAGATCAGGTAAGCTATTTGAGAATCTATCTATAGTGGTTGGAAGGATTGTTCTGCCTGGTCGATAACGTGGTGCAACATGACAAATTTCAGCAGTACGTATTATGCAAGTTACCATGTAATGATCAGTGAGATCATCACTTTGCGGTATAATATCTATATCGGTTGGATCGGTTCCATATGATATAATTAAATCTAGTGTATGATTTAGACGATGAGTGGGACCACTGACGTTTTGCTTCACCCCAAAAGAGTTTAATAAATCTGTAAACGCAGCCCCTAACGCATCATTTGTATTATCTACGTGTATGTTAAAGTCGCCAACAATTATTGCTTTATCGACATTGACCAATAGGTCTGAGAGAAAGTCTGCAAACTCTTTTAGGAAATCAGCATATGGCCCTGGAGGTCTATATACGGTAGCCAAGGCTAGAGATAATAAGGATTTCTTTCTTACATCTAAGAGCGTAACATTTAGCACAAGTACTTCAAACGAATTAAACCTATGACAAGTTTTCTGAGTAACATTAAGAATATCTCTATAAATTGTTGCAACACCGCCGCCACGACCAATCAGACGGGGCTCATGCTTATAACAGTATCCTGGTGGAGTAGACTCATTTAGACCGAAATAATCATTTGGTTTAAGCCAGGTTTCAGTAAGGCACAGAACATCGAAATTATTATCTGTGACCATTGCATTTACAATAACCGCCTTAGGTGTGAGCGATCTGATGTTTAGAAGACCTAGCTTTAGAAATTGTTTTTGTTCACTGATATTTAGATTTTCTGGTTTAATTACAATAATATTCTTGCTAGATCCTACAGTAGGTTTATTGTTTGGCCTCACTAAGCGAGGAATAGACACAGTTTCTATATAATGTTCTACATTGGTACTTATATCAATTAAGTTGGGACAGCAAAGACTGTGATTTGGACTTTGACTTACTAGTCAGATGGTGTGTAGCGTCTTGGAGATGTTGTCCGACAGAACAGCCGCTCCGACTCTGCTGGGGTGCAGGCCATCAGGACGGTACAGCCTAGGTCGCTCCCAAAACAGATTCCAATTATTTACAAAGAGCAGTTTCTGTTCATTACACCATGACATTAACCATTCATTTAAAGCAAATAATCTACTGAACCTTTCTTGTCCAAGTCGGTACGTGGGAAGCGGTCCAGACACGACGATCGTTGCTCTAGGCGATGTGCTGCGTACCGTCTCGATCAAGCTCCTGTAGTCCTTTTTCAGAATCTCCGTCTGCCGCAGCCTGATGTCGTTCGTTCCCGCATGCAGCACGACAGCTCCGACGCGCTCGTCACCGTTCAGGATCTCGGGAACCTGCGCAGCGACATCAAGAACACGAGCACCAGGAAAGCAGTGAGTGCGCACCTTACCTTTACCCGAGGTAGCACGGGCATGGCGGACCATGGAAGTGCCGATGATCACGGCGTCATCGCGTTCCGACTCACGAAGAGGGGAGAAGCGGTTCCGGGTGGAGATCTCGAAGACCGGGAGGGGCGGAGAGGTTCTTGCTCTGGTCCTGGCTCGTGTCGTGACCCAGGGTGCAGGAGTGATTGAAGGCAGAGATGATCGCGTCCTCCTGGGCAGAGAAACGCACGGAGTAGACGAAGTCGGAGTCAAAGTCAAAAAGTTAGAGGAATGGGCCAGGGAGGGACTGTCACGAGGAGCATGAATTCTGAGAACCAAGTCCGGGTGGGCCAATAGGGAGCCACCAGAAGGACCTGCTCCTCGTCCTCCCTGACTTTGCACAGTGTCTGCGCAAGTAGGCTCACTGGGGGAAATGCATATTTGCGAAGGCCCCGGGCCAGCTGTGTGCCAGTGCGTCCGGGCCGAGTGTTCCCTCGGTCAGGGAGTAAAACAGCTGGCAGTGGGAGGTCTCTGAGGAGGCAAACAGGTCTACCTGAGCCTCCCCGAACTCTCTCCAGACCAGCTGAACCGCCTGGGGGTGGAGTCGCCATTCTCCCGGAAGCACAGCTCGTGATAGCTCGTCGGCCACACGGTTGAGGGACATGGACATACATAGCCAGGGACATACATGGCTCGAAGCGACCTCAGATGCTTCTGACTCCAGAGGAGGAGATGGCGGGCGAGTTGCGACATGCGACGGGAGCGTAGACCACCTTGTCGGTTGAGCGTAGACCACCTTGCAATGGTCGCAGTGTTGTCCATACGGACCAGCACGTCCCTGCCCTGTAGCGGCCTTTTCAAGCGTCTCAGAGCGAGATGTTCTGCTTGCAACTCGAGGCAATTGATGTGCCAATGCAGTTGGGGGTCCGTCCACACCCCTGACACTGCATGCCCGTTGTACGTGGCACCCCAGCCGGTGGCAGAGGCATCTGTGAATACCACAGCATGCCTGGACACCTGTTCCAAGGCTACTCCTGCCCGCAGGAACAAGAGGTCTGACCATGGGCTGAAGGTCTGGCGGCACGCCGGTGTGATTGCCACCCGGTGAGTGCCATGATGCCATGCCCATCTCGGGACTCGGCCGTGAAGCCAGTGCTGAAGCGGTCTCATATGAAGCAGGCCGAGCGCGGTTACCGCTGCTGCTGCTGCCATATGCCCCAGGAGCCTCTGAAAGAATTTCGTGTTCAAGCAGTTCAGCACCGACTGAACACGCTGCTCTGTGAGGCACGCTGTCTGAGCGACCGAATCCAACTCCAAACCGAGATAAGAGATCCTCTGCACAGGGGAGAGTTTGCTCTTTTCCCAGTTGACCTGAAGACCCAACTGGCTGAGGTGCCTGAGCACGAGGTCCCTGTGTTCGCATAGCTGATCTCAAGGGTGTGCTAGTATGAGCCAGTCGTCAAGATAGTTGAGGATGCGAACGCCCTGTTCTCTCATGGGAACAAGGGCCCCCTCCGTGACTTTCGTGAACTGAATCGCATAGCCGACCGTACAAGCGAAGCTCTCTTGGCGGAGGGCTGGATGGGCGGGGCGCCCTGCCTGCGACTGGCTCCACGGCGCCATTTAGATGGAGGCTGCTGCTGAGGCGCGGGAGCAGGGGCAGACGCAGGAAGACGCCCACGGTGATGAGCAGACCGAGGAGCCGCAGGCGATGGGGTGGAGGCAGCAGCTGACCGCCGCGGCAGGATGTGACTGATGGCCTCAGTCTGCTTCTGTACAGCCGAGAACTGCTGGGCGAAGTTCTCAACCGCGTCGCCGAAGAGGCCGGTCTGGGACACGGGGGAGTTAAGGAACCTGATCTTGTCGGTCTCCCGCATGTCAGCCAGACACAGCCAGAGATGGCGTTCCTGGACCACTAGTGTGGACATCGCACAACCCACTGACCAAGCAGTGAATTTCGTCGCACGAAGCGCGAGGTCCATTCCTGCACGAAGTTCTTGGAGAACTTGTGGATCATGACCACCCTCGTGCAGGTCCTTCAGTGCCTTGGCCTGATGAACCTGCAACAACGCCATAGCGTGCATGGCAGAGGCAGCTTCCCCACAGGCCTTGTAAGCCTTGCCGGTCAGGTCGACGAGTACTTACAGGCCCGGGAAGGAAGACACGGTTCTCCACGCCAAGTGGAGTTAGGGCACAGTTGCATAGCAATGGCCCGTTCCACTGCGGGATACGCGTGTATCCCTTAACTGCCCCGCCATCAAGGGTGGTGAGGGAGGAGGAGCCACCGAGACGGTTTCTGGCAGTAAAAGGTGCCGTCCACGTCCCTGTGAGCTCCTCATGCACCTCCGGGAAGAAAGGCACTGGGGTGGGTTGCTGAGAACCAGCGCGCGCCACCCCGAGATACCAATCGTCCAACCTCGAGGGCTCAGGACACGGTGGAAGGTTTTCACACGAGCCCGATCCTGTTGGCGGCCCAGGAAAGCATGGCCATCATCTCCGGGTCCGACTCGGGCACTGCTGGCACACCCGAAGGAGGTGTCCGATGCAGCGATCGACATCTGGTCGTCGCAGGGAGCGCCGAACAAAACGACCGGTACACATTTCGAGGATGGTCCAGCACGTTCCGTTGGCAGCTCAACTGGTTGCGGAGCATGAGAGGAGTGAGGGTTCCTAGGGGGTTGGTTCCCCGAAGGAAGCGCGCTCACTGTAATCCTCAGGTCACCCGTGTCACTGCCCGAAGCAACCCGCAAAGGGGGGTTGGAACGAGGTGCAGGCACGGGGACTCCGCCCCTTTGCAGGAACATGAGTCTCGACCTCAGCTCCGAGATGGTCATCCTCCCACAATTGGCCTGCCTGTGCGTGTTCGAGGCCCAGACACACGAGGCAGCGATCGTGACCACCCCGCGACCCCAGGTAATGACCGCATCCAGAAACACACAGATAGAACGTCATCTTGAAAAAGACGCGAACTATCTGTGTAAGCTCTTTGAGGGACTACTCTCACTGGTGCTGAAGCACGCAGGGGAACAGCCACAGCGATCACAGTCGGGAATGTGCACCCGTTCTGTGCGCTGAATCTCTCTCGCTGGGAGGTCTTACCAGCTGTTACAACAGCTTTTGAGCACTTGCAAGGCGCACCTTACCAGCTGTTACAACAGCTTTTGAGCGCTGTGAAGCACACCTCACCAGCTGTTAAAACAGCTTTTTTCTTTGCTCAGTTTTAAAACAAAAAAGAAAGAAAAAGTAGAGAGAAAGCGAAACTGTTCGCGCTGCCATGCTGTCACGCCCGCACCGGAAAGGAGAGGTCCAGAAAGGCTCGTAGATCAGTTTCAACTGACTTAGCAGAGGCATCGAAATGTTTGGCTCCGAAGCAAAAAGCTAGTGTGAAATCACACCAGCTGCTTGTTAAATACCCGCACTGCGAGGCTGCACAGCTGTTGCAAATGATTGCATGCCAATGTGTATTGGCTTGTTTTAGTTTTACTCGAAGTAGATTGGCCTCTCTACCGAGATTCCTATTGGTCAGTCATGACCAATAGGGAACCAATTATCAAAGACACCAATATTTCCCTGAATATTGCATTCCCACAAAGCAACCCGTGTGCAACCCGGAGACTACGCGTTGAAACGCGGAGGACGATGAATAAATTGGATTCTGTATTCTATTTGTACTGTGCTTAATACCCAAGCAGAAATGCCTGGCACAAGTTTCCACGCTGCCAGACTTTCTGATATTGGTTTAACACTTCCTTTTGAGGGGATGTTAGATGTTCCGTCCCCTGGATGAAAGCAGGAAGCAACGGAACATCTAACATTTCGCTGGAAACTGCTGCCCCCCGAAGCACCAGAGGTGGCGGCAATGGAGAGGTTTCATGGGGGTAACAAGAAGGGGCGGTCAGATATAATACTCGCAGGGCGCTACCCCCATCAGACTGGGCGCCAGACCATCAGGACTTCTTCCTTCTGTTGATGATCATCCCGAGGTCTGGCTTGGGAGGTTGCTGAGCTTGACGACCCTGACCTCAATATTTACTAGGGGGAGCGCGGCTCGCCATGCTCTGCTTTTTCCCCTCCCTAGGTCTTGAAGGACCGGGGAGAAGTTGGGTGGCCAATGGCCCCACCCCTTGAGTGAGGCGAGGAAGGAACTGAACAAATGCCTCCTCATGTTTCTTAACCTCTCTGAACATGGTTACTACTGTGTTGACCGAGTCGCCAAACAGGCCAGAGGGAGAAACCGAGGAGTCCAGAAGAAGCACCGGGATCACGCCTTGGATGAAATCCCCTGGCTTTTAGCCACAACTGAAACGGTCTCATGTGCAACAGCCCCAAAGGAATTACCATGAATGCTGAGGCCATGAAACCTAACATTTTTTGGGTACTGACGAACAGTGCGATCTTGACCTAGCCTGACTTTGCTAATGGTCCGAATGGTCTCAATTCGAGCGGAAGACAATTGTGCCCGCATCGCTATCAAATCCCAAATGATCCTGTAAGGAACTTAGCTATAGGAAATACTAATAATCAATAATAACTTGTTATGATTAATTATGAATATTTGGGTCAGTTAAATGGATTAACTTGACATGGCTAAATTAATATTACAATCAATTACTCAGTTCGTTCAACTAACTCTTTTGATTATTAATTTATTCTAAGAAAAGGGTATCTTCCATGGCTACAGAAGAATAATTATTTCTTAACATGTACAGTGCTTTGAGCATGTAGCAAAATCAAGATCCTAAAAGAGACTTTGTTTGCAAGCAGTAAATCAGAACCAAATACATAAAGTGCATAAGTTTTATTAACTAAATCATAAACATGAATAAACTAAACAAACAAACATACATAAATACAGGTGTAGGAAAAAGGAGTGAGAGACGGAATGATGTAACGATGGAGAAGATCCATCTAACTATGAAAAGAACCAACAGCATTTCATTTTCACATTTCATTGAATTGAACTTGCATTTTTAGTGGGAACAATTCTTGAAGTTGTGGAAAATTGTGAATAAGTCGTTGATAGGGATGGGAATTGATAAGAATTTAACGATTCCAATTCCATTATCGATATTGCTTATCGATTCGATTCCTTATCGATTCTCTTATCGATTCTCATTGGGTGAGGGATTTGTTTGTTTGTATTAACTTATAACTTAACTTATTTGTTTGTTAATTATTAACTCGCTGTCACAGCACAGAGTATGGTTTGAACTGGTCTCACGGTTCGGTTCGATTTTCGATTTTTTACGATTATCATGTCATCGATTCAGTTCAATTCGATATCTCGATGCATTACATGCACTGCATCCTCAATTTTCAATTTTACCTTAAAAGTGATGTGAGCGTGCGTGCGCGTGTTCGCCTGTTCGTGAAGTCGCAGTGACAGAAACAGTGACATTCCAGTTTAAGTTTCATGGGACTAAAATCTGTTCATGCTGTGTGGCCAAATGTTTCTGCATATTGGAGGTAGCCCCCTTTTACAGTAAGTAAAAGTATTGCTACTTAAGTAATAATTTACTTGAGTACAAGTAGAAGTACTGAAAAATAATATGACTCAAGTAAGAGTAAATAAGTAGTTTGCTTTAAAACTACTCAAGTACTACAAAGTACCCAAAATGGGGAGATGATAGCGATATTGAGCGCTAAACACTCACATGTCATCTGTTTCTTTCATACTGGAAGCCCAGTACTGATTCATCCCTCATGCAGAGAGTCCACAAGTGAGATTCATAGAAGTATTAAACTATATGAAGGAAGTTCCCAAATAGGGACGTTTTGACTTAAACATGAAGACAAACACATGATAGCGATAATATATCTGTGTTCATCAAGCTATCTCAGGCATTTTCATAAGAATGATGTATGTCTTTAAAGGGAAAGTTCACCCAAAAAGGAAAATTAGCACATGATTTACTCTCCCTCAAGCCATCCTAGATATGAAGTTCTTCTTTCAGACAAATAGAATCAGAGTTATATTAAAAAAATGTCCTGACTCTTCCCAGCTTTACAATGGCAGTAAATGGCTGGAGAAAATTTGAAGCCCAAAAAAGTGCATCCATCCATGATAAAAGCACTCCACTTTTACTCCAGGGGGTTAATAAAGGCCTTCTGAAGTGAAGCCATGCATTTGTTTAAGGAAAATACCCATATTTAAAACTTTATAAACTATATAAAACTATACTAGCTCCCGCCAGATGGCCGTACGCATCGTTTCGCGGTGGAAGACTAACCCCTGACCCACGCACAGCGTAATGACCAACGCGAAAGCTCAGAGGAAAGAGCAAAAAAACACTAGTCACGAATTTGCAATTTAGAAGAGAAATGTCGGAGGATTTCTATATAATAGATGAGCTTCAGTTTGTTGCACATCCCTATTTGTTTAAACCAGGAGAGGCATCTAAGCTAACGATACTCCTACATTGTCATACATGTGCCACGGGATACTCTTGTGGTGCAAGTCGAATTGTGTAGTATGCGTACGGTTGTTTGGCAGAAGCTAGTTATTTTAGATTATAAAGTTATAAATATGGGTATTTTTCTTACAAAAACCCATACCTTCGCTTCCGAAGGCCTTTATTAACCCACTGGAGCCGTGTGGAGTAATTATTATTATTATTATTATTATTATTATTATTTTTTCCAGCCATTTACTACCATTATAAAGCTTGGAAGAGCCAGGACATTTTTTAATATAACTCTGATTGTATTCGTCTGAAAGAAGAATGTCATATACACTTAGGAGGACTTGCGGGCAAGTAAATCATGGGCTAATTTTAATTTTTGGGTGAACTAACCCTTTAATGGAATGCTAATCAACATAGCTTGTTTCATAGAATTTTATTAAATAATATATATTCTGTGTTCAAGCAACATTAAACCAATTTCAAACACGACTGACATGTATTGTGATTTTGAAAAGTAAATCCAGGTAAGATCATTTGAATGTTTCAGTTGAATCATTTCATAATTGAAAGCAAAGAATGTTAAGTGAGAGGTCCCATAAAAAAGATAGATTTACAACAGTATAAAAAAGTGCCAGTCAAAAATAAACAAATAATAATAATTAGTGGGGTAGGCTACAGGTTAACATGTTAAATTAAAATCTCCTTTTTTTCGTTCTACCGAAAATGTGCTGGGAGCCCACTGTTGCTATAGTAACGAACTACACTTTTACGTGCATCTGATTGACAGGTAAATCATGCGATCTTTTTCAGCTTTGTACAAAGTTTGTTTCGTACATTTAGTTTAATTATAAAGAGGGCAAGATTTACCATTTAATCGAACTGTGTGCATGTATTTTAGACACTTACATTTGTCTTGCTCTGTCAGTGCAATAACTGCGTCCATGTTATGAGCCGAGGTTCCCTTATCGAAAAGGGAACTTCGAGATGCGTCGAAAACGCTACGGGAACGCCTTCTGCGTGAATGCGTCTGAAGCATCTATGCCAACTAGTCCAATGGAAAAAGGGAATGAGCATCACGGGCGGGTGACGTCATGACCAGGAAAGGATAAAAGCACTTCCGCTGCGAAACGCCAGTTAGCTTCTGTGCCTCAGCAAGCGATCTGTGTCAAAACTGTCCCTGTTTATTGTTGTCTGTTGCAATATTGTTGGTATCGTTATGGCGAAACAAGTCTACAAACAGTGTGTTCCTCCCTGCCCGCGTTATTTAACGGGTGGGGACACACACGAGCTTTGTGTGATTTGTTTGGGATCTGAGCATGCGGCATCAGCCTTCGAGGGGGCTGAGTGCCAGCATTGTGAGAAGCTTCCGCTTCGCATGCTCCGATCCCGCCTGTCACTCTTTGACAAACAGAGTGGACAGGCTCGCGATCCTCAGGGATCAGGACCCGCGTCTGCCGAGGCAACGCGGAGAATGCATTCCTGGGGATCGCAATTGGATCTTTCGGAGGGGATCGAGACGGGTCCGAGGACCCTTTCTCCTTCCTTACCCGGGAGATCCAGCTTTCCTCCCCCGGTGTCGGAAGCACGCTTTGCGGTTTCTTCCGCCCGGGGAGAGAGCCCCTTACTACAATGCTCATCTTCTGAGGAAGTTGACGTTGTAAGTTTGGACAGTGATAATGCACACACGGGGAAAGGGATTTACAATTTATTTCCCCGGCATATGATGAGCTGGTGGATGTCATGTCACGTGCTGTAGAAAGATTAAATGTTGACTGGCCATCTGAAACTAGAAACACTCGCCCCAAAAGCAAGTTAGACAAGCGTTTTCTTTCTTCAGCCACATTATCTCCACCGCGAGGGCTTCCTTTTTTTCCTGATTTGCATGACGAGTTATCTAAATCATGGAAAAAAAACGTTTTCATCTCGTGTTTTTAACCCTCAGTCCAATATATATTCTAAGATTAGAGGGTCTAAGGATTACGGTTATGGTTCGATGCCCCAGGTTGAACAAAATTTAGCGAGTTATCTCGCGCCTGGTCCTGCATCTTCCATTAAAGCCCCAGTTTTGCCCACTAGACCATTAAAAAATACATCTATTTTAGTGGGCAAAGCTTATTCGGCAGCAGGTCAAGCCGGAGCGTGCTTACACACTATGGCATTGCTTCAGGCTTATCAAGCTGATCTGCTGGGGGATCTGGATAATAGCGAGGGAATTAGTCATGACGATGTTCGAGAACTTCGTAGGGCTACCGATCTTTCTCTCAGGGCTACTAAAGAGACCGCCAGAGCAATTGGGCGGTCTATGGCAGCTTTGGTAGCCACTGAGAGACACTTATGGCTCAATCTGTCTGATATTAAGGAAAAAGATCGAACTTTTTTGTTAGACGCTCCGCTTGAACCCGCTGGTCTCTTTGGTGACGCAGTTCATGCAGTAGTGGAAAGATTCCAGGATTCTAAAAAACAGTCGGATGCTTTTAAAAAGTTAATCCCTCGCCGTGTCCAGCCCCCTGGGGCTGCTGGGCGTGAGCAGCCCCAGCCGTCTAGCTCATCATATCGCGTGCAACAGAAAGAGAGTGTTGCGTCTCGTGCTCCTCCACGAAGATACTGGAGACAGACGCAACCCTCTCAACCGAAGTCGCCTAAGCCTTAGCCGGATCTGAGGACCGTTCTTCAGGCGAAGAAAGTTTCGGTTAAAAAAAAAAAAGGTCCTGATGCTTAGGCATCAGGCCTGTGAGGACAGCCCCGACCGGAGTGGAACGGTGTTCACCTCATTAACTTCGAGGGTCCTCACGAGACCCTCCTGCCAACCCTGCCACCTCTGGTGCTTCAGGGCACAGTGGTCTCCAGCGAGTCGCTGATGCTATGCTGTGGCACAGCATCGGTTTCGCGCCCTCTGAGGGGGGCTTTAGAGCAGTCAGGTCAGGTAGTTCCTGCCGGTATGTTTCAGGCTCCAGATTTGGCTCTCTCAGTAACACCAGAGACCAGCCTCGAGAGGCTGGTTCCCTTAGTAAATTTTCTGGCAGCGTGGAAGCTTCTGCCGAATATTTCTCCTTGGGTCCTGCAGATTGTAGAGAAAGGATACAGAATCCAGTTTGGCTCTCGTCCTCCTCGTTACAGCGGGGTGCTGCCCACAGTGGTGCATCCCGAGCAGGCTCTGGTAATGGAGCAAGAAGTAAAGGCCCTGTTAGCAAAAGAAGCTATAGAACAGGTGTACTCACCCGACCGAGAGTCGGGTTTTTACAGCCGTTATTTCATTGTTCCAAAAAAGGATGGAGGGTTGCGTCCCATTTTAGATCTTCGCCTGTTAAATCGGTCAGTTCAGAAACTCAAGTTCAAGATGCTGACCCTCAAACAGATCGTGACCCAATTCAGATCCGAGGACTGGTTTGTCACGATAGATCTAAAGGATGCATACTTCCATATCTCCATCCTCCCTCAGCACAGGAAGTTCCTAAGGTTTTCTTTCAGGGGCAAAGAATACCAATATCGGGTTCTTCCTTTCGGCCTAGCTTTGTCACCCCGCACGTTCACGAAATGCATGGATGCAGCTTTAGCCCCTCTCAGGCTTCAGGGCATACGCATTCTGAACTACATCGAGGACTGGCTGATTCTAGCGGAATCAGAGCAGTTGGCGGTTCGGCACCGAGGTGTCGTTCTCGCCCATATACAGATGTTGGGGTTGAGGCTCAATGCCAAGAAGAGTGTTCTTTCTCCAGTACAGAGAACCACTTTCCTTGGTGTGGTATGGGATTCAGTGACGATGAGGGCCAACCTATCGCCCGTTTGTGTAGCTGTTATCCTGGCAGCCACCAAAGAGCTAAAGCTAGGTCAGTCACGCACTGTAAAACAGTTCGAGAAAATGTTGGGTCTACTGGCAGCAGCGTCCAACGTGATACCTTTTGGCCTGCTGTACATGAGGCCTTTACAGTGGTGGCTCAGGACCAGAGGGTTCTCCCCGAGGGGAAACCCTTTCCGTATGATCAAGGTTATGCGGCGATGCCTTCGTGCCTTAGAGATATGGAGGAAACACTGGTTCTTAACCCAGGGTCCGGTGTTGGGAGCTCTTTGCCATCGAGCTACTATCTCGACAGATGCTTCCCTCACCGGCTGGGGAGCGGTAATGGAAGGCCGCTCGGTTCAGGGTCTGTGGAAAAGCCATCATCTTTCGTGGCACATAAATTGCCTGGAGATGATGGCCGTCTTCAATGCGTTGAGACATTTCCTTCCGGACCTAAGAGGCCATCATGTGCTCGTTCGAACAGACAACACATCTGTGGTCTCTTATCTGAACCGTCAGGGGGGTCTCAGGTCGCGTCCGCTTTGCAAACTGGCGCACCAGATCCTCCTGTGGTCCCTGGGGAAGGTACTCTCCCTGAGGGCAGTGTATATTCCTGGGGACCAGAATATAGGGGCAGACATCCTGTCGAGGCAGGAGCTGAGGCCAGGGGACTGGAGACTCCACCCCGAGGCGGTGGAGAAAATCTGGGAGGCATATGGCAGAGCAGAGGTGGACCTGTTCGCGTCTCACAGCATGACGCACTGTCCCCTCTGGTATTCCCTTACTCACCCAGCCCCCCTGGGGCTGGATGCCATGGTGCAGACGTGGCCGAGGCTACGTCTGTACGCCTTTCCCCCTGTTGCTCTGCTCCCAGAAGTTCTGGAGAAGGTCCGTCGGCTTGGAATAAGCCTACTGCTAGTAGCACCACGCTGGCCGAGTCGGATCTGGTTTTCGGACCTGGTCCATCTTCTAGACGGGCCTCCATTGGAGATCCCGATCAGGAGAGACCTTCTGTCTCAGGCCGGGGGCACAATATTTCACCCTCGTCCAGAGATTTGGAATCTGTGGGTTTGGCCTCTGAGGGGGCCCAACTCATAGAAAGTGGTCTTTCAGCTGAGGCTGCTGAGACCATCCTAAGCTCCAGAGCTCCGGCTACTAGGAAACTATATGCGCTTAAATGGAGAGTTTTTTCTTTATGGTGTCACCGACGTCATTTGGATCCAGATAACTGTTCTGTGAACACAGTACTCGAGTTCCTGCAAGAGCGCTTTGTGTCAGGTTTATGCCCTTCCACGCTAAAAGTTTACGTGGCAGCCATTGCGGCTCATCACACCCTGGTGGGGGGTACATCCTTGGGTCGAGACCCCCTGATTACACGTTTCCTTCGTGGCACTTTGAGGCTAAGGCCTGCAACTCGCACTAGGGTGCCAGCCTGGGATTTGACTATAGTTCTAGAAGGCCTGTCTAGGGCCCCATTCGAGCCCTTAGATTCGGTCTCAGAGAAGTTCCTTACTCTTAAGACTATCTTTCTGCTAGCTATTTCGTCCCTTAAGAGAGTTGGTGACCTTCAGGCTCTTTCGGTCTCCCCCACTTGCCTTGAATTTGCACCGGGGATGGTCAAGGCGTTCCTATATCCAAAACAGCGATACGTCCCTAAGGACTCCGAGGCCTATCGTGCTGCAGGCTTTCTGTCCTCCTCTCTTTACAACTGCGGACCAGGAAAGACTGCACCTCTTGTGTCCAGTGCGAGCATTGGACACATATGTACATCGGACATCCTCAATCAGGAAGTCCGATCAACTATTGATTTGCTTTGGATCACCTAAAAAAGGTCTTCCTGCTTCCAAACAGACAGTCAGTAAGTGGATAGTCGAGGCTATTTCACTTGCTTACGAGTACTCGGGCCAGCCTTGTCCTTTGGTGGTCCGAGCTCACTCGACCAGGAGTATGGCGGCTTCTAAAGCCTTACTGCATGGGGTTTCTCTCCAAGATGTCTGTGATGCGGCGGGCTGGTCCTCTCCGCTCACATTCGTGAGGTTTTACAGCCTAGACCTGGATGCTGCCCCAGGTTCTCAGGTGCTTAGTGCTTAGCTGAACAGTCTGACACTCAGTTACTTGAATTATGGTGCATTGGGTATTCTCGTTCCCGTAGCGTTTTCGACGCATCTCGAAGTTCCCTTTTCGATAAGGGAACGTCTCAGGTTACTATTGTAACCATAGTTCCCTGAGAACAGGGAACGAGACGATGCGTCCCTCTGCCATACTTCTGGCGTCCCTGCGATTGGCTTGCTTCGGCAATTTCGAAGCTAACTGGCGTTTCGCAGCGGAAGTGCTTTTATCCTTTCCTGGTCATGACGTCACCCGCCCGTGACGCTCATTCCCTTTTTCCATTGGACTAGTTGGCATAGATGCTTCAGACGCATTCACGCAGAAGGCGTTCCCGTAGCGTTTTCGACGCATCGTCTCGTTCCCTGTTCTCAGGGAACTATGGTTACAATAGTAACCTGAGACGTTTTCATTTACTTCAACTCCTCAGTGCTCTGGTATTATCAATGGGATTACCCATTTCAGGAGTTGCCATAATTTAAATCAGAATATGAGCATATTCACTGAAATATTGAAACTTTAGCGATACTGATTCAAAACACGAGAGCCAGCGATTTAATGTCAACAAATCGCGGTTTGAACGCCCCGCCCCCAGCCGAACTGGAAGTTTTGATTGGTTTTGCACCCGAGTCAGACCTGACTGTTATTGGCTGAAGCGCAGGGCTCCAAAGCAGTAGTTTGAAAAGTGTCTGTCAAATGCATGCTTCCCCTGTTGTTCCGTCGGCACCTTTGACAAAGTACTTTGTACTTTTGGTGAAAAATAAATGTAGCGAAGTTGAATTCTTTATTTTTATTCTACTCAAGTAAGAGTAAAAGTACCACAATTTAATTATACTCAAGAAAATAGAAAAAATAGAAAAATCTACTCCAGTACTGTAACGAAAGTACTTGTAATTAGTTACTTTCCACCACTGCCCTTGACGAAATGGAATTTTTACAAGTGTTGCAAGTGACCGTATTGTCATGAGGCGTCGTCATTCTCTCATTGAGTATGTGCGCGAGTTTGAGTGTATGTGTGTGTGTGTGTGTGGTGTGTGTTTGTGTGTGTGTGCTCGCGTCTCATATGAGTATGTGCGTGGAGAGTTTGTGTGCGTGCGTCTCATATGAGTATGTGCGTGGAGAGTCTGTGTGTGCGCGCGTCTCATATGAGTATGTGCGTGGAGAGTTTGTGTGTGCGCGCGCGTCTCATATGAGTATATCCGTGGAGAGTCTGTGTGTGCGCGCGCGCGTCTCATGTGAGTATGTGCGTGGAGAGTTTGTGTGTGCGCGCGCGTGTCTCATATGAGTATGTGCCTGGAGAGTTGCGCGCATCTCGTGTGTGTAGAGTTTGCGTGTATGTGCGTGAGCGACTTTAGGTGTGTCGTTGTGCATTTCATATGTATTTGTTTGAACATTCAGCAGTATAAATGTTTGACTACTTTGTATACGTGTATACAAGTGTTTCATATATTTGTGCGTGAATGAAGTTTGATTTAAGCTCTAGAAGAGCCTCATAGGCTATATTGTTGTCTTTTCGCGTGAAATATAACCAAACTTTAGAGCGCTTCTGCCTCGATGTCATGTTTGCTGCGTTCTGAACCAAACCAACGCAGCGCGTGTGTGACGTCATGACACATTTGCAACGAGCGGAACCGATAAGCGGAATCGTTAAGCAGGCACCACTAACGATTCCAAGGTATCGATTCACTAGGCACCGGTTCTGAAGAAGAACCGGTTCTCGATTCCCATCCCTAGTCATTGAGGGTTCCGGTGGTGTCAGTTGGAAGTTGTTTGAAAGTTTTCTCTCCCTCTCTGACCACATGACTGGTTGGGTCAAGGCCTGGGGCCCTGCTGAGGCCACGTCGAGCACCCAGGAGAAGGAAGGAAGTTGGAAGAGTTGTTGATGGTTGCGTTCGTTGTTGGTTGAGAGAGTCTTCTCTCTCCATCCTGAATGTGAATCCAGGGCTAGCAGTTCCCTTTCGTCCTCCAACCATCAACGCCACGACCTCGTCACTCTCATCTCCCGCTGGGCAAGGAGGCGCAAAAACCTTGACTCGACGCCCTCAGGCCTCGCTCCTCGTTTTCCCTCCTTTCTTCGCCTCGGGACAGCCCTCAGCCGAACGCCTCTGAGCCTTCCCTGCCGTCTGTTCCCTGGTGGAAGCAGGTAGGTGTTGCCCCGCACACCCAGACCTCTCTCTCGGCCGCAGTAATGCCTCCGGAGTCCGGTCCCTGGTTTCCACCTCGCTGCCCCTCCGCGGGTACGCCGGTGGTCCGAGTGGGCTCGTTGGTAGGCCTCTCGAAGCCTGGCTAGCATTCCGAGACCGTCACGCGACTCATTCGTACCATTCGGCTCGGCTATGCAATTCAGTTTGCTCGCCGGCCTCCCAAGTACAGGGGCATCCGCTTCTCCCGAGAATGGGACGTCGAGGCCCCTGTCTTGAGGAAAGAGATCGTTGTCCTACTGGCGATGGGCGCGATTGAGCCGGTTCCTCCAGCTGAGATAAAGTCTGGGTTCTACAGCCCTTACTTCGTTGTACCCAAGAAAAGTGGTGGGTTACAGCCTATCCTGGCCTGCGAGTTTGAATCGGGCCCTGCACAAACTCCCGTTCAAAATGCTCACGCAGAAGCGCATTTTCGAATGCATCCGTCCCCAGTATTGGTTTGCAGCGATCGACCTGAAGGATGCGTACTTTCACGTCTCGATTCTTCCTCGTCACAGACCATTTCTGCGGTTTGCTTTCGAGGGTCGAGCGTATCAGTACAAGGTCCTTACCTTCGGGCTGGCCCTGTCGCCCCGCGTCTTCACGAAACTCGCGGAGGCGGCCATTGTTCCCATGAGAGAACAAGGCGTTTGCATTCTCAACTATCTCGACGACTGGCTCATTCTAGCTCACTCCCGAGATGTGTTGTGCAATCACAGGGACATGGTGCTACGGCACCTCAGCCGGTTGGGGCTTCAGGTCAACTGGGACAAGAGCAACTCTGCCCCGTGCAACTGGGACAAGAGCAACTCTGCCCCATGCAGAAGATTTCTTATCTCGGTATGGAGTTGGACTCGGTCGCTCAGACGGCGCACCTCACGGAGGAACGCGTCCAGTCAGTGCTTACCTGCCTCAGGTCTTTTCGAGGCAGGACTGCTGTTCTACTGAAACAATTTCAGAGGCTCCTGGGGCATATGGCAGCCGCAGCCGCAGTAACGCCGCTCGGTCTGTTACATATGACACCGCTTCAGCACTGGCTTCATGATCGAGTCCCGAGGTGGGCGTGGCAGAGCGGCTCGTTCCGGGTCAAAGTGAACCCGCACTGTCGCCAAACCTTCTCCCCGTGGTCGGATCCTGCGTTTCTTCGGGCCGGAGTGCCCTTAGTCCAGTGTTGTCCGTACGGACAACACTGCGACCGTTGCGTTCATCAATTGACAAGATGGTCTACGCTCCCGTCGTATGTCGCGACTCGCCTCCCACCTCCTCCTATGGAGTCAGAAGCATCTGAGGTCGCTTCGTTCCACTCATGTCCCAGGGGTGCTCAACCGTGTGGCAGACGAGCTCTCACGGCTGCCTCCCCTACCAGTGGTTTTACTCCCTGCCCGAGGGGACCCTCGGCACGGACGCCCTGGCTCACAGCTGGCCCCGGGACCTGCGCAAGTATGCGTTTCCCCCAGTGACCCTTCTTGCACAGACCCTGTGCAAGCTCAGGGAGGACGAGGAGCAGGTCTTTCTAGTGACGCCATATTGGTCCACCAGAATTTGGTTCACGGAACTCATGCACCTGACGACAGCCCCTCATTGGCCGATTCCCCTGAGGAAGGACCTCCTTTCTCAGAGATGGGGCACTCTATGGCACCTGCGTCCAGACCTCTGGAAACTCCATGTCTGGTCCCTGGACGGAACGCGGAGGTTCTAGGTGGTCTACCACAGGCAGTGGCAGACACCATCTCTTCCGCTAGAGCCCCCTCTACGAGGCGCATCTATGCGTTGAAGTGAACCTTTCGTCGACTGGTGTTCCTCCCGACAGGAGGACCCCCGATCTTGCCCGATCGGAGTCATGCTTTCCTTCCTACAAGATGGGTTGGAGCGAAGGCTGTCTCCCTCCACCCTTAAAGTTTATGTCGCTGCAATAGCCGCACATCACGATGTAGTAGAAGGTAAGTCCTTGGGGAAGCACAACCTGATCATCAGATTCCTTAAGGGTGCTAGGAGGTTAAATCCACCTCGTGTTTCGCACTCTGTACCCTCTTGGGACCTAGCCCTGGTACTTAGGGCCCTTCAAAGTCCTCCATTTGAGCCCTTGTTGTCAGTAGAGCTTAATATCCTGTCCATTAAGACAGGGCTCCTTTTTGCATTGGCCTCTTTCAAGAGGGTCGGGGATTTGCAGGCTTTTTTCGGTCGACGAATCGTGCCTAGAGTTCGAGCTGGGCCTTTCTCACGTTGTGTTGAGACCCCGGCTCGGATATGTGCCCAAGGTTCCTACCACTCCCTTCGCGGGTCAGGTAGTGAACCTGCAAGCGCTGCCCCAGGATAAGGCAGACCCAGCCCTAGCTTTTCTCTGTCCCATCCGCGCCCTGCGGGTTTATGTTGACAGAACGCAAAGCTTAGGACCTCAGATCAGCTCTTCGTCTGTTACGGAGGCCAGCAGAAGGGGAAGGCTGTCTCCAAGCAGAGGTTAGCCCACTGGTTAGTGGATGCCATCACCCGAGCGTATGAGTCTTTGGGTGAGCCTTGTCCTCCCAGGTTGCGTGCTCACTCCACTAGAGCTGTTGCCGCTTCCTGGGCTTTGGCTCAAGGCGCCTCGCTGACAGACATTTGTAGAGCTGCAGGCTGGGTGACACCGAACACGTTCGCTAGGTTCTATAGCCTGTATTCCAGGCCTTCATCAGGCGGCTGGCTTCCGCAGCGTTCCCTTCCCCTTTTTATGGGCTAGGGCATGCTTTCCCAGCGTTGTCCAATATCCACTGAGCGGGTCTTGCGGAACAGCAGTGTGATTCCTAACTAGCTCCCGCAACTTGTTACAAGAAACTGCTGCAGGGTAGCTAGCCGGGCGCTGGAAGGGGCCAGCACCATGGCGTTTTATTAGGGATCCCAATTCGTCTGGGAACTCCCCCGACGACACATCGGAGTTCCCAGGACGAAAGGGAACGTCTTGGTTACGTATGTAACCCTCGTTCCCTGAGTACAGGGTACGGAGACGTGTCGTCCCTTCGCCATGTTGCTGTACCTTCGCGGAGGACTGGACTCTGTTCGGCTCCTCAGCGAAAAGCATTGCGCAATGTTTACTTCCGCCTTTTATACCCGCGCTGGTAGGCGGGTCGCGGAATGCAAATCTTGCATGTCAATGTCCATTGGCTCGTTTTAGTTCACTCGAAGGCAATTGGTCTCCCTAGCGGGATCCCAATTCGTCAGGGAACTCACCCGACGACACGTCTCCGTTCCCTGTACTCGAGGGTTACATACGTAACCGAGATGTTTTCTGGATTGAAGAAAAGGCAGTCTGACTCCCTTTTGAGAGCATGAAAGCATGATCTGCTGGGCCCTTGGGCCCCGTGGAGGGGGAGGGGTTCCCCAGTATCAGCAGCAGTATGTTGCGGCCGAATGAAAAAACTAAGAGAGGGAAGGGCTGGTGTGGATGCAATTTATAACCGGAAAAGAGTCCACCCTCTCCGGGTTGGCTCGGCCAATAAGAAAGGAGAAATGTCCAAGCGTTGCTCTGTCGTTGATTTACGAGTCTTTGTCCTAAACGTGGTTATACCTTCATTAATGCTCAGATAGATATAACAAATCCACACTGCATTCTAGAAGAAGGTGATATACATCAAAGTGTGAGTCATTAAATGAGGATTAATTAGGTAGGAGGCATGATACAGGTGAGGTTACATTGTTAGTTGGTTGTACCAATGTACATACCATATACATAATAGTACACAACACTCAAAAAAATTATATGTTGCCTTTACTTAACTTTATGTAAACAGGTTCCACCGGTTCCACATAACTATGTTTCGTTAAACAAACATAATATGTTCATGTAACTTCAACATCATGGAATGTGGTCATTTTAAGCGACCCAATTAAACTCTGAGCTAATGAGTTAATTAAGTCAATAACTGAGTGATGATTGAGCATTATTGAAGACACCTGATGTTAACAAGCAGAATCACTAAAGGAGAAAACCGGAATGTTTAAGTCACCATTATGGAGATAAGTATTTGTTTTAGTTGGGCTCTTGACCATTAACTTATTAACTTTATATTTTGTTTGGTTGCTGTACATGAGTTATAACTGCCGGATGAACAATAAACAAAGGTCATCTGATGGTGTCGTTTGTGTTTTAACATAATCATTAATTAACGATCATTTGACCTGAGTCACTGAACTTATATTAAACCAAGTTAAGTTTCTGAGTTAAGTTTACCTTACGGATAATAGCACCACTGTCATTGTAGAGCATACTATTTTTAGCCTTTTCAATGAAATTCAAATGATCAAAACAATAAATAAAAAAGAAACTTTCTTAAAAATATATTGAGTAGGCACACCAGACATCAAGAATCAGCCTGTGAATCTCAACAATGGTGACAATTATAAAGCATGTTGCAGTGCATTCTGGGTGCCACCAATCAAAACTCATTCATGGCTCCCATCATGCATTGCTGCATGAATAAATAATGAGCTTATGATCTATTTGTCACCATTGCTGAGATTCATATGCTGATTCTTGATGTCTGTGTTTGTCTGCTCAAGATATTTTTTAAAAAGTTTACTTTTTATTTCTTGATTTGATCATTTGAATTTCATTGAAAAGGCTAAAAATAGTATGCTCTACACTGACAGTGCTGCTATTGTACGTAAGGTAAATTTAACTTTGGGTTCAATATGAGTCCAGTGATTGAGGTCAAATGATTGTGAAATAATGATTATGTTAAAACACAACCAACACCATCAGATCACCTTTGTTTATTGTTCATCTGGCTGTTATAACTCATGTACAAACACAAGCACGTACAAAACCAAAATCTAAATCTAAAGCAACCAAACAAAATCTAAAGTTAATAAGTTAATGGTCAAGGGAGCCCAACTAAAACAAATACTTATCTCCATAATGGTGACTTAAACATTCCGGTTCCCTTATCGAAAAGGGAACTTCGAGATGCGTCGAAACGCTACGGGAACGCCTTCTGCGTGATTGCGTCTGAAGCATCTATGCCAACTAGTCCAATGGAAAAAGGGAATGAGCGTCACGGGCGGGTGACGTCATGACCAGGAAAGGATAAGAGCACTTCCGCTGCTCGCCGGCATTTAGCTTCTGTGCCTCAGCAAGCGATCTGTGTCAAACTGTCCCTGTCTATTTATTGTTGTCTGTTGCAATATTGTTGGTATCGTTATGGCGAAACAAATGTACAAACAGTGTGTTCCTCCCTGCCCGCGTTTATTTAAACGGGTGGGGACACACACAGCTTTGTGGCAATTTGTTTGAGAGTAAGAGCATGCTGAGTGCTAACATTGTGAAAGTGAAACTACCAGATTAGCATGCTCTGCTCTCGCCTGTCACTCTGTATGATAGTGGCAGGCTCGCGATTCTCACGGGATACAGGACCCGCGTTTGCCGAGGCGGCGCGGAGAATGCATTCCTGGGGATCGCAAGAGGATCTTTTGGAGGGGTGGGAGAACGGTCCGAGGGCCTTTTCTTCTTCCTTGCCCGGAAGATCCAGCTCTATCTCCCCGGTGTTGGAAGCACGCTCTGCGGTTTCTTCCGCTCGGGGAGAGAGAGCCCTTTTTCCGTCATATTCTTCCTCCGAGGAGGTTTGTGTTGAGAATATTGAAAGTGAAAGCAAGCACACACACTGTTGAATTAGATTCGCCATCTATTTTTCCAGTATATGATGAACTGGTGGAGATTTTGTCCCGTGCTGTTAGTAAATTAAATATTTAATGGCCAGCTGAGAAAAAGGAACGCTCGTCCTAAGAAACTTGACGAGCGTTTTCTTATTTCTATCACATTATCTCCACCACGAGGCTTCCATTTTTTCCCTGATTTACACACTGAATATTTAAATTATGGAATAAACCGTATTTATCACTACTTTCAGCCCTCGTGTTAAATGTTTATTCAAGATTAGAGGGTTGAAAGATTACGGTTATGATATGATGCCCCAGGCTGAACAGAAATAAAAATAGGAAAATGCTATTTTTTCACCTGGTCCAGTATCATCATTTAAGTCTCTGCTTTGCTCATAAGTCTATACTAAAGAATCTCGCGTTTGCCGAGGCAGCGTGTAGGTTTAATGTTGTAATCAGAATCTAGCTCGGATCTCGCGTTTGCCGAGGCACCGCTTAGATTTCGAGTGTATTTTGCAAAAATAAGATTCTGTGGCTGGGATCTCGCGTTTGCCGAGGCAGCGCGTAGGTTTAAGCAGTACTACTTTGGTTTTATGGGTAAAGCTTATACGGCAGCAGGTCAGCTGGAGAATGTTTATAGAAATCTATATTATAATGCTCCAGGCTTATCAGGCCGATCTGCTGGGGTTCTGGATATAGCGAAATTTGAGCCTTCGGGTCTCTTCGGCGACGCATTCCATGCGGTCGTTGTTAGGTGATAAAAGATATATATATAAAAAAAATATATATATAATAAGGTTTCTCCCTCGCTGTGTCCAGCCCCCCTGGGGCTGCTGGGCGTGAGCAGCCCCAGCCGTCGAGTTCATCATATTATGTGCACAGTAAGAGAGTGCTGCGTCTCGTGTTCCTCCATGTAGATACTGGAGACAGACGCAACCCTCTCAACCGAAGTCGCCTAAGCCTAAGCCGGATCTGAGGACCGTTCTTCAGGCGAAGAAAGCTTCGGTTCAAAAAAAAAAAAAAAGGGTCCTGATGCTTAGGCATCAGGCCTGTGAGGACAGCCCCGACCGGAGTGGAGCGGTGTTCACCTCATTATACGGTGCCCGTTCCACTTCGGGGTCCTCACGAGACCCTCCTGCCAACCCTGCCACCTCTGGTGCTTCAGGGCGCAGTGGTCTCCAGCGAGTCGCTGGTGCTATGCTGCGGCACAGCATCGGTTTCGCGCCCTCTGAGGGGGGTTTTAGAGCAGTCAGGTCAGGTAGTTCCTGCCGGTATGTTTCAGGCTCCAGATTTGGCTCTCTCAGTAACACCAGAGACCAGCCTTGAGAGGCTGGTTCCCTTAGTAAATTTTCTGGCAGCGTGGAAGCTTCTGCCGAATATTTCTCATTGGGTCCTGCAGATTGTAGAGAAAGGATACAGAATCCAGTTTGGCTCTCGTCCTCCTCGTTACAGCGGGGTGCTACCCTCAGTGGTGCATCCCGAGCAGGCTCTGGTAATGGAGCAAGAAGTAAGGGCCCTGTTAGCAAAGAGGCTATAGAACAGGTGTACTCACCCGACCGAGAGTCGGGTTTTTACAGCCGTTATTTCATTGTTCCAAAAAAGGATGGAGGGTTGCATCCCATTTTAGATCTTCGCCTGTTGAATCGGTCAGTTCAGAAACTCAAGTTCAAGATGCTGACCCTCAAGCAGATCGTGACCCAAATCAGATCCGAGGACTGGTTTGTCACGATAGATCTAAAGGATGCATACTTCCATATCTCCATCCTCCCTCAGCACAGGAAGTTCCTAGGGTTTTCTTTCGGGGGCAAAGAATACCAATATCGGGTTCTTCCTTTCGGTCTAGCTTTATCACCCCGCACGTTCACGAAATGCGTGGATACAGCTCTAGCCCCTTGGGCTTCAGGGCGTACGTATTCTGAACTACATCGGTGACTGGCTGATTCTGCGGAATCGGAGCAGTTGGCGGTTCGGCACCGAGGTGTCGTTCTCGCTCTTATGCAGATGTTGGGGTTGATGCTCAATACCAAGAAGAGTGTGCTTTCTCCAGTATTGAGAACCACTTTCCTTGGTGTGGTATGGGATTCAGTGACGATGAGGGCCAGCCTATCGCCCGTTCGTGTAGCTGTTATCCTGGCAGCCACCAAAGAGCTAAAGCTAGGTCAGTCACGCACTGTAAAACAGTTCGAGAAACTGTTGGGTCTACTGGCAGCAGCGTCCAACGTATACCTTTTGGCCTGCTGTACATGAGGCCTTTACAGTGGTGGCTCAGGACCAGAGGGTTCTCCCCGAGGGGAAACCCTTTCCGTATGATCAAGGTTACGCGGCGATGCCTTCGTGCCTTAGAGATATGGAGGAAACACTGGTTCTTAACCCAGGGCCCGGTGTTGGGAGCTCTTTGCCATCGAGCTACTATCTCGACAGATGCTTCCCTCACCGGCTGGGGAGCGGTAATGGAAGGCCGCTCGGTTCAGGGTCTGTGGAAAAGCCATCATCTTTCGTGGCACATCAATTGCCTGGAGATGATGGCTGTCTTCAATGCGTTGAGACATTTCCTTCCGGACCTAAGAGGCCATCATGTGCTCGTTCGAACAGACAACACATCTGTGGTCTCTTATCTGAACCGCCAGGGGGGTCTGAGGTCGCGTCCGCTTTGCAAACTGGCGCACCGGATCCTCCTGTGGTCCCTCGGGAAGGTACTCTCCCTGAGGGCAGTGTATATTCCTGGGGACCAGAATATAGGAGCAGACATCCTGTCGAGGCAGGAGCTGAGGCCAGGGGACTGGAGACTCCACCCCGAGGCGGTGGAGAAAATCTGGGAGGCATATGGCAGAGCAGAGTGTGGACCTGTTCGCGTCTCACAACACGACGCACTGTCCCCTCTGGTATTCACTTACTCACCCGGCCCCCCTGGGGCTGGATGCCATGGTGCAGACGTGGCCGAGGCTACGTCTGTACGCCTTTCCCCCTGTTGCTCTGCTCCCAGGAGTTCTGGAGCGGGTCCGTCAGTGTGGGATAAGCCTGCTGCTAGTAGCACCACGCTGGCCAAGTCGGATCTGGTTTGCGGACCTGATCCTTCTGTTAGACGGGCCTCCATTGGAGATCCCTTTGAGGAGGGACCTTCTGTCTCAGGCCGGGGGCACAATATTTCACCCTCGGCCAGAGATATGGAATCTTTGGGTTTGGCCTCTGAGGGGGCCCAACTTGTAGATAGTGGTCTTTCAGCTGAGGCTGTTGAGACCATCTTAAGCTCCAGAGCTCCAGCTACGAGGAAACTCTATGCGCTTAAATGGAGAGTTTTCTCCTTATGGTGTCACCGACATCAGTGGGATCCGGTTAATTAACTGTGTTCTGTCAACACAGTAATCGAGTTCCTGCAGGAGCGCTTTGTGTCAGGTCTATGTCCTTCCACACTAAAAGTTTACGTGGCAGCCATTGCGGCTTATCATACCATGGTGGGAGGTTTATCTTTGGGTCGAGACCCCCTGATTACACGTTTCCTTCGTGGCACTTTGAGGCTGAGGCCTGCAACTCGCACTAAGGTGCCAGCTTGGGATTTGACTGTAGTTCTAGAAGGCCTGTCTAGGGCTCCATTCGAGCCCTTAGAATCAGTCTCAGAGAAGTTCCTTACTCTTAAGACCGTCTTTCTCCTAGCTATTTCGTCCCTCAAGAGAGTTGGTGACCTTCAGGCTCTTTCGGTCTCCCCCACCTGCCTTGAATTTGCACCGGGGATGGTCAAGGCGTTCCTTTATCCAAAACAGGGATACGTCCCTAAGGTTCCAACCTTGACTCCGAGGCCTATTGTGCTGCAGGCTTTCTGTCCACCTCCGTTTGCAACTGCGGACCAGGAAAGACTGCACTTGTCGTGTCCAGTGCGAGCATTGGACACATATGTACATCGGACGTCCTCAATCAGGAAGTCCGATCAACTATTTATTTGCTTTGGATCACCTAAAAAAGGTCTTCCTGCTTCAAAACAGACAGTCAGTAAGTGGATAGTCGAGGCTATTTCACTTGCTTATGAGTACTCGGGCCAGCCTTGTCCTTTGGTGGTCCGAGCTCATTCGACCAGGAGTATGGCGGCTTCTAAAGCCTTGCTGCATGGGGTTTCTCTCCAAGATGTTTGTGATGCGGCGGGCTGGTCCTCTCCGCTCACATTCGTGAGATTTTACAGTTTGGACCTTGATGCTGCCCCAGGTTCTCAGGTGCTTAGTGCTTAGCTGAACAGTCTGACACTCAGGTACTTGAATTATGGCGCATTGGGTATTCTCGTTCCCGTAGCGTTTCGACGCATCTCGAAGTTCCCTTTTCGATAAGGGAACGTCTCAGGTTACTATTGTAACCATAGTTCCCTGAGAACAGGGAACGAGACGATGCGTCCCCCTGCCATACTTCTGGCGTCCCTGCGATCGGCTTGCTTCGGCACTGTCGAAGCTAAATGCCGGCGAGCAGCGGAAGTGCTCTTATCCTTTCCTGGTCATGACGTCACCCGCCCGTGACGCTCATTCCCTTTTTCCATTGGACTAGTTGGCATAGATGCTTCAGACGCAATCACGCAGAAGGCGTTCCCGTAGCGTTTCGACGCATCGTCTCGTTCCCTGTTCTCAGGGAACTATGGTTACAATAGTAACCTGAGACGTTTTCTCCTTCAGAGATTCTGCTTGTTAACATCAGGTGTCTTCAATAATGCTCAATCATCACTCAGTTATTCACTTAATTAACTCATTAGCTAGGGTCGCTTAAAATGACCAAATTCCATGATGTTGAAGTTACATGAACATATTATGTTTGTTTAACGAAACATAGTTATGTGGAACCGGTGGAACCTGTTTACATTAAAAAGTTAAGTAAAGCCAACATATCATTTTTTTGAGTGAAGACAGTAAACCATTTACACGGTTTCTTTCACGGTTTTATGGATGTTCATTTATAGATCAGTTAGTTTATGAATAATGCAGCAAAGTCTGTTTTAAGGAGGGTTTCTGTCTTCCCATTGTCTCTCTCTTGTGCACGTGGCCACATTCCTGTGGAGGCCATACAATCTCCTTATCAGCCAACAACCTGACACTGTTTCGGCCCTTGTGTTCCTGTCATTTGGGATGTTAGTTTTTGGAGTTTCATAAACCTTTGTATAAAATGAATAATTTGTGTCTGTCTGATGGGTCCAGACCCTACAATCCCGAGATAAGTCGTTCTCTGGTCAAGAGAAAGAACACTTTCTTGGTGTTGAGTCTCAACCCTAGAGAAATTAGATGAGCTAACACGATGTTTCTTTGTTGAAGCACCATCTTTTGCGATTGTGCTTGTAGTCTTTTGCGATAGGGGCCAGTCGTTTATATATTCATCATCGTCCCCTGCGTGAGCCGAAGAAGCACCGGGATCATGCGAGGGAACTTGTGGATCTGGTGAGCAAGCAAGCGGAAGGGATGGACCCGTCTTGCTCGTCAGCCAAATCCATTCGGGAGCCCCACGATGATAATGCAGACTGAAAGTAGCCAAGACGAGCACAAAGCATTTTAACTGTGAACCGTTCACAATGCTCGCACTCTCCTGACTCCAATGCAGCGATCGCATGCTCATCCCCCAAACACACAAAGGGGGGGGGGGGGGGGGTCATCTTATATTCGGAACAATACGGTATTTCATTATTTTACCCCCCCAAAAAAACTTTGGATTATGCATTAAACAGCTGTTTATTAATAAACCATTGGTTTGTTATATGTCTTTTTAGCCGATATGCCGATGGTTGTAAATTGATCAAAAAACTGTCGATAAATATTGTAATAATCTTTACGATTGAATATGATCAATATTGTCCATATTGTATCTTTCAGCATACAAACATACAAAAATGTACGTTTTGTACCTGTAAATATTATGTATTAATACCTACGTATTAACAATGAGACTCGGCTGTGCAAACATCATTGACAATTTTTTATCAGAATGTTACTTTAAGCAGCTAAATATTATGTCAAGGCAAAAACGCCTTTTTAGTGTTAAAATAATTTCCCCAATATCTTTTATATACTTTTTCTTTGACTTACCTTCCTTATTTTTCTCCTATCCGCAGATCATAAGTAAAGAGTCTCTGTCACCAACATGAGCTGGAGCTTTCTCACTCGACTACTGGAGGAAATCCACAACCACTCCACGTTTGTGGGGAAAGTTTGGCTAACTGTCTTAATAATTTTCCGGATTGTCCTGACTGCAGTGGGAGGTGAATCAATCTACTCAGATGAGCAGACGAAGTTCACCTGCAATACTAAGCAACCTGGCTGTGACAATGTATGCTATGATTCCTTTGCCCCGCTCTCACATGTCCGGTTCTGGGTGTTCCAGATAATCATGATATCCACCCCCTCTGTCATGTATCTGGGTTATGCCATCCATAAGATCGCCCGTACCTCGGAGGAGGAATGGCGTAAGAGCCAGATTTATCAGAAGAGGAGCCGCAACACTCAATGGAGAAATGGACACCACCTAGAGGAGGTCTGTGGAAATGTAGATGATGATGAGGAGGATACAGAGCCAATGATCTATGAAGAAGACACTTTGGATGTGCAGGAGGGCAAACCAGAGACAGACAAGGGCAAAGGCCTAGATCCAATAAAGCATGATGGCCGCCGTAGGATAATGCAAGAAGGCTTGATGAGAATGTATGTGCTTCAGCTTTTATCCCGTGCCATCTTTGAGGTGGGATTCCTCACGGGTCAGTATCTCCTTTATGGCTTCCGTGTAAACCCTTCTTATGTCTGCAATAAGATCCCATGTCCGCACAGAGTAGACTGCTTTGTTTCACGACCCACTGAGAAGACCATATTTTTACTCATCATGTATGTGGTGAGCTGTCTTTGTCTGCTGCTCAATGTTTGTGAGATGTTCCACTTGGGGATTGGTACCTTCCGTGACAGTCTTCGAAAACGTCGAAACCAGGGCCAACGACCTTCCTTCAGCTACCCTTACTCCAGGAACATTTCTAGTTCTCCACCAGGGTACAACCTTGTAGTCAAATCTGACAAACCAGGTCGCATTCCCAACAGTATCATCTTACATGACCAGAACATGGCCAGAGTGGTTTCAGAACAGCATTGCACAAGTCCTGATGAGAATATTCCATCTGACCTGGCTACCTTGCATCACCATTTACGGGTAGCACAGGAACAACTTGACATGGCATTTCAGACATACAACACAAAAAACGCTCATCTTTCCAGAGCTAGCAGCCCAGTATCTGGTGGCACAATGACTGAGCAGAACCGGGTCAATACAGCTCAGGAGAAACAGGGTGCACGACCTAAAGCAAGCACTGAGAGGGCAGGGACAATAGTAAAAAATGGAAAGACATCTGTGTGGATTTAATGGCAAATTCTTACCTGACTAGTTGAACCATTATCCTCAGAAAACATTTTGTCCCAGCCAATGCAAACTACAGTCAGAGAGGGCATGATTGAGCATCATGTCTCCAGGTTGAACAATAAACAAAAATGAAAAATAAATATTGTAGGAGGGTATTATTCATTTCTAAAACTTTCTTTACAATGCGTTATTCAAAGTGTATTCCCCCTTTCAGAATAATTCTTAATGTGCTTTTATTTAATGCTATATATATATTAAGTGTTACAATTCTCTATATTCCAAAGCATGCACGTGTATTGACCCTCTTGGAAATCTGTTAAACAATTTAGTCTTTAATGGATCTTTGATTTAATTGAACAACCCCTATTTATCTACTCCATTTAAATAGTCCTTAGCTGTAAGACACATGCTCTTCTTCTCTTTATCTTCTCCTATTGTTTTAGTCTCTGGCTCTGTTCCAAACCCAAGCGAGCTGCCCACCTATCCCTAAGTTTTAAGGTATTTGTATGCTGGCGATGCCAAGGCTGTTCCAGTCAGTAAGAAACAAGATTATGCTCCTAAAATTCCTAATTTAACATCAGCATCACATGTATTGTTTGTGGATAAAGCAATCCCTTGTAATAAAAGTGTGATCAAATATGGTGGATACAAGTTGCAAGAAACTCAACTATAAATATACTTCTGTCAGGTCCATTAAGTCAAGAACACACAGACAAAATAATTTAGAATTTAATTGAATAGATTGCAGACAGGTTAATGTTCCTGAATTGAAATTTGCCGGTATGGCTCTGTTCAGGGAGTCCTCTGACCTTTCATGAGCACCATGAAATAGCATAGAGTCAGAGGACAGCAGCAGCAGCACAGTTTTAGGACTGTGAGAGCTAAAATATCCCCCCAAACAAAACCCCACCTGGCAATCCTCTGTGATACAGAGGATGATTTATTTGACTACATGAGCTATTCCCCCCAAAACAAAATTGAGTGTCTCGAACGTTGTCGTCTGAGCCGCCCTAATTTAGCGATTTATAATAGTAAGTAAAATATTAATTACTGAAATGACTAATCAAGACCGCAATAGCTAAAACATGCTGTTACCTAGATCCGTCTTTAAACTGTTTGACAGTCTACAGTGTAAGCTCTATGGATAGATGACTAATCCACCTCTGAGAACGAGCTAGATGAACAAATTAAACAGCTGATAGCGCATCAGGGGCGTTAACTGAGCAGAGCGCGAGCAAAATAATGATCAAATGTGTTTTATTAATGAAACAAATCAGAGACTTGAGCTCATGGCTTTCTGGGCGTCAGAATATCCCGAACATCGGGACGGAGGTATCGTTCGTAAGCAGCAGAAACCACCGCCCCATAGCTTAAAGGGTTAAACCGGAGCGAGTGCCGCCGCTGTAGTTGCTGCACAATGCGTAGAATGAGCTGTATACGGTCCGGAGGCAGTCCGCAGAAGTTAATTCCTATCACAGCAAGCTGCTTGAATCTGCGCTGCATAGTGGTAAACGCCAGCGTGAGCAACGCGATCAGAAAAAAATAAAATATATATATAAAAAAATTCGTATTTACACATTTTTGGCTTAGCAATATGTGTTTTACGCCAAACTCAATTGGAATCAATTGTGAGTTGTGCTGATGAGTGATCTTTAACATTGTTGTTATCTAAAGTTTCCATTGTATGGGATACTGCCTTAAAAGATAGCTCCCTTTTTAGACAAGGTTTTGGAACAGAGCCTTTAACTTAAAACGATGAGAGAATTTTAATTTTGGGGTGGAGTATCCATTTAATTAATCTTAAAGCAGCACCGGGCAACTTTTCAAGCTTCATAATATATTTCCAAGTCTCTTGTGATGGTGCATCGACTTACAATAGGTTGAATGACACGTCTGCCATAGCCTGACGGGGTCTGTAGCGTTTTTAATCGTACTTTTAAACTTCGGGTTTCGGGTAGTAACCGGCGAACAAAGAGAACTACAAAATTTGACTGCTTTACGGCATATACGTCACTTCCACCACCACCCCCACTTCCTTAAAATCGGACGTGCGAGCCAAATGTTATAGTCATGGCCGAAGCAACATAGAAGAACAAGAAAGCAAAGGTTTTATCGGAGCAAAGCAAAAAGAGAAAAAGAGAAAGTGATTGCGTTAAAGGCAGAACAAGGATCAACACTGTGCCAGCGTTTTCTCGCTGGCGTGAGCTGAAGGAGGAGGAGGGGTGCCCGACCGATGCGGACTTGGCTATAATGCTTTGTACTAGTAAGTATATTGCTTGCATACTAGCTAGGGTGACCTGACTATTTGACTATTTATATATTATAGGTTTCGTTGAATAAGCGCGCGACAGAGAGAGCAAGAGACCTTGCGTGTGTGTGCTGTACGCATTAATTACACGCGCCAACGACAGAGAGAAGGAAAGCGCGAGAGACCTTGCGTGTGCTAGAGTAGCCTACGCATTAATACGCACGTGCGCGCATTATTGATATAATAATATAGCTTGATATTATAATATTGACGATATATGGTTATTATCTACCACTCAAACATTGCATTGAAGTATCATATAGATTCAGTAAAACGGTAACCAATAGGCTACTATAAAGTCGCTGGCTTGTAAACGTGAGCATCGCGATCATTTGTCGTTAGCAAAAAAATAAAACCCATGAAATTATATTCATATGACATGCTGTAATATATGCCACTGTACCTGTGATGAAGACATTTCACACGCGAAGCAAGCAGAACACCTGCATGTGACCTCCTCCTACAGTGTTCAGGGCTATCATTGTCAACAAATGCACGTGCATGTAGGATGACAAGAGTTTGCGACAGTAGTAGAGGAAAATACTATTTCCCAACTGTAGGGGGACCCCCGAGTTCAAAAACTGCCTGGTGTTACTTTAAAAAAGATTATGATAATTTCCAATTTTCACTATGAATCTTCACTATGAATAAAAATGGAGATATTAATGTGCATTAATAGCTTCTGTATGCATTCATATTATGTGGCACTAAAATTATGCATTGAGATTGCAATGATAAATTGTGCCATTGTCTTATGAAGGTATTTTAAATGTGCAGTTCACCCCAAAATTTACATTTGTCATTATTTATTGATCCTCGTGTCATTTCAAAACTCTAAGTTCTTTCTTCTGTAGTATGACATTTAATTTCAGTGAATGAGGACAGAGGGTTCCATGCTACAAAAAGGATGCTACAAAAAAGGGATCTATACTACAAAAAAAACACACATTAAAAGTATTATAAAAGTGGTCCAAATTGTGTGCTATATTCCAAGTCTTCTGAAGCCATACAACAGCTCTGTTAATTGAAATCCTTATTCATTGAAAACCTTGACATTCTAATTTATGACTGTTCATGAGTGAAGTAGCATGTTAATGAGGTGGCAGTGTGCAATTCATGAACAGATGACTTTTCGGTGTCAGATGTTTTGTAATTTATCAATGTAGTTTACAAGTCTGAAGTTTGACTGTTCTTGAGTTTGACTGACTCAAAGAATTTTGACTTAACAGGTTGTTGGAGAAGATGTTTGTCAGTAAATAGCCATTTCAATTTCATTCTGTGTCTCACACAAAACTATCATATGACTTCTGCATTTTTTTCATCTTAAAAATTTGTCTAAATTACGTCATATGCTCTCAATGAAAAATGCAGAACAATTGATTCATGCGTTCATGACATCAAGGCTAGATTATTGTAATGCTCTACTGGTTGTTTGCCCTGCACGTTTAATACATACAGGTAAACTACAGCTGGTCTATTGCGATCTCAAAATTGTGACCAGTTGATAATACCTAGAATGTCAAAATCGACTGCTGGTGGTAGATCCTTTTTTTAGAATCTTCCTAACATTGTCCGGGAAGCAGACACAGTCTATCAGTTCAACTCTAAAAACACATCTCTTTAACCTAGCATTCACATAATACATTATAGACTTCTATAATTCAATGTTAGGCTGCATAGTTTAGATCAGCCGGAACCAGGAACACTTCCCATAAATCCTGATGTACTTTGGACATCATAAGAAGGATGGTGTCTACGCTAATATTAGTCTCTCTGTTTATCCCGAGGTTTACCGCAGTCCACCGGATCCAGGCCGTATCCGGATCTGATGAAGGACTGGACACGACGACAACGCAGTCCTGAAGTGCCACTAGTCTCTCCCCTGTGAAGGCCTCCTTCCCTTTACCTCTGTACTGATAAAACATTGTCAGGATAATTCCGCTATGCGGAAGCGATAAAATAATTCTCAGACCCACCAGGCACTGTTTTATACAAATGAGCGGCCGGATCGCATTAAAGGTTTTCTGTTAGAACGGTGTCCTGTTAGTGGCCCCTAAGCAGTGTTGTGCCTGAACGCGTTCAATGAACTCGTTCATATTTTGGGCGAACGTGAACTGAACGTACTGAATTACTGCCTGATGAACGTTACTGTGAACGCGTTCATTCTGGTGTCTGTGAACGCACGCTCTCTCAGTTTAACTTCGTTCAATAGGGTGCCAGATTTCTATAGAGCCTTCCAGGTGAAAACCCGGCTAAAACACACCGTAAACAGGCCTTAATATGTAGCGAAAAAAACACCCAATCTGGCAACGTCAGCCACCAGCGTCGCACGCACCGCCGCATGCGTCATCAAAACAAAAAGCAGCATGTAGTCGACAAAGCAGCGAGCGAGGAGGCGTCGTATGATCATTTAAACGAGTTTTATGACAAGGTCGGTGAGGATGGGAAAAATCTTACATTTCTGTTCGAGTTTATATCTCGCAATTCTGACTTTATACTTTTACTAGATAAAAAGTCGCAATTACCTTTTATATTTTTCATTCTGTGGCGGAAACAAGCTCTCCATAGTATATGGGCTGTGCCAATAATAATTTTAAAAAAAGAAGCTCGCAGCAACATATGGAAAAAAAGAACTATGAACTAGGTTATTTTTTGAAGTATGAACTATGAACTGAACTAGTTCATTTTAAAATTTGTGAACTGAACTTTGAACTAGTTCATGTCGAAAATGAACTTTCCCAACACTGCCCCTAAGTTAATAACGCCTTGGTTACAACTGTAACCTCGGTTCCCTGAAAGAGGGAACGAGCATTGAGTCGAGATTGACGCCATGAGGAACGCAACGCGTTATGATGTCTTAAAGCACATGTAAAATCAGTCCAATGGTGTGGCGGAACGTCAGATGCGGGTGACGTCACGTACCAGGAAGCTATAAAGCCTGCTTGAAAACAGAGAGCGACAGCTTCGTAAAGTCTGAAGTAGTCGCTGACAGGCATGAAGGAGATATGGCAAGGCGACGCAACACTCGTTCCCTCTTTCAGGGAACCAAGGTTACAGTTGTAACCAAGGCGTTCCCTTTCAAAGGGAACTCCCGTTGCGTCGAGATTGACGCCATGGGGAACGTCTATACCAACGCCACCATAGCTACGAGATGTCTGTCTTGTGTGTAATCGAGTGAGCAGCACTAAGAAGACAAAACTTGAGACCCTGGAGTAGAGTCCAGGTCCAGAGAGTAAAATCTGACGAAGGTGTGCGGTGAGGACCAGCCTGCCGCATCACAAACGTCCTGAATGGAAACTCCTGATAAAAGGGCCTTAGAGGCTGCCATACTCCTAGTAGAGTGAGACCGGACAGCCAAAGGAGAGGGCTGTCCAGCCGCCTCATAAGCAAGTGAAATGGCCTCAACCACCCACTTGCTCATTCTTTGCTTAGATGCAGGGGACCCTTTCCCAGGGGCCCCAAAACACACAAAAAATTGATCAGTTTTACGCCACAGGGCAGCTCTGTGGACATAGGTATCTAATGCCCGAACTGGACAAAGCAAGTTATTTCTTTCCTGGTCCGAATTCTGAAAAGGAGGAGGACAGAAGGCCTGCAGAATAATAGGTCTGACCACATTGGTCGGGACCTTAGGGATATAACCTGGTCTCGGATGAAGAAATGCCTTGACCATACCAGGAGCAAAGTCTAAGCATGACGGAGATACCGACAGTGCTTGTAAATCCCCTATCCTCTTAAGAGAAGAAATGGCGAGGAGGAACAGAGCCTTTAATGTTAAAAATTTCTCAGGAACCTCCTCGATAGGTTCAAAGGGAGCCATGTAAAGACCTTGTAGAGCAATGGCCAAATCCCAGGTGGGCACCCTAGAACGAGCTGCGGGCCCCAGCCTCAACGTCCCACGGAGGAAACGAGATACCAAAGGGTCTTTCCCTATAGACATTCCACCCAAAGGAATGTGGTAAGCACCTATGGCCGCCACATAAACTTTTAAAGTGGATGGGGTTAGACCCGCAGTGAACCGCTCTTGCAGGAACTCCAGCACTGTACCAATTTGCCAGTTAACTGGGTCCAGCTGACGGTCACTACACCAAGAAGTGAAAACTCTCCACTTCAGGGCATAAAGTTTCCTTGTGGAGGGAGCTCTGGATTGTAGAATGGTCTCAACAACCTCAGTTGAGAGACCTGACACTATGAGCTGGGCCCCCTCAGAGGCCAAGCCCACAGATTCCACAGTTCTGGGCGAGGGTGGAATATTAAGCCCTCTGCTTGGGACAGAAGGTCCCTCCTGACGGGTAACTCCATGGGAGGGCCGTCGAGAAGAGACACCAGGTCGGGGAACCATACTCTGCCCGGCCAGCGCGGGGCTATAAGAAGTAGGTGAACCCGGTCCCTGCGAAGTTTCTCCAGAACTCCCGGGAGCAGAGCGATTGGGGGAAAAGCATACAGCCGCAGCCTCGGCCACGTCTGTACCATAGCGTCCAGTCCGAGAGGAGCTGGATGCGTGAGGGAGAATCAAAGTGGACAGCGAGACGTCTCTCGAGATGCAAACAGATCCACTTGTGCTCGGCCGAACACCCTCCAAATCTGCTCCACCACCTCGGGGTGGAGCCTCCATTCCCCGGGCCTCAGCCCCTGTCTCGACAGAATGTCTGCTCCTACGTTCTGATCCCCAGGAATGTAAGCTGCTCTGAGTGACAGCAGCTTCTCCTGAGACCACAAGAGGATATGGCGCGCCAGTTTGCATAATTGGCGAGAGCGCAGACCCCCTTGGTGATTTATATAGGCAACTACCGATGTGTTGTCTGTGTGTACTAGCACATGGTGTCCCTGAGATCTGTGAAAAAATGCTTGAGAGCCAGAAATACCGCCAACATCTCCAGACGATTGATATGCCATGAGAGCAGTGTTGTTTTTGGCAGCCCTTTTAGTTTTAGTCTTAGTCTTTTGGACGAAAATGCTTTTTAGTTTTAGTCACATTTTAGTCACTTATAAACTTAATAGTTTTAGTCAAGTTTTAGTCGACGAAAACGCAAAAAGGTTTTAGTCAAGTTTTAGTCAATTTTAGTAAAAAAAAAAAGTAGTCTTTAAAAAATAGAGAAAATAAAAGTGCAGCTGTGTCAATTTGTATCAAGTTAAAAAATAGAAAATAAATAAAAGTGCCACTTTGCAATCTGTAAAAAAAAAAAGAAGAAAATAATAGAAATCCATTTGGCAAGACAGGTCTATTTATCCCTGCATTAATGGCTGCAATGAGCCTGTTCTGCATTGCACAATTTCTCAAAAGTCATGCTCAATGTTCAGCTGAGATCTGTACGTTGTTTTCAGTGAAGCTGAAACAGCTGAAAAGCCCATCTCACAGAGATATGATCATAGACAGTATAAGAAGGATATGATGTGGCAAAGGGAAGAAGAATGCACACAGCTCTCTGCCTTTACTTAAAAACGTGATTTTTTTAAAATAGATAATAGATTTTAATATTCCTTTGTTCCGATCAGAGCATGTGTGAGCAGAGAGCGCATTTCTGAATATTCCGCTCCGCTCGTTCATTCCGCTCATGCAGGGTCGCGCGCTCAACGCAGGATGGCCTGCTGGTTCGAGAATGTGGAATAAGAGCTGCCTCCGACTAAAGTTTTTATTCTAGTCGACTAGTAGTTGTTCATTTAGGCCATTTGTGGACAAATCGCCCCTTTAAATTAATTTTATTATGCCTACTTAAATAGGCTATACAGGATAATGAGCGTTATAGCCGCACTCAAGCGCACGGCCGCGCGCATAAAGCTTGCCACAAAGTACCAGCAAAAGTAATGATTATGAATGTGTAAAAAAAAATAGCAAGGAGACATTTAATTGTTTATTAATAAACTGGTGTTTTCGGTGTTGCTGCAAAGATGAAGTCGACGATGCGGACTCGCCATGAACGAAAGATATAAAAGGCATAACACGGAAAATTTTCTTCCGTTTGGAGGAGACCTGTCACGCCAGTGGGGCGGCGCCCACACTTGAGAACCGCTGGATTATACTGAAACTGAAAGTATGTCCATAAATCATCTCGTCGTTTCCGACCTCCAAGCCCGTTTATTGGCTTCGCCGCCATCCTTCGAAGATGTGTGGTGAGTGACTAGCCGCAGCCGCAGGTGTGTTGTTGTTGTTGTGTGGAATCTGGTGCGCGCGCGGCATGGGTGGTGGGCGTACCCAAAACAAGGATAGGAAGCGGCAGCATTGCTGATACTTTTTTTTTTTTTTAGCTCAATTACATGCACTGCGAACGTCAGACTAATAGTCATTTTCGTTCCATCTCGTCTTGTCAACGAAAACTCGAAAACGTCTCGTCATGTCTTAGTCACCTTAGAGCCATTTTTAGCTAGTCATCGTCACGTTATCGTCATAAAAAAAAGTGCGTCAGCGAAATCATTTCGTTATCGTCATCGTTGATATCATCGATATTGAATCCCAAACCACGCCTAGAAAAGTGGTCCTCTGAAGTGGAGAAAGCACACTCTTTTTGGCGTTCAACCGTAACCCCAACTCTTTCATATGGGCGAGGACAACATCTCGATGCCGAATCGCCAACTGCTGCGTTTGAGCTAAAATCAACCAATCGTCGATGTAGTTCATGATACGGATGCCCTGCAGACGCAGAGGCGCCAGAGCTGCATCCACGCATTTGGTGAAAGTGCGGGGTGATAAGGCTAGGCTGAATGGAAGTACTCGATATTGGTAAGCTCCGCCCCCGAAAGCGAACCTCAGAAACTTCCTGTGATAAGGATGGATGGAGATATGAAATTATGCGTCCTTGAGATCTGTCGTGACAAACCAGTCCTCGGATCTGATCTGTGGCATATCTGTCTCAATGTTAACATCTTGAACTTGAGCTGCATGACTGAGTAGTTCAGCACTCGAAGATCTAGAATAGGACGCAATCCTCCGTCCTTTTTTGGAACTATGAAATACCGACTGTAAAACCCGGTTTCCCTGTTGGAGGGAGGTACATGTTCTATGGCCCCTTTCTCTAACAGAGTTTTTACTTCCTGTTCCATAACCAGAACCTGCTCGGGGCCCACCGCTGTGGGTAGGACCCCCATAAATCTGGGTGGGCGTGACCCAAACTGTATTAAATACCCTTTTTCTATGGTCTGCAGGACCCAAGGAGAAACATTTGGCAGTAGCTTCCACGCTGTCAAAGATTCTACTAGAGGTACCAGCCTCTCGAGACTGGCTTCTGGATTTTGTTGTTGTTGAGCAGTCAGTCCATCGCCCTGTAACGGAGGACCGGCATGGAACGACTGAACAGACTGCTCTGATTCCCTCCTGAGAGGGGGCGGGCCTCCCGAGGCCACTACGTTTCCAGGTGGTCCTTGAGATAAGTGCTCGCCGGAGACCGCTGCGCCCTGAAACACCATAGGTGGCAGGGTTGGCAGAACGGTCCCCTGAGGGCACCGAAGAGAGACGGGCACCATAAATAGAGGTGTTGACCGCACTACTTCGGGGGGGGACTACCCTCATTGTCCTGAGCCCTCGAGCGTCAGGACTTTTCCCCCGCAGCCTTCTTGGCGATAATAACGGTCCGCAGATCCGCTCTACCCCTCGAAGACTGCTGGGTTTGAGAGCGCCCTCCGCGTCCCCTAGCTGTTTGCGGGGGAGCACGGGAGGAAACGCTCTGTTTTTGAGTGGCACGATGTGAAGAGCCTGTTTTAGATGAGTGAGGCTGCTCCCGCTCAGCAGTCTCATGATAAGAACGACGGGGGAGGAGTTTTTGGAAGGCAGCTGCCTGTTTAGAGGATTCTTGGAACTTTTCTACAACAGTATTAACAGCATTACCGAATAAACCTGAAGTAGAGACTGGTGCATCCATAAGAAAACTCTTCTCCTTTTCTTTAATATTACTGAGGTTGAGCCACAGATGCCTCTCAGTGGCCACCAGGGCTGCCATAGAGCGGCCGATGGATTTAGCCGTCTCCTTGGTGGCCCTGAGAGACAAATCTGTGGCCCTACGTAATTCACACACAACCTCAGAATTAATATCCCCCATCCTCATCTAAATCACCCAATAATTCCGGTTGATAAGCTTGCATTAATGACATCGTATGTAAACATGCTGCAACTTGACCAGCAGCAGAATATGCTTTGCCCACCCGAGAGGATGTGACTCTGACGGGCTTAGTGGGTAACATCGGAACCTTAAGAGAAGATGCCGTTGCTGGAGAGAGATAACTCGCAAGTGTCTCTTCCACCTTCGGCATTTCTCCATAACCATGGTCTTTGTATTTATATAGGGATGAATAGTGTGAAGTTTGTGCACTGTACACTCTATATGAGACCGGTTTCACCCACGATCTCGACACCTCAGTGTGGAGATCGGGGGAAAACGGTAGGCCCCGACGCTGAGGTTGTGATCTACCCGGCAGAAAACGTTCATCGAGCTTACTTTTAGAATGAACGTCCTGCTTATCAGATGGCCACTCAATATTCAGTCTTTCAACTGCTCTAGTCACAACCTCTAATATCTCTTCAAAAGCATGAGACTGAGGTGGCGAAATCTCAGACTCAGCATCAATACTAACAACATCCAGCTCCTCAGAACTGGATAGTTGTAGTATTGGTGCCTCAACCGGGGCGGAAGTAACCGCAAAGCATGCTTCCAAACCCCGAGAAGAGGCACTGGATTGATCAGGTGAAGGCTGAGATAAGGCAGAGCCCGTCTCAAACCCCGCTGAAAGATCCATCTGCGAACCCCAGAACTGCAATCGACGCCGTGCCTCGGCAGCGGCGGGACCAGAGCCCTGGGGAACGCTAACCTGAACGTTCTCGCGAAAGAACGACAGGCGGAATCGGAGCAAGCGCAAAGGCTGCGCTTCACAATGCGCACAGCCCGCACCCTCGAGTGCAGACTGAGCATGCTCCTCTCCCAAACAAGCAACACAAAGCTCGTGAGAATCACCACCCGTTAAATAACGCGGGCAGGGATGTACACACTGTTTAAACTGCTGCTTGCTCGCCATACTGATATATATATATATATATATATATATATATATATATATATATATATATATATATATATATATATATATAGATATGATATATAGACAGACAACACCAAATAACGTGGACAAATCACACAAAGCGCTACTGCTTGTTTTCAAGCAGGCTTTATAGCTTCCTGGTACGTGACGTCACCCGCATCTGACGTTCCGCCACACCATTGCACTGATTTTACATGTGCTTCAAGACATCATAACGCGTCGCGTTCCCCATAGCGTCAATCTCGACGCAACGGGAGTTCCCTTTGAAAGGGAACTAATGATCGTTGCGACGGAAGTTAATCGATCAAAACTAACTTTAGCTGGACAATAACTTTATTCTAGAGCTGCTGTAAAGCCAAAACAATCTCTGTTACTTTAATTTCCTATTATCACTGTAAAGCTTCTTTTGAAACAGTCCATATTGTTAAAAGCGTTATATAAATGAAGGTGACTTGACGACTTCAGAAGACTTGAAACATAAAGCACATGGACCACTTTTAGCTGTATAAGCTACTGTTGTGAAGCTTAATGTGGCCATTTATTGTAATTGCATGGGCAAGAACAGTCAGTACAAAAGCTGCTTCTTATGAAGCTGTTTCATTGAAGAGGAAAATATCACGCAGTTGTGGAACGACATGAGTGTGAGTAAGCAACAATTTTTAGTTTTGGGTGATATATTCCTTTTGAATAAGATATATATATATATTTTTTTTTTTCATTATTTAAAAATTAGCTGGCGTTATTCGCATTGTTCTTGTTCCTTGTCAAATTGCGAGGAGTCATTAGATTATGCATCAAATAAAAATAAGTAAGCCTGAATGTCAGCATTAAGTTGGGGAGGTAAGAACATCTTCATCACTGAACACCTCATCAGGGAAGCGGCATAGCCATTCTGGGACTAGGGTGTCCAAAAAGGTGACTTAAAGCAGCATTACTTGTGATTCAATTTATTTACTATTGTTTCCAAGACCATTATGCATACAATTTATCTCTGAGCTGTCTGGGGTAAAATATATCCACTTTACCTTTTGGCAAATTGGTGAAAAATTCTTAAGAATACGTATAATTTGATTCTTACGAAACACAAATTTGAGAAAAAAGATAGATATCGATATAGATATCGACCCATAAACCTAACCCTTAGTGCGGTGTAAGCAGATCGTACGACAATGTACGAATGAGATTTGCACCAATTCACCAAAACAGTTTTGAATTGCCATGAGTGTGTAGGGTGTAACTAGTATTCTGTTTTTCTTTTAAAGAACTATCATGAAATAAGACAGTTGCAGCTGCTTTAACTTTCATGTTTAATAATTACCACACTTAATAATTATTGAATAGGATTTTTGAAAGAAGTTTTGAAAGCTCTGAAATATTTATTGTATATTATGGAAATGGATTTGAGTACTATGCAGTAGGTCTTCAAAATTTACTTTAGAATCACTGTTCCGAACTGTGCCTTTTTCCAATTACGATTGTACTGATGATTTGTTTGTGATTATTAAGAACAATAATAAATTTAGGATTCATTTATCAAGCTTTGCCTGTGAGAGTGTTTTGAATCATTGATAAAAAAAAATTCTAGTATATACTGTTCACAAAAACAATATTTCAGAGATATGCATTATAACTCAGAATTTAATGCTCTAGCTAAATATTTAAGGTCTTCTTGTGAACAATAGGAAATAATGCTCTGCAGAAAAGACAATATAATTTATGTAAATCCATCAGTAGCACAGATTCAATGACTGCTGTTGGAAAGTATGTACTGTATAAATATGAATAACTGGTACAGCATTGTAGGGACAGAAAACAACCCCCCCACAAATGCACGTAATAGATACACACGTGTGCATGGCAATCCACAAATGCATGAAAGATCCACATGTGTCTTGTGGCTGGGCATGTGAATGAGAAGACATATGTGAAGTGTCACACAGATGTCGCTCATCGGCAATCACGGCACCGTCCTTGCGCTGTTCTTCCATGGCCCTCGGCCTCGGCCTTGTCCTGCTTGCCACATACCCCCATTGCCCCTCGCAGGCCGGGGGGTACCCACGAGACTGAGCACTACCCCCAATCCCCCCCCCCTCTCCTCCGGAAGGACCGGCCGCAGGACCTGGGGGTAAGGACAGATGTGGCGAGAGTAAAGGAGACTGAAGCATGAGGGACGAGAGAGGGGAGAGAGGAAAAAGAAAACATCTTGGCCCTCCACCAGCTGGGTGATCTTCTCCGTGGTGCCTGGTGGTGGCGCTGCATAGCCCTCGGTGGACGGCTCGACACTCCTCCGCCTGGTCCCCTGTTCCCTGCTCCTCCCCATCATGGTGGACGGTAGCAGGCTCTGGCCCACGGCGAACGCCGGCGACTCCTCCGCTCCCCCACGGAAGGCAGCTGCCCCTCCAGCACCTTTACATTTAAAGACTTTACTATAATTTAGTATTTATTTATTAAAGACGGCTGCCCCTCACAATCGACTGCTGCCACACATAATAAAACAAAACATCAAATAAAATAGTCCAGGCCTGGTCCTCTCTCGACCTTCACTGTCGTCACTCGAACCAAAACTCCAGTGACATAATGGAGTAAAAAACCTTGGGAGAACCCAGGCTCAGTCAGGGGGCCAGTCCTCCTTTGGCCAACGAACAAACAGTGTATGATTAGGATTTAGGCTGCATAATAGGTCAGAAGTCATTTATCCAGTTCATCTGGTTAGGGGTCGGAGTCATCACGCCGTTGGGGAGATGAGTTTGTTGAGGTGTCCATGAGGCCTTCACAGTGTTGATGAGGCTGGCATTTCAGGGATGCTTTGTCGTCATGTCCATGCAATGGTCCTTCCTCAGATCTAGATACGGCCTGGATCCGGCGGTTTGCGGTTACCTAGCCTTACCCAATACAAGAGACCTCTCGAAAGGGAACCGACATGCTTTCAAATATTTACACATGCACAAATACAAGTATACAAATAACACAACTGCATTTTGTTCATATAAGTGAGTGGATTAAATTTGACAAATTAGTTTTGTTTTTAACAATAAACAATAAACCTAACAATAACTCTAACAATTAATAAGTAAGTGTTAGATACCGTAATTCCTCAAATAAAGACCGGGGCCTTTATTTACCTGAACTGCAGATGGTAGCCGGCTTTTATTTGAAGCAGGCTTTTATTAGAGGCAGGCCTTTATTTCTAATTCGCGATCCCCGGCCGCCCGTCAGCCAAGTTTCCATGGTGACGCGTCATGCTTGGCACTGTTCACCTAACACAGTCTCATCCCAAGAAGTCATATATTGACGTCTTGGGACGTCTTTTGACCATACGTCAATATCCGCCTTTTTAGGGTACCCTTAAACGTTGGTAAATGACGATCCTGGGACGTCATACAACTGACGCTTTACCTTTAACGTCAGTAGGTGACGGGGTAGGTTTAGGTCTGGGGTAGAGTTAGGATCCGATAACGTCATCTAACCGACGTTTAAGGGTACCCTAAAAAGGCGGATATTGACGTATGGTCAAAAGACGTCCCAAGACGTCAGTATATGACTTCTTGGGATGAGACTGCGCTGGTTCACCACAGCCAAAATAGCGCTGTATGACAGATGTAGCGCTTTTATTTCTAAATATTAACAAACTTGCTTACCATGTCATCAATTATCTTCTATTCTGACTCTCAATTCAGTGTAAGTGAGTTTGTTTTGTCGTTTAAAACCCTTTATAATTGATCCTGATCTGTAACGTGAGATCGGCACCGCAGTTCAGAGATTCCTGTCTGTTGGATTTGTACGTTACACAGCGCGTGAATTCTTCAGTTTCTCCCGAAATGCATGAAAGTAAGTGGCCGGTGAACTGGGAGAAGAATAGAGTAAACTTTATACTTACACTGTGTATCTGATATGAATAAAACACGTCGCCAAATATATTTGAATGGATTATTGCTGCTTCCATAGACACCATTGTGTATTTTACAAACTATAAATGTATTGTTTTGCTATAAATCTTATCTATTTAAATGTCTGAAACCTAAAATAAACGTGGTTAAAAACACTGAATAGTAGTTGTGATATATGACAAGCACAGCACGCGTCCGTCTTTGAGTGTACACTAATTTTTCCCCGGCCTTAATTTGAGACCGGCCTTTATTTGTCCGCGTTGACCACGTACCCGGCCACTATCAGAGGCCCGGCGTTTATTTGAATACCGGTTTTTATTTTAGGAATTACGGTATTCGGTTTTGTATGTGTTGAGTGACTGTTTTTATTTGACAAAAAGAAAAAAGAAAAACCCAGCTCTGTTATAGCTCTCTCTCTCTCTGTGTCTGTGTCTGTGTGTGTGTATGTGTGTGTGTGTGTGTGTGTGTGTGTGTGTGTGTGTGTGTGTGTGTGTGTGTGTGTGTGTGTGTGTGTGTGTGTGTGTGTGTGTGTGAGTGTTTGCCACATTGGAAATGTTGTACTGGCTCACCACTTCATTTGGGTGTATATGAACTGCATTGTGTTGGATCTATTGCTTTTTATTTGACAAATAAAAAACAAAATGCTCTGAATTATAGTTTTTTCCATTCATTTCTAGGCTGCCCATTTTTGTCCAGGAAGACGAATTTATGGATTTTTTTTCCCCAACAACTTAACATTGTAGAATCGAGTCAAATTTGTTGTGTTCAGGTGGCAAACTTAGGAAAAGTAGCCAAGTCTTTTACCGCTCAGATTAAGGAAAGTATTTAAAATAAATCAAATAATTATTTTGCCCACATTTGTCTTGAATACGGCTTGAGGGTTAAACAGTTATAGGGGGAGACCGGGTATGGTTGTAACACTTTTTGCTTCAGTAACTATAACTCACTGAATTTTATAGCTAGAGTTCTCAAATTTTTATACAAAGTACCCACATTTGTTCACTACAAATGGCACAAATTCAATCCCCTACAAGAATATCACAGACCTCGTGAGTTGATGTCAAATACACACAGTACCTTCGTTACAACCTACCCCATTACCGGGGTAGGTTGTAACACATGCTGGGGTAAGTTGTAACAATTACACAAAAGAAGCTAAAATGGATGACACACTATATGATATGCTTCAAAAACAGGTTTATTGACATAAAAGAACAGTCTCACTCCCTCTATGGAACAGACTGTCTGATTAACAGAATGTGTGTGTTTGTTTGTTTGTTTGTGTGTGTGTGTGTGTGTGTGTGTGTGTGTGTGTGTGTGTGTGTGTGTGTGTGTGTGTGTGTGTGTGTGTGTGTGTGTGTGTGTGTGTAATTGTGTCTACTTGAACGAACTTACTTAACAGTATACTTGATAAACATATTACAATTTCTAACAAAAAGCAATATCTGTGTGTGTGTGTGTGTGTGTGTGTGTGTGTGTGTGTGTGTGTGTGTGTGTGTGTGTGTGTGTGTGTGTGTGTCTTCTTAATCAGAGTCACAGTGCTTACTTGTGTGTCTTCTTAATCAGAGTCACAGTGCTTATAAATGAATGCCGCTAACCCTGGAGTGCAAGCTTTGTGGGCCCAGAGACTGCATAGGGTCCCATGTCTCTTTGCAGCTGATCTAACTGACTTGCCCTTCTGTAAGGGCACTCTGTATATGTAAAAACGTCTGACCACTCTTTTATATTTTCTGGTTCGGATTAATTGAACAGCTACAGGTTGTCCGGTTAGAACAGTATGTCTCACACCAGGGGGGTCTTGTAGATGCTTTATTGTACAAAGTCAGACATGTGACCATGTATGTGACCACGTATGTGGTTCTGCAACAAACAATATACAGAATATGAATAAACTTAATTACACATCGCAGATCTACAACAGTTCTACAATACTGGTATAAATATAATCAACAAGGTTAAAGAAATAAAGCAATATGATAATATACATGTATAATTCTGTATTAATGATAATTTCCACACTATATGTCTAATTCACGTAGTGCTGACAGAGAAGGCGTCTAACGCGGCCGATGGACATGCCCGGACATGTTTCCTGAGACCCAATCGAAGTCCACACAACATACGAATATATCAACACTATGATAACAATACAGGAGGATAACATGCTATTTAAGTGACAATACAAAGGGCAAACATAACCGACAATATGACCACTCAGATAAATGCTGCAACAGCGCTCTTCAATCTCCCTCACGGACATATGCGATAAATATGCAAATGTACTTACTATTAGCTGCATGCACACACATAATCTTTGAATCCTTGGAACGACAGCACTTCGATCAAACTTAACTTATTCACTAAAAACACTTCTACACATAATCTATTCAGACGATCTGGCTTCTTAACTCTCCCGAAACTTTTCTAGCACAGTCCAACTCACGAACAGAGGCGGGGGAGATCGGGGAGAGTCCAATTCCAAGGGGTTCCAAGGGGTGGCCTTTTCTACAGCCGCCCCCAAATTCACAACGTGAATTTGAACAACTAAAAGGCCATACTAAGTGGTGAGTTATCGGTAGGTTACTCTGGCAGAGGGGGTAGACTGATGATCTTGGTCACTGGTCTTGTGTAAGCTTTGTCCTTTACTTTGATTTCAGCTGATCTGACTCGTTTGTCATTCCCTGGATAGACCTGCGTTATTCTTCCCACAGGCCACAGTGCGCGAGGTAGCTGCTGATCCACAATCATGACGGTTTCGCCTACCCGTAGATTGTCCTTCTCTGACATCCATTTCTGTCTGGTTTGAAGACTAGGTAGGTAATTGCGAATGAATTGCCTCCAGAGGTGATCAGCTAGCAGCTGACTATGTCTCCATCTACTTCTGCTAAGGAGTTCGGAATCCTGGTATGTCACCTGTGGAAGTGAGGCGTCCCGCCGCCCCATCAACAAGATGTTGGGTGTAACAGGATCTGGGTCAGCAATATCTGAAGACGAATAGCCAATTGGTTTAGCGTTCAGTAGACCCTCTATTTCAATGAGAACAGTCCGCAACACTTCTTCAGTTGCAGTCTGTGTTCCGAGGATCACCTGCAGGGCTGTTTTCAAAGATCGAATTTCCCGCTCCCAGCATCCACCAAAGTGTGGTGCACTGGGTGGATTGAATATGAACCTAATTTGCTGGCTTGCCAGTTGAGCCTGGAGTTCAGGCTGAAGAGCTGCGAAGGCATCACGAATTTCCCTTTCTCCACCTTTGAAATTCGTTCCTTGATCTGAAAGGATTTCGAAGGGTTTGCCTCGCCGAGCAATGAAGCGACGAAGGGCCATAAGGAATGAATCACTGTCCAGACTTGCGAGAAGATCAATATGCACTGCACAGACGGTCATACACTTGAAAATGATCCCCCAATGTTTCTCATTTCTGCGTCCCACCTCTATGAGATCCAATCTATGCCGAAGCAATCTATGCCAGTCGAATAGAAAACTGGCTGGTGAATTCTCAACCTTGCTGGTGGGAGGTCAGCCATTCTTGGGGGTTGCGGTTTTGCCCTCCATTTTTGGCATTCAGTGCATTGGCGCTGATGATGTCTGACTGCTGCTCGTCCTTTTAATACCCAGTATTTCCTTCTGAGCTCCGCGAATACCCTCTCTGGTCCAGGGTGATGCAAACGATCATCGTAATATTTTATTAACAGCTTGGTTAATGGGTGATGTGGGTCAAGAACAATAGGATGAATGGTCTTTTCTTCTAATTCACTGATCTGTCGGAGACGACCGCCAACACGTACGAGATGGGTATCAGGATCCAGATCAGGGGCTAGGCACAGCAGTCTACTGTTACTTGGTAGAGGTTTACCAGATTGCAGATGAGACACCTCTTCAGGAAAGGAATCTACTTGGATCTGACGAAGGGCCTTAAGTTCAGCTTCTTTATATTCCTCTGCAGTCGCAACATGGGGAAGGCTCTCGTTGGATGGTTGCATAAGGGCTTTTAAGTAGTCTGTGAATGTGTGAAATTGCTGAGCATCTGGCAGTGGCAGAGTAGAGGTTAACAGTCCACAGAAGGTTGACTTTTTTAGCTCACTGTCTTGGTTTATGTGAGCTGATGGTGGCATCTCTGGCCAGCTTTCTGCTGGTTGTCTGAGGAATGCTGGACCCTGGTTCCATATGCTGTCTCGGTTGAGATCAGAGGGAGACTTTCCTCTCGTTATGTCATCTGCAGGTTTGTCACCTGATTGTACATAATGCCAAGTGTCAGAATCAGTTAAGTCCTGTATCTCTGCCACTCTGGTCCCCACAAAAACCTTAAAGCGGCAAGAATCTGATAAAAGCCAAGTCAGTACGGTAGTTGAGTCAGACCATAGAGTGACATTATTGAGTGGTAATGTTAACTCGGTCTTCAGGACTTTAGCGAGCTGCGCTCCTGTGAGTGGGGCACACAGCTCCAGACGAGGAATGCTCTGTTGTTTCTTGGGGGCAACACGAGACCTAGCTGTTACAAAGGCCACCTCCACTATACCTTGAGGGTTCTCTGTTCTTAAGTAAGCCACAGATCCATAGGCTATCTCTGAGGCATCACAAAAGACATGAAGCTGCCTATTATTATTAGAACAGTCTAGTTCCCTACTACAATAACATCTGGGCAGAGCAATATGCTGCAGGCCTTCCAAACCCGCTCTCCCAGTGCTTCCAAGAGTCTATTAGGTCTTCTGGTAGCCGTGGGTCATCACACTCCCTCCTTTTGTCCCCCAACCTCTGTACTAACACCTTAGCTTTGAGTGGTGAATGGTACAATGTAGCCAAGTGGATCATACTGGCGAGCAAGAATTCTATATATGCTTCGCATTGTGGGCACTTGACATTCAGGTTTGCGTTGTTTATACGTAAGAGTGTCAGATTGACAATTCCAGTGTAGGCCAAGTGTTGATTCCTGAGCCTCTTGGTGACCTTCACGGAGCCAGAGGATGCTGCTCTGAGATTGAATATCCTCTGGCAGATGGCTGATGACTGAAGGGTCATTGCTAGCCCACTGTCGTAGCTCAAAGCCACCGGATGCTAGAAGGCTGTAGAGTTGGTCAACCAGATTCTTGGCCATGACACGGGAAGCAAAACTCTGAAGACAATTGTCCACATAAAATGACTTCTCCACCGAAATCCGTGTGTCCTCTCCAGGCTGGCTGTGATCTATTACATGCTTCTGGAGAGAAAAAGATGCACAACATGGGCTGCAAGTAGTCCCGAAAGGCAGTACCTGCCATTCGTAGACATCAGGGGTTCGGTCTCTTTGCATATCTCTCCAGATGTATCTCAGCAGTGGTTTATCCTCTGGCAAGAGGCGTACCTGATGGAACATACCACGGATGTCACTACTGATGGCAATAGAGTGCTCCCGGAAACGCAGAAGGACTGCCAGAAGTGACGGACCAAGTGTTGGACCAGGTAGGAGGAGTTCGTTCAAGTTGTGCCCTTGGTATGAGAATGAACAGTTGAAAACCACCCTTTTCTTCTCATTATTGTAAAGACTCTGGGGGGGGGGGGGGGGGGGGGGTGATCTAATCCGTGGGGAATTTGCATATCATAATTAATAATTGGTAATTAATAATTATTCATACATGTTTGGATTAGATCAGTCTTACATTAAATTTAATCTCCCTCTAAGGGAGAATCTGTCATTTTACCTGCATGCATAACTATGTATCTCGACAACCAACCAAATGGTTCTGGTTAATTTGAGTAGATCACGTTCTACAAACAGGCAAAATTAATTTAGCTCAATTGTCAGAATAATATTGAGGGGATCCCCAATATCATCTTACTTTATAGGATGTCAGGAAACGCAATTCTCTGGCCAGAAGAATTGGGTTTTCTGCCCCATAAACAAATATGTAAAGCTATCTTTAAGTTATAAAGTTTGTAGCATAAGATCTTTTTAGCACTTAAGAGACTTGAAATTGAGCAAAGAGAAAGTTCATCAGTCAAGTAAATATAATGATTTAATAAAGGCATGTCTACTTATACATTTACTACTGTTACATGATATATATATTATATATATATATATATATATATATATATATATATATATATATATATATATATATAAATATATATATATATATATTTACAAACATAATATGCATACAAAACACAATAAGACATCAATGAACGAGAAATGCGTAGTTTGGACAATGGACACACGTGTGAGGGTGAGTGAGGGTGTGAGAGAGAGAATAGAGAGGGAGGGGGAGAGAGAGAGTTTGTAGCATTGGTACGATTCCCCAGACATTCGCCTTCTGAAACAACACGGAACACATCATCTTAATGCTTCTCAGAAGCTTTATAAAGAAGTATACTTGCACACATGTATTGGTCTCTCTGGGTCGCTGCATTCCTGAACAGCCCGATCGGGCCGCGTGCGTGAGCAAAGTCCTTTGTGTGTAAGCGACGCGTGGCGTGGCTTGGCGCGCATGTCGAACAGAGGTTAACGTCTTTGATGTAACATTACTAACGAACATAGTTCGGCTAAGTTCGTTTCACTTCGTGGAAGTGAACGGAGTCGGCTACGGAAAACAAAACTTTGACTTACAAAGGAAAGAAACAAGATCCAAATCGGAAATCACGCGGAGTTACGTCTTGGCTGGTGAAGAAACGCGTGTGCGTCTCTGGTTACGGGCGCTTGCTTCTCCTGTGCAGGGATTTCGACGATTGGAATTTAACACGGGGGCTTATCTAGACTGAAAAACACAAACTAAACTAGAACACATAAAAGAAAGGCGAAAGGCTCGCCTAGAGACGAGACGTTACATTCTGAGACCCGGGACGAGCATGTAAGAGCGAGTTTAAACTGGTGTTCAGTCCTTTTGAAGCCCTGACGTTTCCGCCTTCTTTTGGAAGAGGGTCCAATCAGGAGCTTTCTCTTTGGAGGGAGGTTTTATTGCCCTTTGTGTTCTAAACAGGCATTTGACTCCCTAATTTCATTGGGTGTTAAAGGGAAGAATCTTCACAATTCTTATAATACTAGTGTGTCACCAAGTTTAGCAAAATGTAATGTCAATTAACAAATGGGGAACGAAGATTGGAGTTTATCAAGACCAAACTTGCCACAAATGGATTTGGTTAAACATTAGTTGGCAAAGAATGAAACATTATCCCATTAGAGTTTGGGAAACAGACCAAACAAAATAAAAGACAAATCGTAAGATGATATTAGATACATTGTTCGTACAATTCTAAAGGGGAAATATAATAGAATATATATATAGATATATATATATGAAGGTAGAATTCATTTCTCCTTCGTTAGGATTCAGAGAGAGAGAGAGAGAGAGAGAGAGAGGGAGGGAGACCCCCACCCTCGATGACATTCCTCTGGGAGGTCGTAAACACTGTTATCTAAGAACGGCAGGCTCTGACAGTAAGTTTTGGTTCTTACTGTCCCAAAAAAACTGGTGCACATAGAATCATACATTTTACTGTAATTTCTTGTATCTGGTTAATTCAGCTGGACCCTGAGGATTAAAACGAGACCAAGAACGATGTATAACGCTTCTGGAAATAGACAGTTATGTGTGAAATATGGCGCATGCGCATGCGGTCTGTGTTTGTGTTTGGAGCTCCGTCGAATTGATTCATTAATCCTTGATTTTCTTCTTTACCACTCAATTATAAACAGGCACTTTCTATTTTTATATCGTGTGAACTTATCCTCGATAATATTCCTTGTAAAAAACAATCGGATTGCTTTGATATCGCTACTTAGATCCAACTTTCCGAATCTCGGCTACTAGCCTTTAGCCCGCTAGCATTTCACGCGTGGCCTCGCGCCTATCGAGCGTCGTCTCATCTTTTACACCCGTTTCTCTGAAAGCTTCTCTGAAAGTACAGACACACGTTGATTGTGCTTAGAGCCCGCATCAACGGGGCATAAGCACATGTGCGTGCGGTCTGTGTTTGTGTTTGGAGCTCCGTCGAATTGATTCATTAATCCTTGATTTTCTTCTTTACCACTCAATTGTAAACAGGCACTTTCTATTTTTATATCATGTGAACTTATCCTCGATACTATTCCTTATAAAAAAACAATCGGATTGCTTTACTGTTTACTGTTACTACTAATTTACTGTTCATCTGTTATAATGGCGAACATATCGGATGTGTGTCTAACGTTACCTCTGAGTGCAGGTGAGGACACATTCGAGCTGATTTCGGTACGATTGGAGCTGGAGTCGGTGGAGAAGCAGATTCGTGTTCTGCTGGAGAAGCAAGCCGAGCTGCGAGATCGGCGATCAGCGCTTGAAACATCACGCGCCGATGCTCACAAGTCAGTGGTTAGTAACTTTTTGACTTTGACTCCGACTTCGTCTACTCCGTGCGTTTCTCTGCCCAGGAGGACGCGATCATCTCTGCCTTCAATCACTCCTGCACCCTGGGTCACGACACGAGCCAGGACCAGAGCAAGAACCTCTCCGCCCCTCCCGGTCTTCGAGATCTCCACCCGGAACCGCTTCTCCCCTCTTCGCGAGTCGGAACGCGACGACGCCGTGATAATCGGCACTTCCATGGTCCGCCATGTCCGTGCTACCTCGGGTAAAGGTAAGGTGCGCACTCACTGCTTTCCTGGTGCTCGTGTTCTTGATGTCGCTGCGCAGGTTCCCGAGATCCTGAACGGTGACGAGCGCGTTGGAGCTGTTGTGCTGCACGCGGGGACGAATGACATCAGGCTGCGGCAGACGGAGGTTCTGAAGAAGGACTACAGGAGCCTGATCGAGACGGTACGCAGCACATCGCCTAGAGCAACGATCGTCGTGTCTGGACCGCTTCCCACTTACCGACTTGGACAAGAAAGGTTCAGTAGATTATTTGCTTTAAATGAATGGTTTATGTCATGGTGTAATGAACAGAAACTGCTCTTTGTAAATAATTGGAATCTGTTTTGGGAGCGACCTAGGCTCTTCCGTCCTGATGGTCTGCACCCCAGCAGAGTCGGAGCGGCTGTTCTGTCGGACAACATCTTCAAGACGCTACACACCATCTGACTAGTAAGTCAAAGTCCAAATCATAGTCTTTGCTGTCCCAACTTAATTGATATAAGTACCAATGTAGAACATTATATAGAAACTGTGTCTATTCCTCGCTTAGTGAAGCCAAACAACAAATCTACTGTAAGATCTAGCAAGAATATTATTGTAATTAAACCAGAAAATCTAAATATCAGTGAACAAAAACAATTTCTAAAGCTAGGTCTTCTAAACATTAGATCGCTTACACCTAAGGCGGTTATTGTAAATGAAATGGTCACAGATAATAATTTCGATGTTCTGTGCCTTACTGAAACCTGGCTTAAACCAAATGATTATTTCGGTCTAAATGAGTCTACTCCACCAGGATACTGTTATAAGCACGAGCCCCGTCTGATCGGTCGTGGCGGCGGTGTTGCAACAATCTATAGAGATATTCTTAATGTTACTCAGAAAACTTGTCATAGGTTTAATTCGTTTGAAGTACTTGTGCTAAATGTTACGCTCTTAGATGTAAGAAAGAAATCCTTATTATCTCTAGCATTGGCTACCGTATATAGATCTCCAGGGCCATATGCTGATTTCCTAAAAGATTTTGCAGACTTTCTCTCAGACCTATTGGTCAATGTCGATAAAGCAATAATTATTGGCGACTTTAACATACACGTAGATAATACAAATGATGCGTTAGGGGCTGCGTTTACAGATCTATTAAACTCTTTTGGGGTGAAGCAAAACGTCAGTGGTCCCACTCATCGTCTAAATCATACACTAGATTTAATTATATCATATGGAACCGATCCAACCGATATAGATATTATACCGCAAAGTGACGATCTCACTGATCATTACATGGTAACATGCATAATACGCACTGCTGAAATTTGTCATGTTGCACCACGTTATAGACCAGGCAGAACAATCCTTCCAACCACTATAGATAGATTCTCAAATAGCTTACCTGATCTATCTCAGCTGCTCAGTAAACCCAAACAAACAGATGAACTAGAGGAAATGACTAGCAGTATGAGCAACATTTTCTCTAGTACACTAAATATTGTTGCACCAATTAGATTAAAAAAGGTTAGAGAGAAAACTAAAACACCATGGTACAACAGTGCTACGCATGCTATCAAGAGAGAAACTCGTAACTTAGAGCGTAAATGGAAACGAAGTAATTTAGAGGTCTTCAGAATCGCGTGGAAAGACAGTATGTCACGTTATAAAAGGGCTCTAAAATCAGCCAGGGCTGAGCATATCCGCAAACTAATTGAAAATAACCAAAATAATCCAAGGTTTTTATTTAACACCGTGGCTAGACTAACAAATAATCAGACATCTCCAGAGCAAAATATTCCGTTACAATATAGTAGTAATGATTTTATGAATTACTTCAATGAGAAAATAGAAAGCATCCGAAACACTATTGTAAATGTACAATCCTCTATGGTGTCTTATGACTCGGCCTCAATTATGGCCCCTCTAGAACAACTAAACCGCTTTACAACTATAGGACAGGAAGAACTAAATAAACTTATCATTGCATCTAAACCAACAACATGTTTATTAGATCCAATACCCACTAAACTACTTAAAGAAGTGTTACCTGTAGTGGAAGAGCCTCTTCTCAATATTATTAACTCGTCTTTATTTTTAGGTCACGTTCCAAAAATATTCAAGCTGGCAGTAATAAAACCTCTCATTAAGAAACCGCAATTAGATCCAAATAACCTAGCAAATTACAGACCCATCTCAAATCTTCCATTTATGTCTAAAATACTAGAAAAAATTGTGTCCGCTCAATTGTGCTCTTTCTTGCAAGAAAATGATATCTATGAAAAATTTCAGTCGGGATTCAGACCGCATCATAGCACAGAAACTGCGCTAGTTAAAATTACAAATGATTTACTCTTAGCCTCTGACCAAGGCTGTATCTCAATACTAGTTCTACTTGATCTTAGTGCTGCGTTCGACACTATAGATCATAAAATACTCTTAGATCGACTACAAAACTACACTGGTGTTCAGGGACAGGCATTAAGCTGGTTTAGATCGTACTTATCAGACCGTTACCATTTTGTCTGTTTAAATGGGGAAAAATCGAAGATAACATCAGTAGACTATGGAGTGCCGCAAGGATCTGTCCTAGGCCCTCTGCTATTCTCAATATATATGCTGCCACTTGGTAATATTATAAGAAAACATGGAATTAATTTTCACTGTTATGCTGATGACACTCAATTATATATCTCATCACGACCAGATGAAAACACTAACTTATCTAACTTGACAGAGTGTCTAAAAGATATAAAATGCTGGATGACGTGTAATTTCCTGCTATTAAATTCAGATAAAACTGAGGTATTACTTTTTGGTCTAAAAAACTACCCACAAAATCCCTTACAATACAACTTTAATTTAGAAGGATGTCCTGTTACTCTATCCACTACAGTAAAAGACCTGGGTGTTATACTAGACCGCAACTTGACTTTCGAAAATCATATTTCATATGTTACAAGAACAGCCTTTTTCCACCTTAGAAACATTGCTAAGCTACGTAACATGCTATCTGTTTCAGATGCAGAAAAGTTAGTTCATGCATTCATGACCTCGAGACTAGATTACTGTAATGCTTTATTAGCTGGTTGTCCTGCATCCTCAATAAACAAGCTACAGTTAGTCCAAAATGCAGCCGCTAGAGTTCTTACTAGATCAAGAAAATATGATCATATAACACCAATTTTATCATCTCTACACTGGTTACCTATTAAGTTCCGTATCAATTACAAAGTATTACTATTGACTTATAAAGCTCTAAATGGTTTAGCTCCTGTGTATTTAACAGACCTTCTATCGCCCTACAATCCATCGCGCTCTTTAAGATCACAAAATTCGAGGCTTCTGGTCATTCCTAGGATATCTAAGTCTACTAAAGGAGGGAGGGCGTTCTCACATTTATCTCCTAAACTCTGGAATAGCCTTCCTGATATTGTTCGAGACTCAGACTCGCTGTCCCAGTTTAAAACTAGATTAAAGACGCATCTCTTTAACCAAGCATTCACTTAATGCTTACCTTTTATACTACTTCTGAATCAGTTCGAATGCATTAATATTATGAACATCAGCTATGCTAATTATTTCCCATCTGTCTTTTTGCTGTTATCTCGGGACGCTAGTCCCGAGGTAAATAGCGTTCGTCAGCTCCAGTTTGTATCCAGCCTCTCACGGAGACTTCAGATGCCCCAACACCTGTGATGAGACGACTAAACGCCTGTGGAGAGACGACTCGACGCCTGTGAAGAGACGACTAAACACCGGCGATATGTTATGCCTAAATTTATACATGATTAACTAACTGTATTTTTCTTTGTACATTTCTGAAATGCACTTTCTGTAAAGCTGCTTTGAGACTATGTGTATTGTGAAAAGCGCTATACAAATAAACTTGAATTGAATTGAATTGAAATGCCTAATGATAGAAATCACAGTTATTCCAATGTAACAATGACAAACAAACACCCATAGAACACATTGAATATATAATTGTTTAAATGTCTTTAAACAAAGAGAAGTTTCTTTTCTTCTTAGGATTCACTTCCTGTGGAATTCTGTGTAACAGGAGCCTCTCTCGTGTGTTGGGGGAGGGAAGGGCTTGTGTGTGTGTGTGTGTGTGTGTGTGTGTGTGTGTGTGTGTGTGTGTGTGTGTGTGTGTGTGTGTGTGGTGTGGTGTGAGTGGGCTGTGTGGTGGATGATGTGTGGATGTGTGTTACATTCTGTCTTTTGGGGTCTGAAGACCTATAGACACTAAAAAGGGAATGTACAGTTATTAGTACTTCAGGTTCAACTGACAAAAGTCCCTACATTATGTTGCACCATGTGGTGCGGAATGTACCAGGCTTCCTTTGTTCGGTTCACCTGTTCCTGATTAAGTTTGACAACATACCCAGCGCGTACTAGCTTGGTTAACTCCTCTTGGTATACTGCAGCCAGATCAGGGTCCCTTTCAAGTCGTTTCTCAATTGCTCTTAACTGGGGTAAAACCGCTTCCTTAGGTGCATTGAGACGAGGCATGTTCTTGACAGGTAGCAGAGGAATAGCATATCGTTGAACACCTGCAATATCCACTCTCACTATAGTTTCTTGCAGAAGCTGAATGCACTCCTTGTCTTGGCATGACCTGGTGATCGCCTTTTCACTCTGGTAAGGTAGAACATCCATTTGCCACAGTCTCTCCACGTTTGCATAAAGGTCATTGACAGGCCGCAGCGAGGTGAAGAAGCATTGATCAGAAGAAAGATGACTGCTCAATTCTTGAGTTGGACCCTGCAGTGTCCATCCCAGATGGGTTCTCACGGCTGCCGGACCACCAGGGGGCCCCAGTCTGACTGGCTGTATAGGTGTGATAAGGTGTGGGCAGTCAGAGCCAATGAGAAGCACAGGTTGTACCTTGTTCAGATGTTGTAGTGGTAACCCGGCAAGATGCTTGAACTTTCTTTGCAGCACACTGACTGGGTGAGTATGTTCTGCCAGGCTAAGTACATTGGCTGTGAAGGCGTTACCGATCTTGTAGACTTTGCTGGGGTTAACAGTTGGAGACACCGTAAAAGTCACTGCTGCTCCGTGAATTACCTGGGTATCTTGTCTCACTGTGCGAAGCATAAGGTCCTCAGACTTTCCCACAAGTCCCAATTTCTCTACTGCATCATGCAAGATGATGGTCCGCTCTGATCCATCGTCCAACACAGCATAAGCTTCAATCGCCCCATTGCCATTTCGAATCAATACCTTTGCCACCTTAAGGGGGGGGGGGGGGGTGAAATGCTGTTTCATGCATAGTGAGTTTTTTACACTGCTAAAGAGTCATGGATAAAGTTTCAAAAATGAAGTTGTAAGTTTGATGGAGTATTTCTGTTCCAAAAATACTCCTTCCGGTTTGTCACAAGTTTCGGAAAGTTTTTTTCGAATACGGGACTACGTGACGTCAGAGTGGGCGGAATTTCCTTATACGGGTCTTAAGGCACTTCTCCCGGAAGGGCGCGCGCGCAGCTGTAGCCTAGAGCGTACGAGAGCGTCCATCAGAGCGCTGGGCACTGCTGCGCTGCAATCAAAAAAATGCCACCAAAAAGTGGCTTTTTGGTTGCCAGGGCAAGACAACACTGCACAAATTTCCAAAGAACCCAGAGTTAAGGGACCTGTGGATGGATTTTGTTTTTCCAGAGCAGCAATGGAGTTGCGCAAGTGTTCTTGTTTGTTCCCTTCATTTCGGCGGTAGCTGCTAATAGTTTTATAAACAAGGCACAGTTCGACGATTTGCAGATCGCCTAATACGTAAAGATGGAGGAGTCCCAACGATAAAGGTTCACGGAACCGCAGGCGGTGAGTAAAACTGCTTCAAATGTCTGTGTGTTGTTAACTATCGGCGTGTAAGCTAAGCACAGCAAGTAAACAACATGATCACGTACAGTTAATGTATCGATGGAGCATGCGATGTATGGTGTGTCTTTGTGTGTTTAAATACAGTTGTTTAGCTGGCCACTGTAGGTGTCAGTTTGTTTATTGTAAAACTAAATCATGTCCTCATAAACCACGAGTCTGTCTGTTTACAACACACGCAAAAGCTTAGCGCGCTCCCGCTCACATGGCACGCCTCCACCCGCTCGGGTTTTTCCGGAAAGACTCGGTACAGCCTATCTTTCTTTTATAAATATAATAAAACTAAAGACTTTTTGGAGATATGAAGGATGCAATACTACTCTATAGGTACTCAAGATTAACATGAGATTGAGTGAAACTGAGTATTTCACCCCCCCTTTAAGAAGTACTTTGCTACCGGACGTTGAGCGGTCAACATACAAAACTGCACTAGACGGAACTGTGTTCTGCTGACTTGGTTTGACTTGATCATTGACTTCATGCAATACCAGAAGGTGCTTCCTGTTGCAAGTTGGACAGAGAGTCTTTAGTGTGCAGTTGGCTGCTTGATGTCCACGACCACAATGCCAGCATCGGTTTTTTGTCTTCCTGATTTTTGTCTTCCTGTCTTTTGATCTTCCTGTCTTTGTTGAGAAGCTTGAAGTTATCACAGCTATTCAAATAATGCTTGTTATTGTCACAGTATGGACAAAAGGCCTTTCCCTTCTCTGCTCGGGCTGGATCTGGCTTAGACGTGGCTGACGACATCAGCGTAGACGGTGACTTTTCAGTCCCAAGGAGGACTGTAGTTGGTCTGCGAATCTGTTTAGGCTCTCTTCTCACCTCTCTGATATGTGCAGAGGAATCCGGTTTTGGTCGACATGTATACTGACTAGTGTCCTCCTGCACTTGAAGCTCATATTCCAGCCAATCTGCAAAGTCTAGCAGAGTAGGAATAGCAACTTGCAGTGGGTGAGTATATCTTTTAAAACTAGACCTAAGGTCATGTGGCAGTTTACTCTGAAGGCGAGAAACATGTGATCCACATTCCAACTCTACTTTACCTTTGTGGCCCAGCTGTTGCAACATACTGACAAGAGAGCGTACCTGCAGTCCAAACATCCTAAACGCTTTAACATCTCCACTGCGTATGTTGGATCCATCCATCAGCTCAGAGATTCGTTGCAGGGCTAATTGATGAGGTTGACCATACATTTTAGTCAGAGCTCTCATAGTGTTTGTGAAGGAAAATCTCGAATTGCTGTAAGAGTCTGCCACTAGGAGGGCCTCCTCCAGTTTAAGATGGTCTGTGAGGATTTGAAACTTAAAGTGTTCTGTGGCATCATCAGGCAGGATGTTCTCCAAAGCATTTCTCAGCCTTGAAAACTCCCTAGGGTCAGGAGACGTGAGGAATGGGATGGTAGGAGCTGGACCTCTGTAAGTTTTCTCATTGGAAGATGAGGGGAAGAGATGCTCTGAACTGTATTCTGCATGAGCTGGCCTCCTAAAGTCCTGTGATGGAACCAAATATTCAGGCAGCTGAGGTGGAAGAGAATACGGGGTAGAATTGCCATACCTGATCTGTGGTGGGTCACTATACTGTGTTGTAAAAGGGATTCTCTCATGTGAGGAAGAAGAAATGTTCATGTTTCTTAGGTCCTCGTTCAGCTCGGAGCTTTCTCCTGGTGCAGCTGAGCATGGCTGTCTCTTAACAGCAGGTGATGGCAACTTGGAGCGTGGGGCTGCTATTGGGCGGTATGACTGTGTAGTCTGAATGTTGACTGCTGGAGAGTAAGACCGTGGTGATGGCATTGGTGAAGTGACTGACTCAGGTGAAGCTCTACGCTCAGATTTCAGACTTTGAAGATCATGACAGAGTACAGCATTCTGTTGGCGCATCTCTTGTAATGCTGTGATGATCTCAGGAAGCTGGCTGGCCTGTCGTTGCAAAGCTGCGTTCTCCCTCTTAATCTCTTCAAACATGGCTGTAAACTCTGGTAATTGCTGCACTTGCCGTTGCAATGTAGCATTCTCTTCTCTCAGCTTTACAGCAGTGCTGTCCCAGCGGTCAGTCAATCTCCATTCTGAACAATCTGATGCTTGACTGACTGGTGAAGTGGATCTGGAATGACCTGTAAGACTTAGCGGTTCATCCTCCTGTACAGCTTGGTAGTTAGACGACAGTGGTTGCTGTCGACGAGACCCAGGTCCACTGAGCTCATAATCCTCGAAGTAAGCTGGAGGGTAAACTCGTCTCCTTGGTCGTGCGACAGGGGTTTCTCTTCCTGGATGCGACATAGCTGTAGAAGTCCACTCCTCCGGCTCGAAGGACCATGTAAAAACTGCTGACCACTCTTTTATATTTTCTGGTCGGATTAATTGAACAGCTACAGGTTGTCCGGTTAGAACAGTATGTCTCACACCAGGGGGTCTTGTAGATGCTTTATTGTACAAAGTCAGACATGTGCCCATGTATGTGACCATGTATGTGGTTCTGCAACAAACAATATACAGAATATGAATAAACTTAATTACACATCGCAGATCTACAACAGTTCTACAATACTGGTATAAATATAATCAACAAGGTTAAAGAAATAAAGCAATATGATAATATACATGTATAATTCTGTATCAATGATAATTTCCACACTATATGTCTAATTCACGTAGTGCTGACAGAGAAGGCGTCTAACGTGGCCGATGGACATGCCCGGACATGTTTCCCGAGACCCAATCGAAGTCCACACAACATACGAATATATCAACACTATGATAACAATACAGGAGGATAACTTGCTATTTAAGTGACAATACAAAGGGCAAACATAACCGACAATATGACCACTCAGATAAATGCTGCAACAGCGCTCTTCAATCTCCCTCACGGACATATGCGATAAATATGCAAATGTACTTACTATTAGCTGCACGCACACACATAATCTTTGAATCCTTGGAACGACAGCACTTCGATCAAACTTAACTTATTCACTAAAAACACTACACATCATCTATTCAGACGATCTGGCTTCTTAACTCTCCCGAAACTTTTCTAGCACAGTCCAACTCACGAACAGAGACGGAGATCGGGGAGAGTCTAATTCCAAGGGGTTCCAAGGGGTGGCCTTTTCTACAGTATAAATATTAAAATCAATCAGTTGTATGATAGGGGATGTTACATAAAGTTAAGTTACATATAAGTTCAGAATGTGTCGTTTTCCAGACTTGACAACCACCATCAGGGAGGAAGTAGGTAAATACTGAAATTATTACATGACTCCTATCTTATCCCTAAGTGGTAGAAATGGTGGTGTTGCAACTCTCCCCGTGTTACAACCATACCTGGTCTCCCCCTACTTGGGTATTGTAATTAGCAAATCAGCCTCAGAGAGAATTACAGACAATTTTTCACAAAGATTACAAAAAACAAAACAAAACAAAAAAAAACAAGAAATATTTAACTGAGAGGCAAGACAGAGTATGTTAAAAGGAAAATCATAATTAGAAGTGTATCAGAAGAAGGATTAAATGCTTTAGATTTTGAAAATAATTCAAAATAATTGTTCTTTATCCTCAAGCTAATCTTTAATAAATGTGGTGGTCTTAACTTTTCAATTGCTCATGATTTCAAATGCACTAAACTCCCAATTATGTTGTCTAATTTTCACAAACAAGTTTTGGATGCGTGGAAATTGTTCTACAAACACAATTTTTCTCCCCATTCCTGTGTTATTTGGAATAATCAATACTTTTTTTTGGAGTGAGTAGGTTGACAAAGGTTTAATTTTTGTTACAGACTTATTAATTCAGTTATTATTACACTGAATTTGTTAATAATTTTGGGTACATACGTATCTTCAAAAGAATATTTAAAACTAATGAATTGTATTTCCCCAAAACTACTTCACCTTATCAAAATTGAAAAGATGTATAATCCTGTAATTGGTTCTCTTCTGGCTCTCGCTGTTGGGGGCCTTTCTATTAGAAATAAAAAATGTAATACTATTTATATTAGAAAAATCTTAACTAAAGAAAAAAGTATTTCACCTAAGGCGTTAACGGTAATGGTATTTATCGTTCAAAAGTTTGGGGTCAATACTTTAATAAAAATTAATACTTTTCTTCAGAAAGGACGCATTAAGTTGATCAAAAGTGACAGTAAAGACATTTATATGGAAAATATATATATATATATTTAATTAAATGCTTTTCTCTTGAACTTTCAAAGAATCTTGAAAAAAAATTATTCACGTTTTGCACAAAAATATGAAGCATCACAACTGTTTTAAACACTGATAATAATCATAAATGTTTCTTGAGCATCAAATCATATTAGAATGATTTCTGAAGGATCATGTGACACTGAAGACTGATGCTGAAAATTCTGCTTTGATCAGGAATAAATTACACTTTACTATATATTCACATAGAAAACAGCTGTTTTACATTGAAATAATATTTCACAATATTACTGGGTTTGTTTTGTATTTTTAATCAGAAAAAATGCAGCCTTGGTGAGCAGAAGAAACTTCTTTTAAAGACATTAAAAATCTTACCGATCAAAAACTTTTGAACGGTAGTGTATGTGAAATGGAAACAGGATTTTCATTCCCTTTTTTTTTCAGAATCTGTGGTCAGATATTAATAAATTTGTAATTCCTAATAAAGTCAAAGAAACTCACTTTAAAATAATAAACAGATATTATCCATGTACTGATTTTATCATTAAGTTTAAAGAAGGGATTTCTTCATTATGTTGTTTTTGTAAAAAGGGGACCGAAATAATTGTACATTAGTTCTAATTATACCAAATTAGTTTGGTCCAACGTTTCTATGTTTATTTTGTGTTTTACAAATTTGTCACTATAACTGATATAATGGTCTTGTTAATGGATTGTGATACCGGTTTATTGGAAATGGATAATATATAATTTTAATTTTATTTGGGAAATATCAAATACATAAAGCAAAATGTATGTTAACTTGTACCATTTTCTTGTAGACTATTTTCCACTGACTTAAAGGTTTGTTTACGACTCTCTGACTTCAATACAGAAGAAACATTAAGACGTCTCAGCTGTTGAAAAGGATACTTCATGTAGCTGGTATCATGTAGGCTAGATGTAGCCTATGATTGATTGTTTGATAAAAAAATGCATAATTGTGAACTCAAATAAAAAAAAGGGCTAAAAGGACTTGAGTGATCATGCAACAAAGTATCGCGAGAGCAATACTTTATAGGCAAACCTTCGCCATAGTAGGATTCGTATTTCGTGTCTAAAAGGCTGCGTTCCATTCCAAAATTAGGGTTGTTTGAGAAGTGTAGGCGAGATCATAGACATAATATAATACATAGACTCCCTATTGGCCGCAGGAGCGCACGTCAACGGCGCCGCCATATTGGGGATGGCAACTTTCCCATACCTCTCATACTGGGAATTGAGAAAAATGCCTGTTTTGTGCGCTGCTTGGGGCTGTACAAATCGCCACACAATTGAAAAAAGCTTTCGAGGAATTATCTTTCACAGGCAAGACTGAACGTTTGTTTTTGGTTGTATTTGGTCATTATTTAATTAGTAATAGTAACGTTCAGAGGATAAATTAAAAAATACTACTGTTATTGTGTCACGAAATGTAGTTTTAATAGTTTTTCAGTCGACAATGTAGTTGTTTAAAGCTTAAATATGTGGTTTGTTTATAAAGATAGCGCCTATTTAAAAATTTGATCTGACGGTTTCGGAGTTGTACGACGCGATCACCGGGCGCTCGGCGCTCATTAAGCCCGCAGAGGACAGCCTTACCTCGGCCAGAGCGTCTGAAGTTTGCCGCCGGCTCGGATGTCTCTAGTCTAGTGATTAAACATGAGATATTATTCGTCTTGTGTATATCTAACGGGCGATCTTTGGTCTCATTAATCTATAAATGGTTCCCTGGTAAATCGTTTTGGCTGAGGGCAAAGTGAAGTTTCATAACTTTATATTTAGGCTTTTTTAACGTTGTATCCTGCTGTATGTTTGACTGAAGCTACTTCTGCTATTACTGATCAATAAAACTGAAATTTAACAAAAAGAGTTAAATATTAAATATAAGTCACTATTTAACTTATTTTTTATTGTGTATATTCTGTAATTGATATTTCTTATTCTATTGCTATTATTATAGTATTATTAATAAACCATATGCTATTATCAATATTTTTGTGATTGTATTATTGTATGATATTATATAATTATACTATTCATTACTATTTTATTTGCTGTATACTATTTGTTTATGTTATTGACTAAACTATTTACTATTACTTCTCACAAATGTTAGTTGTACCATAACATATGTATTAGCATGGATCCATCAGTTATCTTTGTTATTGCTCAAATCTGGTCAATCACAGAAAATGCTTTTTCCACAATAAGAAAACTTAAATTATATCTCAGTATGGGGGTCTTCATCATTCTTATCCAAGAATAAATAGCCAGATACATGACAAGTCTGAGCTTTGACCATTCTTTATTAAAACAAATATTTTACAAGTGTAACTATTGAGATTTTAAATAACTAGAGATGGAACTTTTTGTACACCACATACAAACCACTGAAATCGGTTGATAAATATAAAAACAGTTTTTGTTTTTATCCAGAAAAAAACGCAGCTCACCCTTGATTACAGTGCAGTCTTGCCCTCCGCAAAATGGCGGACCCGTTGACGTATCGCAGCAACGTTCCAAAGCGGCCAATAGGGCGTCTATGTATTATATTATGTCTATGGGCGAGATTATAGGCAGCTGCAGTGAGGGGAGGAGTGAAAAAAGTGCAGGCTAGCCGCGGACAGTTCACTGAACTACTTGCAGTGGATCAGACACCTGTGAGATCAGCTATGGAGTTGATTTATTATTTTCTTTTTTCCCCTTAAGAATGTGTTGAATGCAGCATCCAAATGTATATGGATGTATTTGGGTTGTTTAAAAAAAAATCATAATTAATATATCATAGAGTTGGCGCTGATTAAACGAGATCTGCGGTGACGTCACAATCGTGTTGCATTGTGGTATATGGCGCTGCCTGAAGTGTACATATGAAGTTGACTCGCTCCCTCAGTCAAAATCGAGGGAACGAGGGTCTGTCCATATAAACTTCCCTCGTCCACTTCACGAAGTGGAACACAGTTCAAAATGGCGACAGGGATTCCCCCTGCTTAGGGGAAGTGCTTAGTGAAGTTCGCAAGTGCGTGTTTAAAATTGGACTGGAACCTTGCTGGAACGCAGCCAAAACACAACATTCGCAATGCAGTATGGGAATGAAAATGGAAGGTGGGAGACAAGATAACACAACTCTCGGTCTGTGGAGCTTTCATAGTTGCCCTGAAGAAAACTACACAATGCAAAGGGTGATTTTGTTTGGCAGTGCTTTCAGAGCGATCGTGGCAGGATCAGGTGGACTTCATGCGCACTATTTTCTCTGTACGAGACATGCGAGTGTGAGCAGGACTCAGATTAGAAAACACTCTCAAGATCAACCCAACTATACAGGACACTTTAGCCTTTACAGCTTACCACACAGGACTCTCATCAATGTGTCTGGACAAGACACGAATTCATTTCTTCAAGGGATAATAACCAATGACACAGCTCTTCTGGCCGAGGATGCACTGCGTGCGATGTATGCACACATGCTCAATGTTCAAGGCAGGACATTGTATGACATCATCATTTACAGGTAATATGCTGCATTGTTTTAGCATTTCATATGTTTGAATTGTAAACTAGACACGGAATGTAATATTATTTTAGAGGTGCTGTAATTTTGTAAATAAGACAATAAGTAAATAAGTAAAAGTAGTAATAATAAATAAGTAAATAGTTGAGCGTGACCTCAGCATTATCTCACTGACCCACCCTGACTTTTTGTTACTGATAGCTGCTCTTCTACAATTTATTCTTCTAGTGTTATTCTAGATGTCAGGAAAGTCAATGTGGATTTAGCAGTTCATAAACATCAAATTATGTGTCCAAAGTGGCATACAAATGAGTGGTACAAACAGATGTGATTAATCCAAATGAAGAAAACAGGTAGAAGTAAATAGCTCTTTACCATATTTCATTTGAATATTTTATACAACCCCAATGGTCTTTTTTAATTTTGATCTTTTTTTCTGGTGAAAGAAATGCATAAATGAAGAAAAAAAGCAACAATATTAGATAGATATATTTACTGAGTAATCCACTATTTTGTAGCCTGGCTCCGCCCTCCTACGCACTTCCGCTCAATTTCATTTTCCTTCAGTACTGTACAAATGAAATGTACGAGAGTCTGGTGGAACCAGGCTACTATTTTGTGGAGGTGGGTTCAAAATATATTTTTTTATCTGAGATTTGGAGCCACATTACAGGGGGGTAAATATGACTTTAGAAAAATGGCCGCATCATTATTTTATTTTGTACACCGAGATTGGTAGGTCTATTAGTTAAATCTGTTTACTTAGCACTATGCCAACAGTGAAAGTTAAAAAATGGGAAAAATCACATTGTGTTTTTTGCCCCAAGTTTTGCATGCCTGCAAATCAAGAAGTATTAAAGATATCTTGATATTCTTTTAGATTCTGGTTCTTATGACTTGCCAGTGAATACACCAGTGCTAATTATTAATGTGTGCACAACTACCCATGTATTTGACAAATTCCCAAATATACGTGAACAATACGGAATTGCATGAATGTGCAGCATTTTGTACAAATAGAGACATAGTTGTAAATACAAAACCTTGATTTTTTATTAATGTAGGTCAGAATTTGTGCATGCAGCAAGCAAGATGTGCATTTGTGGATCAGGTGACACCGGTACATTAAAGTAACACTATGTAGTTTTTCAACCTTCATAATATATTTCCAAGACCCTTGTGATGGTACATCGACTTAAAATAAGTTAAATGACACTTCTGCCATAGCCTGACATGGTCTGTATCGCTTATACTGGCACTATGTAACTTCGGGTTTCGGGTAGGAACCTGTGCACAAAAAGAACTACAAAATTCGACTGCTTTACGTCAAGCGCTACAATAGTCATTATTTCATTTTTTTTCCCCATTCTTTGTTTCTGATGTCGCAATACATCATCCTTTCATGAAATCATGTAACATACTCTACCTTGTCTGTGGACACCGTTCATTCTAAAGCCGGTGCTGGATAAACAGCGAGCGTGCGTGCGGCTAAATTATTTATGACAGCGTCAATGGAAAATTTCATTTCCAACCAGTAGGGCGACCAAAGAGGAAAAGTTACTTGGTGTTACTTTAAAGGGATACTCCACTTTTTTGGGAAAAAGGCTCATTTTACAACTCCCCCAGAGTTAAACAGTTGAGTTTTACCGTTTTCGAATCCATTCATCCGATTTTCTGATATTTAGAAGAATATCAGTAACCAGACAGTTTCTGGTCTCATTGACTTCCATAGTATATATTTTTTCCTACTATGGAAGTCAATGAGACCAGAAATGGTCTGGTTACTGATATTCTTCTAAATATTAGAAAATCGGCTGAATGGATTCGAAAACGGTAAAACTCAACTGTTTAACTCTGGGGGAGTTGTAAAATGAGCCTATTTCCAAAAAAAGTGGAGTATCCCTTTAAAGTGTAAATTGCAGGTAAAAATTTTCACGAAGATAATGCAATGTGCTTACTAAATATAAAGAAAAGAACCGCCCACTATTGTTTTTTTGTATATTTTTTATACCAAATGCTGAATATAATGAAAAGTTGGTTCGTTTTACAGTGCTTTTAACCACGCCCCCTCCTTCCACTAGGCTGGGCGTGATGTCATAACAGGGACACCAAGCTTTTACGGTCTATGCTACAAGCCTAGAGTTACGTTATATTGGAGACCTAGCTAGCGAAAATGGTTAACTATTGTGCTTGTGCGGGATGTACGAATACATCAAAAACGGGGAGAGGCTCCACAAGTTCCCCAAGGACAAACGGCTGATTCGTGCCTGTAAGTGTTAGCATAACTTACCCGAGGTAGAGCTTAGATCGGCCCAAAACATCAAGCAAGACCCTAACGTTACCCGAGCCCGCTGTGTCCGAGTCCGGCCCGACACATAAACTGTAATTATGAGCCCAAGCCCGGTTTAAACCCGGCTATTTTTGAATACGTGGGTCGTTATAACTGACGTGCTCAATTACTTTCTCCCGACCGCAACATTCATGTTTTGTCCCGCTCCCGCCCGCAAAAATACTTTTTTTCTGTACCTCCAAATACTTTCAAGTTAGCCTACGTGTTAGCCCACCATACACATCAGCATACGTGCTCCTGATCAATTGTTTGTTATTAAAGCATTAACACACAAACCACTGTTATAACATAAAAGCAAGCGGGCTACTGCGTGCATGGTTTGGCATGACTGCGCGCAAAGTGCGATCCCATAATAATTCCTAAAGCTGACATCAGTTCATCGCGATCTCACACATCTCTGTTATTATCAATGAAGCTTCCATAATATATAACGTTACACTATGTTTGTTATAATTAGAGGATTTGCCAGCATACAGAATTCAGCACTGAACAAAAAGTCTGTTTTGAGCGGTGAGGGGAATCTATCGTAAATGCTTCTGATTGGCTATTATTGCGTTCAAGAAATCAAGTCAAGTCAAGTCACCTTTATTTATATAGCGCTTTTTACAATACAAATTGTTTCAAAGCAGCTTTACAGAGATAACAGGAAAACAATGTTGTAATAGTATTGTTCAATTGAAAATTAAATGTCCCCAACTAAGCAAGCCAAAAGGCGAAGGCAACAGTGGCAAGGAACCAAAACTCCATCAGGTGACAGAATGGAGAAAAAAACCTTGGGAGAACCCAGGCTCAGTCGGGGGGCCAGTCCTCCTTTGGCCAACGAATGAACAGTGTATGATTATGAGTTAGGCAGCATAATGCCAGGAGTCAGATGGGATCAGAACTTTCACGATATTATCCAGTTCATCTGGTTGGGTTGGGTCATCCGGCCGGTGAGGAGATGAGTGGTGAGTTGTCCATGGGCCTTCACAGCCTTGATAATGCGTGTCGACGTGTCCATGTGATGGTCCTTCATCAGATCTGGATATGCCCTGGATCCGGCGGTCTGCGGTAAACCTCGGGATAAACAGAGAGACTAATATTAGCGTAGACGCCATCCTTCTTATGATGTACAAAGTACATCAGGAATTATGGGAAGTGTTCCCGGTTCCGGCTGATCTAATCTATGCAGCCTAACATTGAATTATAGAAATCTATAATGTGTTATGTGTATGCTAAGCCAAAGAGATGTGTTTTTAGTCTAGATTTAAACTGACAGACTGTATCTGCTTCCCGGACCGTGTTAGGAAGATTGTTCCAAAGTTTTGGTGCTAAATAGGAAAAGGATCTACCGCCAGCAGTCGATTTTGATATTTTAGGTATTATCAACTGGCCAGAATTTTGAGATCGCAATAGACGTGAAGGACTATAATGCGTTAAGAGCTCGCTCAAGTACTGGGGAGCTAAACCATTTAGTGCTTTGTAAGTAATCAGCAATATTTTAAAATTTATACGATGTTTAATAGGCAGCCAATGCAGTGTTGACAGAACCGGGCTAATATGGTCATACTTCCTGGTTCTGGTAAGAACTCTAGCGGCTGCGTTTTGAACTAGCTGTAGTTTGTTTAATAAGCGTGCAGGGCAACCACCCAGTAGAGCATTACAATAATCTAGCCTTGAGGTCATGAACGCATGAACTAATTGTTCCGCATTTGTCAGTGAGAGCATATGACGTAATTTAGATATATTTTTAAGATGGAAAAATGCGGTTTTACAAATACTAGACACGTGACTTTCAAATGAAAGATTGGTATCAAAGAGCACACCCAGGTTCCTAACTAACGTCGAAGACTTAACAGAGCAGCCATCAAGTGTTAGACAGTATTCTAGGTTATTAGGTGAGGAAGTTTTTTGTCCAATGATTAGAATCTCTGTTTTTTCAGAATTTAGTAATAGGAAATTACTGGTCATCCAATTTTTTATATCAGCTATGCATTCCGTTAATTTTGTGAATTGGTAAGTTTCGTTAGGTTTTGAAGAAATATACAGCTGAGTATCATCAGCATAACAGTGAAAGCTAATTCCATATTTCCTAATTATATCTCCTAATGGTAGCATGTACAGAGTGAAGAGCAGCGGTCCTAGTACTGAGCCTTGTGGTACGCCATACTGAACTTGTGATCGATAAGACATCTCTTCATTTACTGCTACAAACTGATATCGGTCAGATAAGTATGATTTAAACCATGCTAGTGCAATTCCGCTAATGCCAACATAGTTTTCTAGTCTATTTAAAAGAATGTTGTGGTCGATAGTATCAAATGCCGCACTAAGATCAAGTAACACTAATAGAGAGATACAACCACGATCGGATGATAGGAGCAAATCATTTGTGACTTTAATGAGAGCAGTCTCAGTACTATGGTACGGTCTAAATCCGGACTGAAAATCCTCGCAGATATTATTTCTTTCTAAAAAGGAACACAGTTGTGAGGATACTGCTTTTTCTAGTATCTTTGACAGAAAAGGCAGATTCGAGATCGGCCTGTAATTGACTAATTCTGTAGGATCAAGTTGCGGTTTTTTAACAAGCGGTTTAATCATAGCCAACTTAAAGGTTTTTGGTACGTATCCTAATGACAAAGATGAATTAATGATATCTAGAAGAGGATCTATGACCTCTGGAAGCATCTCTTTCAGTAGCTTAGTCGGTATAGGGTCTAGCATACAAGTTGTCGATTTAGATGAATTAACAATTTTGCAAAATTCTTCCTCTCCTATAGCAACAAATGAATCAAAATGCTCCCCACGGAGACTACAATATACTCCCTGATGCGATACTGTAGTAGACGGTTGCATAGTTATAATTTTGTCCCTGATATTATCAATCTTATAAGTGAAGAAGTTCATAAAGTCATTACTGCTGTGTTTCTTATAAACTTCTGGGCTTGAAGCTTTCTTTTTCGTTAGTTTAGTCACTTGTTCAAATAAATACCTAGGATTATGTTTATTTTCTTCTAATAGGGTTGAAAAATAATTAGTTCTAGCATCTTTTAAGGCCTCTCTGTAAGCAATCGAGCTCTCCTTCCATGAAATCCGAAATACCTCTAGTTTTGTTTTCTTCCAGTTTCGCTCCATTTTTCTGGCTGCTCTCTTAAGGGCCCGGGTGTGCTCATTGTACCACGGCGTTGGACTATTTTCTTTGATTTTCTTTAAGCGCAGCGGAGCAACTGTGTCTAAAGTGCTGGAAAAGAGAGAGTTAAAAGTTTCTGTTGCAATATCAAGTTCTTCTAAGCTATCTGGGATGCTGAGATTATGAAACTGATTTGGAAGATTATTGATAAAGCAATCTTTAGTGGCAGAAGTGATAGGTCTAACATATTTATAACATGGAGTCGGCTTTGCAGCCTTGGCTAAATGTAATTTACACGAGACTAGATAGTGATCGGAGATGTCGTCGCTCTGCTGTAGAATTTCAACGCCATCAACATCTATTCCATGTGATAATATTAGATCAAGAGTATGATTACGACAATGAGTAGGTCCTGACACGTGCTGTCTCACTCCAATTGAGTTTATAATGTCTTTAAATGCCAATCCCAATGCATCTTTTTCATTATCTACATGTATATTAAAATCACCAACGATTAGGACTTTATCTGCAGCCAATACTAATTCTGATAGAAAGTCAGCAAATTCTTTGATAAAATCTTTATGGTGCCCTGGTGGCCTGTATACAGTAGCCAGCAGAATTCTCAAACGTGATTTATTGTTTACACTATAAATTTTTACATTAAGCACCAACACTTCAAAAGAAGTATATTTAAAACTAGATTTCTTAGTGGTTTTCAGAATATTACTATAAATTACAGCAACACCTCCCCCTTTGCCTTTCGGACGAGGCTCATGTTTATAACAATAATCTTGCGGAGTGGACTCATTTAAAGTAATGTAATCGTTTGGTTTTAGCCAGGTTTCTGTCAAACACAGCACATCTAGGTTATAGTCTTTAATCTTATCATTAACTATGAGCGATTTTGAATTAAGGGATCGAATATTCAGCAACCCAAGCTTTATCGTTTGCTCATCTGTATTATATCTGTTTTTTATTTGTTGAACATCAATTAGATTTTTAACCTTAGAAAGGTTTGGCAGTTTTTTGGATTTCCAAATTCGGGGAACAGACACAGTCTCTATATGATGATATCTAGGTGAAAGAGTCTCTATGTGATGAGATTTATCTGACCTTGGTGACGTGAGGCCGCTAGCAGACGGTCGGTTTAGCCAGTTTGTCTGCTTCCTGACCTGAGCCCCAGATTGTCATGTTTTATCTCTAAGACTATGAGCCAAATTACTAGAGAGAAGAGCAGCACCATCCCAGGTGGGATGAATACCATCTCTTTTCAACAGGTCAGGCTTGCCCCAAAAACTTTTCCAATTGTCTATGAATTCTATATTATGTTGCGGACACCAATTAGACAACCAGCCATTGAGTGAACACAATCTACTAACTATCTCATCACTCCTTCGAACAGGAAGGGGGCCAGAGCAGATTACAGTGCCTGACATCGTACTTGCGAGTTCAAACACCTCTTTAATATTAATTTTGGTGATCTCCGACTGGCGAAGTCGAACATCATTAGTGCCGACGTGAATAACAATCTTAGAGAATTTACGATTAGCATTAGCCAGCACTTTTAAATTTGATTTGATGTCAGGCGCTCTGGCTCCCGGCAAACATGTGACTATGGTGGCTGGTGTCTCTATTTTCACGTTCCGTGTAATAGAATCGCCAATTACCAGGGCACAATCAACAGCATTCTCAGTGGGTGTTTCACTGAGAGGGGCAAATCGATTTGTTATGGTAACCGGAACAGAAGAGTGGTTTTTTGATCCGCGACTAGAGCGATTTCTCACCGACACCCATCTGCCTGGCTGCACAGGCAATAACTCAGCCGGAACCGAATCATGTAAATGGTTCACTATGCTAGGCGCATCCAAAGTAGTATCTAAAGCTCGAGCACACTTACTATCCTCAATTAAAGTTTGGATGCGTGTCTCTAATTCTGAAATCTTCTCCGTCAGCCTGACTGTCTCCTTGCATTTATCACATATAAACCCTATGCCGACGGGGAAGGCTATGGTAAACATATGGCATGATGTGCAAGTGACAATAACAGGACAAGACATTACTCACCGTGTTTGTTGACTGATTCTTACTCACCTGGGCTTTTTATGAACTCAGATGTGCGGGCGCGCACGAGAAAAATAAATAAATAACTGAGCGCACGGGGGGCGCCTTAACAGGCTAGCGAGATACTAGCGTGTTGTGCTAACAATAACGGAAGCTAGCGATGTTAGGTAAGCTGTAATTAGTAGTATAAACAACTAGAAATGATAGTAAACGATGGTTCAAAACAGAAAGAAATGCGAGGCTTAGACGGAGCTAACAGCCTCGGAGCAAACACACTCACACACTCACACACTCACACACAACAGCAGGCAGCGAGGCAGACAGGAGCAATCGATCCCCACATCAACACATATGTCTGTGATTGGCTACATCGCTCCTTGCTGCTGACATGTTAGAAATAGAAACTCTGCCTGTAAACCGTTTCTATTTTGTTTTAGATGTTCTTATTGATTTTCTGCAACAGATGAATAAAAATGTATTAGTTTTTACGTTTTATTCAGATATTTCTAGTTTGCGGGAGTCCCGCAAATCGTTTTATTCTCCCTCAAACAGCACACACAGAGTGAGTGCATTACTGCCCGCAGCTCCCTGTTATGACATCATCACCCAGTTACGGTAAAAAACACGCTACCTTTGAAGAAACCCCAATAAATGCTATTTTAAACGCATTTTAAGACAGAAATTTTTAAATATATCCATATTGTGCACTTTAATGTACACATTAATCAGTTGTGGTGGTTAACCTGCAATTTACACTTTAATAGGTCTGTTTTAATGACTAACTCAAAGACAGTCCCTTGCCGCCACCTAGTGTTGTAATAGTGTAACTGCATTGACTGACAGCAGCGACTATGATACTTGTGAAATATCAGCAGAATGTGGACCCTTATTTTGACATTCTCTTCAGTTTACATCACTTCCTGTTTCAATGAGGTTTAGTTTTGGTTACATTGGTTACTGAATGTGTCCTTGTTTTTGTGCCTGCTGACCACATAGTAATACTTATTTAGATAGCAATAAGTAAATAAATAAATGGCGACAATACCGCGCTATTGAGCCACTCAAATTACCGCAAGGGAAATTCCTTCACCACAACCCTTGATCCCCAAATGCACATCTTCTTTGTTGCACATGCAAATTATGATACACTCATACAAAATGAAACATTTGTATTCACAAAAGTGTCTCTATTTGTACAAATTGCTACACATTCATTTATTTCTGAATTTTGCACAAACAAGTTGAAAGGCATTTGGTTGTGGATAGTAAAACATATCTGCAACATTTATCAAGTTCATGGATAATTGTGCATGCATAATTGCACAAATTTTCAGTAGCCAAAAACCAGATGTGGGTCACTTTGCATACAGGTGATACTTTTTCTTTCAAAGAGGAACAAATAATGTTGAAACTAGAAATGGATCTAATTTTTTTTCTTTCAACACAATTGCAAAGAATATACCTGTGCCATAGATATTATTTTTCCAACGTTTGCGTGCCTGTAACTCCTATTAATAAACTTTTCTTTTGAAATCTTAATGTTTAAGGTTCTATATGGTTCAAAACCAGAGATATTGGGATGTCAATACAGTAACATGTAGTTACAAAAAGTATCAGCTGTATGCAAAGTGTAAGTTTTGGGAGTTCATTTTTAGGTAATCTCTCCAAAACAGACTTCAGGGTATGAGATGGAATATAAATGAACTCCCAAAACTTACTGCCAGATTCTGGAAGACGAATTCTTCAGAACAGCGGTACAGTTCTGGAAAATGGTGGCGCTGGAGACTAAAGGGTTCCTGATGGTTTCACACTTAATTCTGACCCAATGAGCATTTCACTTTCAATGGTCATGCCTTAACTGCAATTTCGAGTATTTAATCCTTCTCATAGGCATTTAATAATTTAGTTACATCGCTTTGGCGTATTTTACCTGTAAAATAAATATTGTTAAGTTATTAGGATTAATGTGGTTTGGAATTGGTAAAAAAAATCTGACCAGAAAATCAATGTGCCTAATAATTCTGCACGTACTGTACACAGAAACACATTTACTGAATAAAACTGAATTTGCTTCAACAGAGGAAATGTTTGGATAACTAATCAGTGAACAAATGTCATTGCACTGCATCTCAAATGTTGATTTGGCCATCCTGAAATGCCTGTCACACACGATTGCGTTTCCCAACACCAGGTATCCACCTTCATATGCAAGATGACAATGTTTAGTCTGCACGCTTTGACATGCAAGTCATTTGCCACAGTGCCCCGATTGCAGCAACTTCCATTTTTATTACATATATACTTCATGCCAATTTCCCAGGAAGAGATGATTTTGTCCTCTTAAACGCATGGGATGGAAACAGTGCTTTATTTGCTATTTTTTTTATGTAATATTCCAATTTAGCATTACATTCATGTATGAAAACCGCTAATGTTTAATGTAAAGAGTGCTGATTTTTAGAGAATTGCATGTGCTAAACATAAAACGGTTCTGCATTCTGAATGTATGCATTAACATCACTTATTTTTTTTGTTCAGTTTAAAAGGAAACCCAAATGGATTTAATGGTGTACTTCTGGAGTGTGACAGCATTGTACAGGAATCCATTATGCGTCTTCTGAAAGTCTACAAGATACGCCGCAAAGTAAACATCAGCTTGTGTCCCAGTCTCTCACTATGGGCTCTATTACCTTGGAATAAAGATGCAGTGCTGGGAAAGTCAAAGCCAGATGTTACTGCAACAGATAAAGTGTTAGTATTGGAGAAAGACCCAAGAACTGAACTCATGGGCTGGAGAATGATCACCAGTTATCAGGACAATCTACACGACATTGTCTCTGCTTGTCGACAGGGTAGCACTGAAGAATACCACAGACATCGCTATGAAATTGGTATTAAACGCTTTGTATTATTACTTGCATAAACTGAATCCTGACAAACTTGTTGCATTGTGTTTTGAAGTTAAACATGCAGTAATTCTCTGTCTTATGAATAAGAGCTTAATGACCTCTAATGAATTAGTTTTAACTTTCCCTCATACATACAGTGAGAAGTTTGGACACAACGACTTATTATTATTATCATCATTTTTTGTACTTTTTACATAGAATAATAAAGACCTCATCACATAATGAAATTATGTAGTGACAAAAATGTTAAACGGTAGTAATTATAAAAAAATAAAATAAGTAATTCTCTACCTCCACAAAGTGTATATGGATATTTTTTGGTAATGATAATAATACCTTTTTACCTTTTTGTTTTAAATGTTTAACGGTTGCACTTTATTTTGCAGTTTGTGTACTTGCAGTATACACTACCAGTCAAAAGTTATGGATCGGTAAGATTTTTTAATGTTTTTAAAAGAAGTCTCTTCTGCTCACAAAGGCATTTATTTGATTAAAAATACACACAAAAAAACAGTAATATTGTTAAATGTTATGACAATTTAAAATAACTGTTTTCTATTTTAATATATTTTAAAATGTAATTCATTCCTGTGATCAAAGCTGAATTTTCAGCATCATTACTCCAATCTTCAGTGTCACATAATCCTTTAGAAATCTTTCTATGTGGATTTTATGCTAAAAAAACATTGATCATTATTATCAATGTTGAAAACAATTGTGTACTTTTTTTTTCAGGATTCTTTGATGAATAGAAAGTTTAAAATAATAGCATTTATTTGAATTAAATTTACATTATAAATTTCTTTACTGCAACTTTTGATCAATTTAATTCATTCTTAATGAATGAAAGTATTGATTTATTTTATTTCTTTCCCCCCAAAAATAAAATTACCATTCAAAAGTTTGGGGTCAGTAAGAATTTTTGTGTTTAATAATAAATGCTGTTCTTTTGAACTTTCTATTCATCAAATAATCCTGAAATAAAAATGTAAATAACTGTTTTCAACATTGATAATTATGAGAAATGTTTTTTGAGCATCAAATCATCATATTATAATGATTTCTGAAGGATCATGTGACACTGAAGACTGGAGTAATGGAAATGGAAATAAAAATGGAAAACGGAAATAAAGGATGGAAATAAAAATCGACCAACACAATATTGGCAATATGGTGGTAGTGGGGAGTGGGGTGGTGATGGTAATGACAATGGTAATAAATAATAAATGGTTACTTTGTTTACGCATACACACACATACACATACCCACACTCACACCCGCTCAAATACACACTTAGATCAAACAATTATATCACTTTTATGTCACTTCTGGAATTATAGATTTACAAGATTGCTCACTACTGTACTATGTTGGTTTGTATGTATGTCTGACTGTTAAATAAAAAAAAATAAATAAAAAAAAACTGATCTGTACTCGCGGAAAAAAAAAAAAAAAGACTGGAGTAATGATGCCAAAAATTCAGATTTGATCACAGGAATAAATTACACTTTACTATATATTCATAGAAAACAGCTGTTTTACATTGTAATAATATTTCATAATATTACTGTTTTTTTGTTGTTGTATTTTTAATCAAGAGACTTCTTTTAAAAACATTAAAAATCTTACCGATCAAAAACTTTTCACTGGTAGTGTACTTGCCTAAGAAAGTACTGGTTAATATAACTTAACTACATTGGTTAAGATTAGGTTTAGGGGGAGGGTCAGGGTCAGTTATTACCCAGTTATTGTAATAACTAACTATAATAAGTACATAGTATGTACATGGACTGTGCTACCTGATAAACTATTTAAAAATGACATTCAAGAGTTTGCACACCCTTTGTAATTAATCCTGCAATTTATTTAATTTCTATAGGACTACCTGAAGGAGTCCGAGACTTTCCGCCAGGTGAGGCCCTTCCACTGGAGTCGAATCTTGTTTATATGCAGGGAATTAGCTTCAGCAAGGGATGCTACATCGGACAGGAACTAACTGCAAGAACTCACCACACCGGTGTCATAAGGAAGCGCCTAATGCCTGTCACCATGTCTGCTCCAGCTAAGAGTTTGGACCATGGGGCTGCTCTTGAGACTGAGGGGGGCAGGCAAGCAGGGAAATACAGAGCAGGGGTCGACAGGCTGGGACTTGGCCTTATACGCTTGGCTCATGCCAAAGAGACACTCAAACTAAAATCATCTGATAATACGACGGTGACTTTACAGGCTACTGTGCCTGACTGGTGGCCAAAAAACACTGAAGATAAATGAATTGGAAACACTAGTAAGGTCTACCAGACTGCTTTAATTTTAATGCAGATATATTTATTTAGAGTTGACTTACTGTTAAATATAATACATTTTACACAAACATCTGTTGACAGTGTCTTGATTAACACCTTGTAATAAAGTCTATTTCAAAAATGTTTTATTGTTGTTAATTTTCTAAAGCAAATCACATCTTCATGGATGTAAACCAACCTATTCTTATTTGAAAAAGCCGAAATGTCAATTACTGTCAAATAGCCAGAACAGAGCAATTCATATTTTCTGTTGTTGCAGAGAATAAGCATATACACAACTGATTTATTTATAGGGCTGAGTGGGGTAAGATGTGTAGCCCCTTTAATCTAGTAAACTAATTTTGTCATGTCCTCTTATTAGAAAGGGCTGATCATATACAGTTGCCGAAAGTTACACATTGAAATGGTGTTTTGTACAAGCAAATCTTGGTTGTACAAAAATAAAAATTTATTTGAAATATCTTGGTCTAAAAATAATTAAATTGCATATTACACATGTTGATGAATTGCCTGTGTATAAATTATCGGCCTACAAATGATACTGTAGTCATGGATAAAGCATCCTTCCTGCAAGAGTTCAGTTCCAACACACCTGCCTGTGATTATCAAGCGTTCCTGAAGATCTTAATTCGCTGCTCCAGGTGTGTTTGATTCAAATTGAATTTGGAGCTGAACTTTGCAGGGAGGCAGATCTCCAGCAACAGGCGTAAACAATTGCTACATCTGAAACCACATGCTTTCTGAGTAGGTCATTTCTTTTAAAGAAATTATTTCATGACTGTTTAAAAAATGTATGTTCTGTAGTATGAATATAATGTGGTATAATGTAATCCAGATGTAGTAAAATCATCATGTTGCCATTGTCATGGGACCTGTCAATATCAGTTGCATCGGTTCACTGCCATTACAATTCCTCTCCCATGGCCACACGGATAATAAAGTGTACATTGGATTCACACTTTAGAAAGCACACTCTGGAAGTTATTAGTTTGTTTTAAAAACAAGAAATTCCTCTATCCAACAATTACATTTACAAAAATGGTGAGACATTAGTTTTACATTAAAAGCTCTTTCATACACAGCACTTAAAGATTATTGAAAAACACTACTGAAAGTAAAAGAATTCCATCTGCTAAAAAGTTGCCTTTTATCATTTTTGGATGTTGACACACCATTTGTTATGTTTATGTTAAGTTAATAACTCAATATTTGGTCACCTTGGAATTATAAGATTCTATCTGACATTTTTGTCAAAATTGAATTATTCTCACATATTCTTACTCTGTGACAACTTATTTACATTGTTTTGTTGTTGTGTATATTTTGGGAATTTTTATTTAAAAAACAAAACGTTTACAAAGTCGAATGGAATGCAAAAACTTTGAAGCACAATATCTCAAAACTGATCAGAATGCAGATACTGTATAACCTTATAATTCCAAGGCTGTGATTTGTCATGATACTTTTATTATGACAGCATAAACAACAATGAAAACACAAATATGTTGTTAAAATAATTTATTAACACATTTGCCATAGTGGCTCTTCCACATACAGTATAGTTATACAATAGTACGAACAGCCTCTCTGATCTCCTGAAGCAGTTCCTCAGGTTTGAAGCTCAGAGCTGAAGGGTCCACTCTCTTAAAGTCTTCATTGCTGAGCATGCTTTCAAATATCTGCAATACTCTCTGGAGGTCGAAGGCTGCATGGTGAGGGCCTAATGCACACAGACTTTCTGCAAGGAGGTCTTGGCAAGTATCTGCATTTTTGTGACATGAATTCAAAAAGGATATTCGAGTATTTGCAATGGTCTTAAGGAAAGAGGCAAACTCCCCATAATCGATTCCTGTACATGATTTCATGATCACCTGAAAAAGAATATAAAAAATGATTTTATCACAGGAATTCAAAAATTATGTTTTCAGAGGCCAAAATACCTGGTTTAGGATTGACACGGTAACGCTTACAATAAGGTTTCATTAGTTAACACTAGTTGATGTATTAACTAACAATGAGCAATACATTTGTTAAAGTATTTGTTAATCTTTTGTAACGTTAGTTAATAAAAATACAGCTGTTTATTTTTTGTTCATGTTAGTTCACAGAGCATTAACTAATGTTAACAAATACAGCTTTTGATTTTAATAATGTATTTGTAAATGTTAAAAATTAACATGAACTAAGATTAATAGAAGTGCAGTTCATTATTCATTCATGTTAACTAATGTACATTTGCTGTAAAGTGTTATTGACACTTACACCACACTTATTCTTGTTTAATTTATTTGGGCATGTTTTGGTTGTCAAACATTGTGAAGCATGTCCAAAAAGAAAAAAGAAAAGAAAAAAGTAGAGTGAGGTTAGTTCTGAGAAAAAAAGGATAATTTATTTGCAGATGCTATGTGGAACAACCATTGGAAGAGGACGCTGCTGTTACCTGTATATGTGAGTGTTTTTATTAGGACTTGGGAGGGTGTCTTGTGTTTCTCTCTCTTGTTTTTACTCTCAAGCTGTTATTTGTTCACAGTGGCCTGTTGTATAAAGCTAGTTAAACAAACTGAGAGTAGGTTTAGTGTTGACAAAACCACACAAATCAGATTAGCGGGTTCACACCACTTGGTATAAACTTTCTCTGTCAACTCAGGGTTTAATTCTATAGCATGTTCATCTGAAAGTGTCACATGTGCAGCAAACAGCCAATCACACTGAACATGAAGCGCATTAGTTTGATTGACCTCTCGCGAGAGAGCTGCGCAATTCACTTCTCTGTTGAAAATTCTGAAAGATATCATGACTATAAATGCATTTACAAGGCAGAGATAAACACTGCTGCTGCAGAGAAAGTGTGAGAAGGCAGTTGAAAAAAAATCTATATCATAACTATATCAATGCAAGTGAATCAAATTAATTTATATAGTCAAGTCAAGTCATCCTCATTTATATAGCGCTTTTAACAATGTAGATGAGATAGTTTCAAAGCAGCTTTACTGAGATAAATATAATTTAAGGTAACAGAGAATGGTTTGGTTTTATAGTGGTTCTTGAATAATGTTATTTCCAGCTAAAGTTAGTTTTGATGGATTCAATTCCGTTGAAATGATCATTTGTTATTAAATTAGGGGCCACTAAGACGACGCCGTTCTCTAAACAGACTTTAAACTGAACCTGTGATAAACGCTGATGGCGTTCACATGCGCATTAAGAATTGATTCTATAGTTATGTGTGTTTAAATATATGTGCGCAGGTTTGTAATTCCCTACAAACCATGCCTAAACAAACTACTTGTCTTGCCTATAAATTTGATGCAGAATTTTATTTTATTTTATCACTTCGGGTAGGTGATAGGTTCACAAAGAGCTCAAAGGACAACATGTAAGCTTAGTCATTTTAAAAGCTTCATATAAAACTAGTTTTTATATGTATATTCATATACATTTTAATGCAAAGTTGAATATTAATTTAGGCTATATTATACAAATTATAAATAAATATAATTAATATAATATAAATATAATAAAGAATTAGCAGCAAAAAATTTGGCAATTTTTTGTCTAAAATTCTTTCACTATAAACTGCTTTCATTTAGAGCAAGAGATACAAGTGGCTTTATCCCATCAGATGCATGTCACTTTGCCCATGCTGAATGGTCCAGTTTTGGTCTGCGATCTCTAACCCAAAATAAAACCTCATCCAGAGCAGGGGAGCAGTGTAGTTTAAGTTACCATGGCAATGAACCCTGCTAAAAACCAACCCTTCTTCTTGAGCCTGAAAACTCGAGGGTTTGCTCAAAATAAATGTAAAACGAAAGCGGTTTCATGCAACAGGCCTCAGGAGCTAATGAGAGATGACCTGATTAGCCAATGTTACTCCTGAAACGGTACACTGCATATTTGTTGTAAGCACTGTTTGATTTAGTTGTGAATTCTGGTGTTTTTGTTGGCTCCATGTTTTCTTCCTAATCATTGCTGTAATTGGAGCATAGGAGGAAGGTGGATGCCGTCTTCTTTATATTCTGTTATCTTCTGGTTTAATTGTTAGGGAGTATACATATAGTTCTCATTTTCTCCTTTGTTTGCTATTTAGGAAGCAAGGTAACAGTTATGTTTATTTGCCTTTGTTTCTGCAGGTTAATTAGATTTTCTACTATCAGGTAGTATCTATCAGCTACTATCTTTTGTCTGTTGTTCTTGCCTTGCCCACCTCTTTTTTTGTTGGACTTATGTTGGAACACACTGCTCACGTGGTCAGTCGCATGATTGTCAGTAATAAAATGTCATATGCTTGGAATACTACGAATAAATTCTTATTTAACCCTTTAAGACCGACATGTCTGTTTAAAAGCCTATAGAAACTGAAACCAAATGGCTAGCTCAATCATTCTTTTTGCATACAAAACCAGAGATGTAACATGTTCAGATCAAGCCTCCAACATGCCCATGTTGCGTTGTTTTCACCCTCTAATCAGTCTGTACAAACTGCGTAATATGCGTTTACAAAAAAACAAAAACACAAAAATGCTTTGCACGTCTTTGCACACATGTTCTGTAGATCTGCGATTGAAAGTTACGTCTTCCGATGGCTCATTGACGTATCACGTTCTGTGCACTATGACCCCCGGGTGTGTCACATGTTGTGACGTCACACGCTGCGTCATTTGACCATGCGTTTGACTCCCGTTTGACTCCCATTTGCTATATGTTCCTTATATCGTTATTGTCTTTTTACCATTGCTTTATTTTATCATTTCTTTCTCCTTTAGACATTCACAAATACAAGGACATTCACACACACACACACACGCGCGCGGGCGCGCACACAGCGTTAGGTCTAAACGAAAGTACACGCCTTTTTTTGAATGAGTGTAAAAATGAGTGTATCTTAAAAACAGCATGTTTAACCCTAACAGCACAGCATGTAAAAATACAAAGATATACTCTGGTGGAATTGTTCTATGGCAGGTCATAAAGGGTTCATTTAAAAATAGGAAGATAATGTTCATTTCAATGTTAATTTTTTCATTATCTAAATATCTTTTTTTAAATAGGAAGCTAGACGCACATATGCTATATTTGAAATGGTTTTCTGCCTTGTATTTTATCTCAAAAGGATGTTATTTTAAAAAATATGGAAATTAGCAGAAACAAGTTAATGCAGCCTCTTATTTACATGAGTTGAATAAAAAATAAAACTGCTTGGTTTGTGTTTTTAATGTTGTGCACAATAGCCTACATATTTTAAAATTGTAATATATAATGCTGCCACAATAACGGCCCATTTCAAATGTTTATGTTTGTTTTTTCTTTTTTTCTCCTTTTTGTTCGCTGAGTGGAGCGGTGATGAAATACTGTTTTTGTAAATAATTTCCAGCATTTCAGTAATATAAATACGGTGCTCGGCAGTGATCAAAAAGAAACAGTTAATTTTGAAGTGATCTCTTCTTGTAAACTCAGAGATGTGGATTTGGACGGCAATAAAATCACCAACTTATGTAAATGTTAAAAATACCTCGAGACCCCATGAGAAACAATTACCGTTCGAATAGGGCTTTAGAGTTCTTTTTGCACAACCAATATTTTAACGATTTAAAAAGGTTATGGTCATGATTTTACAGTAGAACAACACCACACCATATGTGTATGTTTCCACCATTTGTCTGCCTCAGGGATCTGATAGAGCGTTTGGACCCAGAAACAGTGATGCATGATGTCAGACTTAGTAACCTAGATCCAAAAAATAAAGAGTTACCTGACAATGCTGATGCCAGGTGTCCATAGTATCACGCCATTCCTCAATTTCTCTCTGGACAGAAGAAAGTTCATCTTGCAGGAACTGCCACATGATGTCCAAATTACAGCCATTCAGCCAGTTATGATTGATGGAAATGGTATCCTCCTATTATTAAGAGATGCATTATCGAAACTGAGATGGCAGGCTGGTCAAAGAAGGTTTTTACTATACAATGATAATTAGGGACAGGGTCTTCAAAATATCAAAAAATATATTTTTCTTTACTAATTATAAAAATTATACTAATTATTAAAAAATATAAATATATATATTTTTTTTTATTTCTTTTGACTATCGAGTGAAATAAGACCCAAGTTTCATTAGATTCACCCAAATACAGCTAGAGCAGTGGTTCTCAACTCCAGTCCTGGGGACAGCACTGTACATTTTGTATGTCTCCCATATCTGACAGACCAAATCCAGTTCATGCAGCTCTCTGGAAAAACGCTGCAAAGTAACCAAGTGAGAAAAAAAGTGTGTAACTAAGTGAGACATACAACATGTGCAGTACTGTGGGTCTCCAAGCCAGAGGTGAGAGCTAGATCCTACTGACCAAGAGACCTACTGAACTACTGCAGCAAATTACTTTTTGTATGGCCTTTAAAATGCATGCATTATAGATAACATATTTTCTAATAATATAAATAGAATTACGATAGTACAAAAAAAATAATACTAGCTTATACTATTAGTAAGTTACTTCCATAACCCCGGTTGTCAGATAACAAAAGTGAGGTATCTACTATGGGAACAAATCAGGCGTGACAGACTGTGGAAGCTCCAATTACACCACCAGACTGACAGAAGAATCGCTACAGCGATCAGTGTGCCCCGCCTCCCTGGTATATAACTCACTGCAGCCCGCTGTCGCATCATTCTCAGCTTATCTTCATATCTTGTAAGTCTGCAAGAAGGGCGGTCAGGTGAGAATCAGGATTACGCAAGTAACCTAACATTCTCGTTCTATCATCCATTTGAATAAACCACTCCTGTATTGCAGATATTCTGAATGAACAGAAACAACATAAAAATTAAGGTTGCAAACAATTAGTCATGGTTCTAATACTAATGTAAAATCCATGATTTTTTCCATTTAATACACTCTATAGTGTACACAAGGTATTTTGACTGGGATGTGAAAAATGTTTTACTGAACGTGTGTAAGTTCAATATCACGCACCGCTCCCACACCAAGTACTGAATGAGCCAGAGATGGCTCAGTCACATCCAATCAATAATATATGTGTGTGTGCTTATGCCCAGCTTGCTGTAGCACAAATTTACTGAATAGAAATACCCCTGAAGTGCTATACTTTACAATAGGATATACTGGATTTGTGATCTTACTGATCAACTCCATCTGTGAACTGTTAAATGGTAAATCCAATAATGTTTACTTTTTACAGGAAATAAATTGAGAATAACGCAGCATATACTAATGAGGCGGGACTCCCTGATCGTTGAGGCGATTGGTTTGTTAATCTGACAGAAGGTCACGTCTGAGGCACTCCTATAGTTTCATATCATCTTCTGGAGTGTCCAATTTTGCTCCAGGAGGGCCACTTTCCTGCAGAGTTTACCTCCAATCTTGACCAGACACACCTGAGCCATCTAATGAAGGTCTTCAGGATCACTAGGCTGCACTCCACTTTGCTTTTGGGCCAATCCATCTCAAGTAGTCCAATTATAGTTGCTTGACCATGTTTATTTTTCCTCATTTTTTGAGTGATTACTTCTATGGTATTGCAAAACATCAGGTCTAACCACAGTGTCCGTCTTGTCATGGCCCACAACAAATTTTGGGTTATATGGAAGTTTACGGAAACCTCATTATCTCAGTTCAGGATCATCAGCTCAGGTATTAGCTGCTTGAAGGAAAGAATTCTCTCCATAACAGACAAAAACAATAATTGATTTATTGCAAAAACGTCCAAATGACGATGTTGCATTCGCAGTTTGTTTATAATAGTTGTGTGTAAAGTGCAGATTACTCATTTAAATTGATAATCCCTTAAAATCTTATCCAATGAGCCAATAAGCATTTGATATCTCTGACACAATCTTTTGTTGTAAAGCTTCTTGAGGCGGGATTTTATTTTTCCAGTCACTGCTGAGGATGGAGATGAAGATCAGTGATTAAAGGCTTCACTTTGGGTCTGTTCCTCCCAATAATATGGGTTCTGAAGATTTGGATTACAAATAAAATGTATTGTTTTTATGATAATTTTGTTGCGTTTTTGTATTTTCCCTTCAGTAGTGGGCACTTGTGCAACATGCTAAGCAATATTTTTCCTCCAAGTACATGAGAGAGATGGCCCTCCAGGAGAAAGATTGGACACCCCTGTTCTAAAACATCTTACATATTTGGACACCATTAAACCATTATTACTTACCAAATTGTAAACTTGATGATGCCAACCACTAGGTACAAAGATTATCTCCCCAGCTTCTTGAATGATCTCTAAAGGCTGACAGGCCTCTTCAAACTGTGCATACAGACCTTTGTCTTGTAGTACGGGAGCTGTTACATCATAGGCTAAGTTGCCATGACAGTCCCGGAGGAACTCCTCTTGGCCTGGAGGGTACAGGAGCCATTTCTTACGTCCGCAGATGTTGGCAGACCAACTGTAAGAGCGAAACACATCTGCATGGAAAGGTGTCCTAGAGGCAAGAACAAAAATGTTACTATAGACATCCAAAGGGGTGACAAGTAGCTCATCAAGTAGCTAATTTGACATAGTTCTGCAAATGTCAATGCACACCAATTTATTTAAATTTAAAAAAGTTAAATATAATAAGAAATATGCACCTCTGTATGTATGTTATATATATATATATATATATATATATATATATATATATATATATATATACAGTATATACAATTAGTAAAATATTTTGACTTTATAAAACAAACAAACAAATGTATAATTTGCCAGGAGTGCACAAACTATATTATAATGCCTTATAATTACATTGGGGTTCAAAAAGTCTGAGAACACTTGTCTTTTTAAAATGCTTCTATAATTTTCCAATTTAATATAACACTGCATTACAAAAAAAACATGTGTATACCATTTTTTTTAATAGTTTGTCTGTCCTCGTTGTGCTTTAAAGACAAAATATTTGAATTATTTAAGAATGTTCCAAAAAGCATGTTGTGTATTTCAATGGAATCTGACCTTTTGTGCAAATTACTTAATGCAGAATCATAAATATTTTTTACTTTACATCATAATTTCCTTTGATGTACATTTAGGTTTTCAAAATACAAAATCTGACCAGACTTTCAACGTGGACTTTCAAACTTTCAACACAGACTTTTATACCGAACTGTATATGTGGACATTTATTCATACCGTACCATGACCCCTTAGGTCCCATGTAGACAAAACGATAATCATCCACTTCAGATGTGTCCCAATATTCATTCAGCCAATCAGAGGAGAAGTAAATTGGGTTCTTGTAATTATTATGCTCAGGAAAGTTCCTAAAATGAACAAACATATTTGACATATAAACTTTTTACTACATCGTTTCCAAGCTAATCTTATTAATTCCATTCAAAACTACTACATATGTAAGGGATAATGTATAGCGAGGCGGTTGTTATAGCGAATACCACCCCGACAGGCTGTCTAGGAGCCCGACGCGAAGCTCCCTTACTTACTACCAACCAAATAAATCAATAATTTGATTCAAAATATTAAACGATTGTAATGCTTCCGCAAAAGAAAATAGTCCATTCCGTCTCTGAACTGCGTCCATGTCAATGCTGTTTTTCATGGCAACGGTCATACTAAGCAGCGGTCTGTTATCAAGAAATAACAGACCGCATTCTACATTGGAATTCTACCAAGCCATGTAATAATGCAATAACCTAGGTTATATGCGTTTAAAGAGCTGTACCTCTGCATATGCCAGTCCTTTAAGTAAAGACATCCTTTGGGTGAAGAATGCCCATTCTGTATGTACTCCCTCCAGTACTGGATAAACTCCTTAAAAGGCATGATCTGCTTCGGGTTGGAATTGTATTCTTTTGCACTGCAGTTTGCAACAGGAACAGGAGTCTCATCTGTATAATAAAATGAGGCTATTTATAGATATAACATATTAAGTACACAGTCATGCATAGGATATGCATTAAGGATACATGATTTGTTATGGTTTTTATATTGTTAATTGGTCAACTTTTAAAAATGTATACTCACCAATACACAACAAAATGACATTGCAATATTTTAAATAAGTCAATTTAATAATCAGTTATTTCAACAGCAATGCAAAATACATGTTTCAAATGAGCATAGGGAAATGTTACATTACTGTAATGTGCAGTCATCACTTTTTTTTTTCTGTGGACAAATGGCAGAAGCAAAAAAAAAAGAAAAAAAAAGAAATGTTAATAAAAATCAAAGTAAAATCTATTTAAAATCAGGCCTGGTGGCTTTATGGGGAGGGCTGTGTGCATCTTGCCCAGTTACTGTACTTTACTCACAATGAGCTTATCCTCCATGAGAGTCCATATCTTACATTTTAGAGCTGGAACTTATAATGTGTGACATGTTAATGCAAGTATAATACAATAAAATAGAATTCTTTGCTCACCAAATTCATGCAGAAGTCTTTGTAAATTTGGTTTTCCATCAACCGTGACCCAATTTTTTCTGCAGTTCCAATCTTCTGTGAATTTTTTGGAAAACATGCATGGTTGATTCGGAATCAGGTAGTTCTTGAAGAATTTAAAGTAAGGTGTTTCTCTCTCTATGTACTCAATGAAATAAGAGGAGCAGTGATGTTGATGGATCTGCCTGGGCACTTTGGCCAAACTGCAGCAATTATGAAAGGTTTCCCTATCCATGACATCTCAGAAAGGAGCTCAGCCTTGTTTATTTAATTTCCGCACGTTATTCCATGCTTGATATATCATAATATTAAAAACAAAACCTTAATTAAAACTTTAAGCTCAAGATAATATCAACATATAGCCAACAGATAGAACACATTTCAACAGCCTAATTTCTTTCCGGTGACCGGTTTGCGTGGTTATATTTAGGCTGTAGAAGCCTAACTAATATTTCGACGGTGCAACGTCACGCTTACGGGTAATTCAATTTTCGATACAAACCGATGAATGTTTTCTATATGCATACAAGTCGAAAATAATAGTGTTTTTCTGCGCCAGGTTTGTAACATAGGGTTTGGAAATGGCTATCCAGAGTTGCCCACCCGGAAAGAAAAGCGTGTGCACACCAACTCAGTGATCAACTCGGGTTCGTGCGTAAAGAATGGGCCGTATTAAAACAAAATAAAAAGTTAATTAAATATCAGTTAGTTAACTCTAAATAACTATAGGTCGATTTCCTTAAATAGATATGTATTATGCTCAATCGGTATTTGCGCGGAATCTTTAATCATTCGTTCTACACGTCGGAGTGTAAACATGAGCGCACCAAACAATCTCCGCTGTGTTCAGCGCCTTCTTACTGTCTATGGTTCAGCGTTTGGTTTACATCGATACATCGCGGCAGGGAACCGAAATCTGATGTTTTTGCGTTTTTTCTTCTTACTGAGACATTAAGGTAAAACAGCAAAAGTCTCGCTTTCGACTGAGATTTACCTGCAGATAACATTAAACCAACCCTTTCCGATGTGAAGGGATGTTGTTTATCTTAATGCTTGATTTACGTCACAAACTGGCGTAGCTGTCAGTTGAAAGTCAATCATCATAAAGGTATGACATAAATTGTTTATTTCCTTATGTCATGTACTGCCAACCACACTAGCATATACTGTTACTGCGCATACAGAACCACTTGAAAAATAAATGTAAATGATGGTCTTTAAATAATATGTACATTTCTTTACTGTGTTGGTTTCATGTCTCACAAATACATTAGCACAATGTGTTTAATGTGTTCTACAGGCATTTCCTGATGTTTCTCAAGCAGTTCTCAATCACTCTTTTTCTTCTTCTTTTTGACTCGAAGGCCCTCTATATATAATTTAATATTAACAAACATAACTGTAGGCTATATTTTTAATATTTTAAAATTATATTATATTTTATAATTTTTAATCATTCGTAATCATTCGTATTCAATTATTCTAATATATATATATAAATATATATATATATATATATATATATATATATATATATATATATATATATATATATATATATATATATATATATATATTTTTTTTTTATTCAGTTCTGTTAATGTCCCAAATATACGATGATGATTTAACCGTTTAGTCTGTGCCAACTTTCGGTCACTTTATGGATCATACAATCCATAAAGTAGATCATGACTTATGATCTTTGAACACTTCTTTCGATTATTTCATGCGCATGTTCGTGTTTAAGCCTATATAAGTGTGTGTGTGTGTGTGTGTGTGTGTGTGTGTGTGTGTGTGTGTGTGTGTGTGTGTGTGTGTGTGTGTGTGTGTGTGTGTAATTAATTCATTTTGTGATGTTCTTAAATAAAAATTAAAATAATAATAATGGTGACTCCAGTTCACATATTGATTTTTGTATTTTAGTTTTTTATTAGGTTAGTTTGTTTTAATATATTTATATGAAATAATAATAATATATTATTTGAAATTATTTTACATCATGTGGTCATCCTGTTTGCGTGTGCCCCCTAGTGGACCCCTGTCCCCTGGTTGAGAATCACTCATTTAAAGGGTTAGTTCACTTAAACATGTCCCAAAATTAGTGTTGACAAAATTGTCTTTTCTGTCATCGTCACCCTCATGTCATTCCAAACTGGTATGGTTTCCTGTCTTCTATAAAGCACAAAAGGAGTTTTTCAGAATGTTCAAGCTGTTTTTTCAATGCAATAAATGTAACGTCTCCTTTTGTGTCCCACATCAGACAGAAAATTGTACAGGTTTAGAACGATATGTGGGTGAGGAAATAATTGATATACTTTTGATGTAGAAAGAAGTGTCTGGTGATAACTACTTACTAATTTATTATTTACATCGCTCACTTGACAGGCGAGCTCCCTAAGTCAGGGTAGCTGTCCCAAATCATCACAAAAAGATGAGCCACGAGGTATCCATCCATAGTTGGCCTGGCTCTTATTACATCAACAGTGAGAAACGCTGGGCCAGTGGCATTCTCTCCTTAACCCGCACCACCCTGCGCTTCACCTCTGAGGATAAACAAGAGAATCTGACTAGCCTGAGGCTCTCGCGAATCATGGAGATCAAGATGGAGTCCTCCAGCTTAATCTTTAGTGCTCTTACTGTGTTGGAGCAGGGAAACATCAAGCACTGGTTTGGGTCTCTCAGGCCTTGCCGTACTACCGTTTTCCATGTGCTAGTGCACTTCTGGAGGGAACGGCTGCTGTCCCCCACAGAGCCACAGGGAGCTGAAGCTCCTCTTAGTAAGGGCCAGGAGCTGATCAGCCTGATATCTGGAGCCCAACGGAGGTTGGAGGATACTGGGAAAGTCCTGAACCACCAGGGAGAGCAGTTTGACAACATGATTCAGGGCCTGGACAAGATTGAATCAGACCTGAGTGTGGCAGATAAGTAGGTTTTAGTCAGATTCAGATTCCTAAATATTCAACTTTGGTAAATACACTCTTAAAAATAAATGTTCTTTATTGGCATCTATGGTTTCATATAGAACCTTTAACATCCAAGGAACTTTTCCATTCCTTAAAAGGTTCTTTACATTTTTAACATGTTCTTCACACTAATAATAAATGGTTGGTTCTTTTAAAGGATTAGTTCACTTTTAAAAAACGTTTGCTGATAATTTACTCAACCCCATGTCATCCAAGATGTCCATGTCTTTCTTTCTTCAGTTGAAAAGAAATTAAGGTTTTTGATGAAAAAATTCCATGATTTTTCTCCATATAATGGACTTCAATGGGACCCAAATGGTTCAAGGTCCAAATGACAGTTTCAGTGCAGCTTCAAAGGGCTTTAAACGATACCAGACGATGAATAAGGATATTATCTAGCGAAACGGTCGGTCATTTCAAAAATAAATAAAAAAGTTTACGTAAGCACAAATGCTCGCCTTGCTCTGTTCTGTGATGCGCGTTGAACACTGAAACTGTCATTTGGACCTTGAACCGTTTGGGTCCCATTGAAGTCCATTATATTGGGAAAAATCCTGGAATGTTTTCATCAAAAACCTTAATTTCTTTTCGACTGAAGAAAGAAAGACATGGACATCTTGGATGACATGGGGGTGAGTAAATTATCAGCAAAAGTTTTTTTTAAAAGTGAACTAATCCTTTAAGAACTGTTCACTGAAAGGTTATTTGGGAAACCAAAAATAGTTATTCTGTTTCTTCCATACACTATTGATACATAGACAAACCAAAAATTATTCAGACACCAGATATTTATATATATATATTTTTTTTTTACTAGTGGGTGCAGGACACCATAGTTAATTTATGTAAGTGAGGATAGCAAAATAAAGTAAACTGTGACATAGTATACCCAACAATTCTTCATACAGTGGACTACCAGTAAAATGTATAAACAATTGGGACCAAAAGTGTTTACATTCAGACACTTTGACCTGTCCATATTTTGCTTAAGTATTTTTTCTTTAATTGCTAATGCGACCTTTTTACACCACAGACTGAACAAAATTAATCATTGCTATTTGTTGACCTGAATTAGTATTATCTAATTGTGTACCTAAATTTAACAGCTGACAGCTATTCCACCTAATTCATTTGTGAGACAGTCAAACAGAAGGGTGGCCAAAACCAGTGAAATATCAACTGAATTTATAACTCTTGAGTTCTTGTCATATTTTATTACCATTTTCTAAACTATAGCGAATAAACTGTTATAATGTGAGAAATGTTGAAGGTGTCTGAATAAGACTTGGTTTGACTGTATGTCTTCAGCAGCTGCAGTATCCTACAGTCATGTGTTGTATTTATAGTAATGATTTATCTAGTTGTAGTCTTGCAGTTCTACATTTAATGCCATTGATTCTCTTGTGTGCAGACTACTCTCTGAACTGGAGTGTCCGCCCTGGTGGCCTTTTGGCAAACTGCCATGGAAGAGCCACCAGGAGGCCAAGTCTGAAGCAACTGCCAAGATGCCCTATACTAAAGGTTCAGGCAAGATCCAAAAAGTCATACTCAGCATTCCAGCTATTATTTCTCGTGTTGGAAACTCTGAAAACATGAAACCAGGTAGCCTGATGGTTTTGGTCTCCTCTCTGGAGGTTCGAGATGCAAACGGACAGCTCCTTCATTGCTTTGAGAAGGAAGAGGTGGATGATATCCATGTGAACAACCCCTACGAGATCAGTGTTCGGCAACGCTTCATTGGAAAACCTGACATCTGTTTCAGAGTTCTCTCTGCCAGGATGACTGAAGCTTTATCTGTATTAGAGATGCAGTACAAGAAGAAAGTTGAGATAACACGTGACTATGCAGCATTTCAGACAACTTTGGCAACCACACCAGGAAGCCCAGAAGGTGGAGGAAACATTTGGAGTGCAGGTACAGATAGAGAACTAGCTAATGTTTCCACGGATCAAAAAATACAGTAAATTATAATTTATAATTCTAATAAATGTTGTATTTTTAAAGCTTTGTTCATCAAATGATTCTGCACTTGCAGCTTGACACCAAATCTTTGTTTATTTGAGTAAGCAGTTTAGAAAAAACGAACTATAACAGTCTCTACGCCGATCTTGGGGATCCACTGCTGTGTCAATTGTTTGTATTACTATTTTGTTGTTCAGTTCATGATGATCTGAATCAGGTGTGTTAAATAAAGAAGACAAAATGTGCAGAGCGATGGGTCCCCATGACCGGAGTTGATAACCACTGAACTATGATATTTAAATATCAATACAGTAGTATCTTGCAAGCAGAGTAATTACAGCTACACATAAGAAAACATTCAAATTCTGACAATGGATAGATGTAAAACTGAAAGTCATAAGGTATTTCTACCACATGGTGGCAGCCATGCTCCAACATCAACAGCAGTTCATTAAAAACCCTCTGATATACCATTGTAGGCCTATTTACCAACATTCTTCTAATCTTAACAACAGATCTCAAAGAAATAAATGAGCTCATTCTGTGTCACTTTAGGTAATGGAAAGGATACAGAGGTGCCAGTGGAGGTGCCTGCTGGGGAACTGACACAACTTCAACTTCAAGTCCTTCAGCCCACTGTTACTGAGGCAGAGGCACAGGAGCTAAAACAGGTTTGAGATCAGTGTGGTTGTTACTTCTTATTGCAGACAGATACAGTACAGTACAGTCAAAAGTGTTGGCAGTGTCAAATTTTGTGTATTGCAAAGTTTGCTGCTTCAGTATTTGTAGATTATTTTTTTCACATGTTTCTATGGTTTTCTGGAAAACAATAAGCATTTCATAAGTTTTAAAGGCTTTGTTTTTGACATTCAATATATGCAAAGAGTCAATATTTAGGCCTAACATTTTGACCCTTCTTCTTCACAACCTCTGCTGGCGTGCTGGATATCAGCTTCTGGGCCTAATCCCGACTGATAGGGATCGATTCTTCCCTTATTAGCACTCGGAGGTGGTCACTATTTGTTGGCTTTTGTCCACTAGCCTTTTGAGGATTGACCACAGGTTCTCTATGGGTTTAAGATCTGGGGAGTTGCCAGGTCACAGATCCATAATTTCAATGTAATGATCTCCAAGCAACTTCATTATCACTCTTGCCTTATGACTCTTGCCTCACGGAACATCATCAAAATCCTGGATCTTTGAGAGTTGCTCTTGTTGCACTCTTCACAGTAAGATTTAATTATAACATCCAAAAGATTAATAGTGTTCCGTCTCATTGTGACCATAACAATTGTTATTCAAAACATAACCAAAGTCCTTTTCAAGGAAAGTCTGTTCACTCAGTTACTATATTTGCAACGTCTCCCGGCATCCAAGACCAGGTTCTATCCACTTGAATGGGGAAATGCTAAATTCTCAAAAACTGCTTGCCACACTCATATTTAAACAACATATTTTTAAAATTAGCAACAAAATCTCACATGAATTGTCCCATAAATGTTGTTTCTTATGCTCAAATAGCGTTATTTAAAGCAGATATTTCAGGCTGGACCAGCTAATGCACATTAGTAGTGACCGCAACACATGTGACTGCATCGCTCATTCGTCTCTAATGTCTGAACACCAGCATCTTAGACTGCCGACTTAGCTATCTGTCAACCCCTGTGCAAAACAGTTAGTAAAAAGTTTAAGGTTACTTATTTTCAACTATATGAATGTATCAGTATAGCATTATTTGTTTGTTCGGTATATTTCACTGTGGATTCTTTGGTAAATCAGACGCTTTTTGGCGCAGGCTTTGCAAACAGTCTTTTACTGTAAAATGTGGACCAGACAGCAATGCCACAACATGTAAGTAACCCTGATAATTAAAATGCCGAATCTATGATCAGTGATTTCTTATATGATATATACAGTCAGGCGTTATTTGTCTCAAAATCATTTATTGCTCTTTATCAAGCCGGTGGTTAAAGGAACACAACATTGTTTTTTGAAATTGGGGTTATTCACCGTCTCCCCTACATTTAGATAGGTGGGCAAACGCATTTTTGTCTCAGTGCATGCAATGTCTTAGTTTGGCAGCGCCAACGCTAGCCTAGCTTAGCATAATGAATGGAGTCCTCTGTTATTATCAATAACACTGTCTACACTATTATTTACATCATTTTTGAACTGTCAGCAATGATGAAAGCTTCATATGCAAGAAGTTAGCCAATTACAGCAGTGGGCGTTTACACTAAAGTCTCACAGCAGACGCCCCTTCCAACAGAGCGTTCAAATCAGAGGGCTAACATCAGGGTATAAAATGGCCTTTTATTTAAAAGTTATGACAATTTTAATAAATCATGACCCCTTTAAGAAGTTAATGTTCATAGTATATCTATATTTAGAACTACAACTCCAATTATTCATTATTATCCATCCACATGATAATGTTGTGTTCTGTGTTTGTGTAGATGCTCCAGCAGCTGAAGAATCTTGCCCTGGAGGCTGAGACAGAGCTGGAGCGTCAAGACGAAGCTCTGGATCTATTGAGTTGTTCTACCGACCACACCACCATGAACATTAACAGGCACACCAGCCGCATGAGGAAACTGCTGTGATCTTAATGCCTAATGCCAGATTAATGGTAAGATATCCACAGGTATACACAAAAAATCTTTAGAAAGTGTGTTTATACTGTAAATTTATTTGATCTTTATAGAAAGCTGTAAAGAGCGCGAATGAGGTTGGGTCTGATGTCAATCATGTTAGCAAACAATAGGAATAATAGCAAGAGCAAAAGGGGTTAAAGGATATGCATTTTGCATGCTAAAAAAAAAACATGTACGCGTAAAGGTAGGGACAAAGGTAAAGGTAGGTGATGCGAGACGACAACACAGTCAGCGCTGGTTCTTTGGAATTGGTTTGGTGTGTCCCAAACTTAAGAGTGAAGTGTCGCATAATATTTGTAGTAGGGATGTCAAAGTACCAGTACTTTTTAAATGCTTACATGTGTCACTAAGCCCATCAAAGCGTTGCATTAGCCTTTATTGTAAATGCAGCCTTATAGATCTACTTTTATTAATAGTTCACCCAAAGATGAAAATTATCCCATAATTTACTCACCCTCAAGCCATCCTAGGTGTATATGACTTTCTTCTTTCAGCCGAACACAATCTGAGTTATATTAAATAATATTCCGGCTCATTTGAGTTTTTGAAGTTCCAAAAAGCGCATTCATCTATCATAAAAGTAATCCGTATTACTCCAGTGGGTTAATAAATGCCTTCTGAAGGGAGGTGATGTTTTTTGTAAGAAAAAAAAATCCATATTTAAAATTTTATCAACTATAATCATTGGCCTCCGGCAACAGCACGTTCACGAGAGATTCGAGTTCCGGCAGAAGGGTGACCTCTGACCTGATGTATGACATAGCTCCTTTTCTGTTATATTGAAATCCTCCGACATTTTTCTTTAAAACTTTTTTTTTAGACTAATTCGTGACCGAGCGTTTTGTTTTGCTCAATCCTTCAATTCCATGTTCACCAATTCTCACCTAAGCTTACGCTATGCCTACAGAGGTGGCCATTAAGAATGCGTGTTTTTTCCCACGGCATGCTGCAATTCGTCCTGCGGAATGCCGCTGAATCCTGTCGGCACATTTTTTAGATTTTAAATAAATGTGTTGTGCTTCACAGAATATCCACCAGATGGCGCATGGAACAACATGCTGTATCTACAGGGCAGACCAAACTGCTCGTAAACACTTTGCAATTATTCGTCTCGATTGTTAAATATGCTTACAGATTATTAATTCAATTCAATTCAATTCAAGTTTATTTGTATAGCGCTTTTCACAATACACATTGTCTCAAAGCAGCTTTACAGAAAGTGCATTTCAGAATTGTACATAGAAAAATACAGTTAGTTAATCATGTATAAATTTAGGCATAACATATCGCCGGTGTTTAGTCGTCTCTTCACAGGCGTCGAGTCGTCTCTCCACAGGCGTTTAGTCGTCTCTCCACCGGCGTTTAGTCGTCTCTCCACAGGTGTTGGGGCATCTGAAGTCTTCGTGAGAGGCTGGATACAAACTGGAGCTGACGAACGCTATTTACCTCGGGACTAGCGTCCCGAGATAACAGCAGAAAGACAGATGGGAAATAATTAGCATAGCTGATGTTCATAATATTAATGCATTCGAACTGATTCAGAAGTAGTATAAAAGGTAAGCATTAAGTGAATGCTTGGTTAAAGAGATGTGTCTTTAATCTAGTTTTAAACTGGGGCAGCGAGTCTGAGTCTCGAACAATATCAGGAAGGCTATTCCAGAGTTTAGGAGATAAATGTGAGAACGCCCTCCCTCCTTTAGTAGACTTAGATATCCTAGGAACGACCAGAAGCCTCGAATTTTGTGATCTTAAAGAGCGCGATGGATTGTAGGGCGATAGAAGGTCTGTTAAATACACAGGAGCTAAACCATTTAGAGCTTTATAAGTCAATAGTAATACTTTGTAATTGATACGGAACTTAATAGGTAACCAGTGTAGAGATGATAAAATTGGTGTTATATGATCATATTTTCTTGATCTAGTAAGAACTCTAGCGGCTGCATTTTGGACTAACTGTAGCTTGTTTATTGAGGATGCAGGACAACCAGCTAATAAAGCATTACAGTAATCTAGTCTCGAGGTCATGAATGCATGAACTAACTTTTCTGCATCAGAAACAGATAGCATGTTACGTAGCTTAGCAATGTTTCTAAGGTGGAAAAAGGCTGTTCTTGTAACATATGAGATATGATTTTCGAAAGTCAAGTTGCGGTCTAGCATAACACCCAGGTCTTTTACTGTAGTGGATAAAGTAACAGGACATCCTTCTAAATTAAAGTTGTATTGTAAGGGATTTTGTGGGTAGTTTTTTGGACCAATAAGTAATACCTCCGTTTTATCTGAATTTAATAGCAGGAAATTACACGTCATCCAGCATTTTATATCTTTTAGACACTTTGTCAAGTTAGATAAGTTAGTGTCTTCATCTGGTCGTGATGAGATATATAATTGAGTGTCATCAGCATAACAGTGAAAACTAATTCCATGTTTTCTTATAATATTACCAAGTGGCATCATATATATTGAGAATAGCAGAGGGCCTAGGACAGATCCTTGCGGCACTCCATAGTCTACTGATGTTATCTTTGATTTTTCCCCATTTAAACAGACGAAATGGTAACGGTCTGATAAGTACGATCTAAACCAGCTTAATGCCTGTCCCTGAACACCAGTGTAGTTTTGTAGTCGATCTAAGAGTATTTTATGATCTATAGTGTCGAACGCAGCACTAAGATCAAGTAGAACTAGTATTGAGATACAGCCTTGGTCAGAGGCTAAGAGTAAATCATTTGTAATTTTAACTAGCGCAGTTTCTGTGCTATGATGCGGTCTGAATCCCGACTGAAATTTTTCGTAGATATCATTTTTTTGCAAGAAAGAGTACAATTGAGCGGACACAATTTTTTCTAGTATTTTAGACATAAATGGAAGATTTGAGATGGGTCTGTAATTTGCTAGGTTATTTGGATCTAATTGCGGTTTCTTAATGAGAGGTTTTATTACTGTCAGCTTGAATATTTTTGGAACGTGACCTAAAAATAAAGACGAGTTAATAATATTACAGTATGTTGCATTTTAAAAATAGAATTAACTTAATTTTAACCTCCTGAGACCCTGCGGCCTCATATGAGGACATTACATTTTTGCCTCTTGCCTTTTGCCAATTTTGTTGTGATATCACAACATTACACCAATGTCAGTGAGAAGAAAATGACCCTAACCCTAACCCTTCTAACCCTAAACATTTCTACACCAGTTCCCAAAAGAAAAATGACCCAGGTAAAAAATCTATTCAAATTATATGAATGAAACAAATATATTTATGTACAATACTGTCTCTATCATCATATGGGGATTAAAATTTGACACATTTTAGTAATAGTAGCACTCTAGGTCATCAGTAAATGTGAAGTACTCGTTTGAGGACATTGGGACTACAGTAGGTAGCCAACCAGAATGCCTATTGCCGCCGCGGCGTCTACCGCGGTACATTCACCGCGGCAAAAAAAAACCCAGTCGCATTTCTAAGTCATTCGCGAAATGACCGCCAAGTGGCGCAAAGGGACATTTAGCGAAAGCAAAACGTATGTAAAAGTAGCCTACATTTTAAATAGAATATAGCAAACTTTTATAGCAGAACATTTTATTAATCAAAATTTAAAAGAGGCCTATCTCGCAGTCAATGAAAATAAATTAGGTGCAATCAATGACGCTAAACTATTGAGGAATGAGAAGATTGAAGAGTGCTTCTCTCGTGTGCGCGAGACACTGACTAGTAAACTTATCTTGTGGTCGAGTGGTAGAGCTGACGGTTTACGCAGTACAAAGACACGGGTTCGAAACCTGAATATAAGTGTTTTTTTTATATAATTACCATGCATTTCCATTTTACACTAAGGAACAAATCTCATCCAACAGATTGACTGAATTTACGTCTTCAAAAACAGTTCTGTTAAAAAAATAAATAAAACTTCATGGGGTTATATGCAGAAAGAATTTTTAAAAACATGGTTGATAAGCAAGGTGCGATTTGCCGGTGGGTGATTTTCCCCCCTCCACAGTATAGTGAATCAATGCTATAGGCCTACCCTAAATAGACCATATCAAATATATACGTTTAAACAACAAACAATAAAATCTGAACCAGCGCTTCTGCTCCTGTATTGAGAGATAACATGCAGCGCGTTTCAGTTACGATCCTGGTTCCAGTGGCCTTAATACATTCACGGCTTTTTAAAATGTCACAAAGCGTTTTGATGTGGTTTTGAACGAAATATTGAAGTTTATAATTAAGTATTTTGACACACCACGCCTAGTGCGTATTCTAAAATGGGGTTTTATTCTGCCATTGAATTAGAGTTCGACAAACGCAGCGGCGCATTCACTTGAATTTATTTTTCTGCTAAAATAACTTAATAGGCTATAGCCTACTTCGTAATTTTTGGTTATACAGATAGGATATCATATTTTAAAACTGTAAAAGGTCTACTTCTATTCATGTAAAGTAGGCTACACTCACAATAGGCTAACAACAAAACGTTTTCTTACTCATTAACACGCACTGGAGAAACAAACGTTTGGGCTTTTCAGTGAGATTCGACATGGCCGAGTGGTAGAGCTGACGGTTCGATCATTCAGAAGACATGCGTTCAAATCCCGAACAATCATTGACTACTGTAACAAGTTTTTATTTTTAGGCTATTAATGCAGATTTGTTTAGTTCTAAAACTCTGTTACACCATATATTTTTTTTGCTTATATTTATAAAATAAAATTACCATGCATTTCTATTTTACACTAAGGAACAAATATCCTTCCTTCTTTCTTTTCCTTCCTCCTTCTTTCTTTTCCTTCCTTCCTTCCTAGGCCTATATATAATTATTTTTTTTTTTTTTACAAAACTGCTTTTGAACGATTGGTATTATTATGTAAAGTCGTTCTGTTGGATAGCCTAGGAAAATAAAGAAGAAAGGAAGGAAGGAAGGAAGAAAAACTAACTTCAATATTTCGTTCAAAACCACCTCAAAACGTATATATATATATATATATATATATATATATATATATATATATATATATATTATATTTATTTATTTATTTTATTCCCTATAGCCTACATAGAGTTTTTAAGTAAAGTTTTTGACAAACGAGGCAGCGCGTTCATTTGATTTATTTTTCTCATAACAGCTAAAATAACTTAATAGGCTATACGTGATTTTTTTGGGTCATACAGATAAGAGTAGAGTAGCCTACATCGTTCAAAACTGTAAACTTTTTTTAGGCTAATGACAAAAATTTATCTGTCATCTCTCTCTGTCTCCGGGAACTGCATGTCACAAAAATGAACCGAAAGCCACTTGCCTCAGCTCAGTCACGATAGGAAATCGGCTATGTCTAAAGCCTTTAAATCTCTAAATATTTAGGCTAATAAATGTTATCTGATTATGTAATATGATATATGAAAACGAGAGGTACAGAGAATCTGCTGAAATATGTTTATGATGCTGGCGCCTCGCAATGAGAAAATGACAAGGTGAAAATCTCGATCTAATTAAATGTAGAGACTAAATCTCCCTGAATTAAAATGTAAAAACAGATCAAATCATTTATTCGTCGAAGTGTTGCTATATTGTTTCATTTAAAGTTCATACTTATTATCTAAATGTTATTTAGTTTATTAGCAGTACCACGAAGCACCGAGATATTTGTATTTGAATATTTATTTGAATAATAATAATTTTAAAAAGAACTAATTCACATGTTGCATGCCTGGATCCAAAGATCCCTGTAGAATTTAATATTGAGTTGAACATTTTGTTCATGACAACAAAATGAACATGCGTTTGAAGATTATATTTAGTTTTGCTAGGAAAAAGCTGGCCCAAACCAGTTTTATTTCTTAAATTATTTAAATAATGAAATATTTAGTAATAAACTTTTATGACAGAAATATCACTACATGTAGCTTAAATCATTTAATTCCTTCATTATCAACACTTTAATAGCCTAATGCTAGAAGAGCGATTTAAGTGTGAATTGCGACTTCTCTTTATTTTAAGTCAGTCTCAGACTCAGAGAGCCTGTGGGGGGGTTGGAGGGACAGTTCAGCGTGATGCAGGAGGACAATAGGAGGTGTTAATGTTCCTCTTTCATATGGAGAGTGTGGGATACCCAGCCAGGCAAAGACAAAATTATTTTAAGGATACATCTCTCGATGTGTCCCCATATTTTATTAAATTATAAATATTGTAGTTTATTTATTGTAGCCTATTTAATTTTTTTTCCACACACAAATTTAAATTTAAGTGTTCAATCCAGTTGTTTCAACTGGTTTTGTTGAGTTTAAGAATGTTTGAGCAAGGGAGACTAAATAAACTTGCTGAGATCCAGCGCGAGAGAGGGGCGGCGTTTGCGTATGGCAGAGTATGGCCATTGCCATACCCTAGCAGTCAGAGTTCAGATAAAACATCAGCTGATGATGATGATGCTCGTTAAAGATTTTAGAAGGGCTTTTTAAACCCCCCAAATCCCCCCCCCCCCCCCCCCCATGATTAAAAGTCATATGAAACCGGCTCCTCCCAACCGGCTTCTCCGCAGCGTCAGAACAAAAGCAGATGAAACTGTGCATGCATTTATTGATATACCGTGTAGGCCTACAGTATATACATCTGTGTAGTTCTTTGTTTGTCATAAATGCAGTTTACATTAAATGATGCTGGAGTAATTAAACACGGTTTCCCACTGTACAATCTGGGCTTATTTATTTATGAAATATTCCTTTCATATAAACGAGTCTTAATTTCTTCACCTGCAAGAAATAAAGGTTTTATTTTGGAGAAAACACCAGATCACCATGCTGATTGCGTGAGCAAAGTGTGCACTTTAAATCGCGCAGCACAAACAGAATGGCTATATAGGCTACTTAATTGCAGTCTTGTGCTGTTTTATAAAGGCACAAAGCCATATCACGGTTTCGGTGTTGGGAAAAGGGAGAAGAGAGAGTTCGACAAAAGGCGGATTCGAACTCGGGTCGAACGCGTCAAAAGCTGCTCTCAAACACCTCACGCCATCGCCCGACACCACTGTAGATATTCAAATAAATGAATCTATTTGCTAAAAAGACAGGCACATAGTGCAAATGTACGCTCTCAACTCACGTTCATTTTATTGTAACTGGTTTTGTTTGTTTGATAACGATGTGGACGGAGCGTGGTACAGATAGTTGTCCCGAATTTGATTGGTGAATAAAACTCAAGTTGTTGTGATGCCAATCGCCTCCGCGATTCTGTCTGGCCTAATAAGTTGTGAGCTATCCCTGTTTTCTTTCCCTCCTGACACCCTCCTGACACAACGCGTTACAAGTTAACAGTGCTTTGTGCATTTTGTTAATGTGAGGTATACCGTTCGGTAATGTCGTTGTTCTATGTAATTTAACGTTATGCCAGAGGGAATGCCATACTTTAGGTTTTTGTGAAACGCCGCCACTGCAAAACTCATGTTTTTAATTTATGTTGCTTTGGACTATTTTCGATTTGTAGCCCACCGTTTCGTTTAATTTAGCTGCAATTTCTTTGGCAAAACAAATTTAAAATTTAGCAAGAATAAGATTCTGTGTTTCTTTTTTGCATGAAAATAAAGTCTAAAGCAACCCTGTTTGGCATTTTTTTAAAAACTGTTCCACCACTTAATTTTTAGTGTTTTTTACAGTACACAATAATTTAGCAGACTAAAGACGAGCTTCTTCATTTTCATTTTCTGACGCAATAGGCTAACAATCTTCCTTCAACAGTTTTGTCCTCTGTGTAGCGGCTCTACAGGAATGTAGCAATGTTGTAATGTGCCATTGATAATTAAACAAAACGCTTGACTTTAAATAAATAAACAGTTAATAAACTCGCAAATAAACAGTCACCTATTTAAGCATCAAGAACGGTTAAAGATTAATGCTGTCGGCCAACATAATGTTATATTGAGATTCGATCTCAGGTCTCTTGGATCTCCGGGTCGTTGCGTTAACCACAGAGCCACCGTCTGAACGCTGTTTCGTCAACGTCTTATACTCTTGCAAAGCCTTGATGTAGCCTAATATGTTTCTATTGCAATGTTTTATATGGAAATGTTTTCATTATTCATTCAATTTAATTTAAGTATTGTGATGAATTATTTTAACTACATTTCACTTAAATTCATCTGCTACCAGCTTTCAACCGCTCTGAATGAGCCGCGGCGCAGCGGCAGATTACGCAATAGAGAGAATAAACGGACACTTTTCAAAGTCTGTGATTGTAGCGCCTCTTAGCGGTTAAAGGCAGCAAATACACCCCGAGTTTCACCGGTGAAAGTATTATTCTGGTTGGTAACCTACTGTTATTAGGTTATTATTACGTTTTATTATTATTACGTTATCCCCTTAACTGTCACCGTCCCACCTGGGACGTTTGCCCATATATATTTAGAACAATACTATCTTAGTAAAAACCTAAAGTAATATTGTCAAACTATATATCATTTGAAAGCTTACAATCTGTAGTTTTCATATTTGGTGGCTGTTTTTTAAAATAAATTACAGAAGAGCAGTAATTTATCAATTTGCAACAATAATATTTCATATTTATTAGGCCTTTATTTTGAAATAGACAAAAACATAAATAATCATGAAAGATTGGTAGAAACCTCAGTTTGTTTTCATGCCAAGAGTTCAAAAGATAACACTAATTAAATGTTATGAGAAAAAAAGGTCTGAACATTTTTAGAATATAAAGAAAAATATTATGAATTCTCGATTTGTGATGCGGCAAAAAGAGCACATTTGTGATGTGCTCTTTTTATGTTTATTAGAGTTTGAAATCAAATCAAATACTGCCAAAACACCCATACTATTTCTGAATAAGATGTATACTTAATAAATTGTATGAAATTATGGAAAGACATGGTTCAGATCACTCAAAACATATGAAAATGGAGGCGCCCTTATATGGTCAGTAAGGAAGCTGGCTGTCCATCTAGTGAAAAAGTTTGGTACTATGCCCAAATCAAATCTTACTGAAAGCTCATTTTTTGAGATAACAACCTAAAATTTGGAACACAACTTGTTTAGATTTTTGGCTTTAATTTTCTAGCAGTTTTAGAGTAAAATATATTTTATAATATATCGTCTATGCAGTCTGGACGGTGTTAACGTTGCAGATGTCTGGTTAGGCTAGTGCACATGGATCATGGACAGGAGTCGTCCCATATTCGATTCCAATTCAAGTATTTCAACTGAACTTTGCTCTCCTCTCAGAGTTAACCATCGAGTCATCTCCCACCACATGTGTACGTTTTTAGAGTAGATCACTATCTTACTCTTTACTGTAGATACAACTTAGTAGGTCACTTTGCATTATCGATCACTAGAATATACAGCTGCCTACAAATTATCGCGCTAAATCGCGTCTGCCTGCTGATCGCTGATTGGCTATAAGTGCGTGCGTGCTCGTCGGTGACGTCAACACCAACGCCAGCTGACTCTGCATGGGCTTTTGTCATGATGACAGCACATGCACACTTAGCTTAGTTTTTTAACCAATTAGACTTTAATAAGTAGATGTTTGAAAACCGCCGAACTGACCCCAAACCAGCCCAAATTTTGTCCACCCGCCCAAACCCTTTTTTACCCGCACAATCAAATTTAAAACCGCCCAATTGGGCGGGAACCCGCCCAATCTGGCAACACTGCGAGAGAGGTATATGCATCAACTCGTCACACTGGCTGCGTGGCGTGAGCGTGGCGTTTCTGTTGCGTGTCAGCTGCGTGGCGGCTGCGTCGTGTTTTCTGAGTCTTTGCACATCAGAAGCGTGTCTGACACGGCGCTGCTGAGTCTGACACGCATCACCCTTGTTCAACATATGGGAGAGAGTTGTGGAAGCCCTATACTTCGTGTTAAGCATAAATATAAAGCCTACGGATAAAGACACTGTCAGCACAGCAGTATTGACAGCAAAATAGACAGAATATTTCGTTCTGTCTTGACAGGTGCAATATTTAAAAAATGATAATTAGGCCTACTTATTTATTTATTTTTAAATGAGGCCTAGCCTATATTTATATCTGAATTTGTCAAAAATGTAATTTATTAATATTTATTCGTGTACAAAATAACATAGAAACATATTTTCCTATTGTATTTTGCCTGGAAACGCTTCCAACGCGCTTGCGTGACGCGTAAAAAATAGGCGTCGGTTATATTTCTAGCATGCACGCGTTTTCCGACGCGCATGTCACGCAGGCAGTGTGCAAGCTCTAACCTGTTAACATGGGAGCCGAAATAAAACATACACGCCACGCAGCTGAGACGCGCACGCCACGCAGCCAGTGTGTCACCGGCCTTAGGCCTGGGACACACTGGCTGCGTGGCGTAAGCGTGGTGTTTCTGTTGCGTGTCAGCTGCGTGGCGGCTGCGTCGCGTTTTCTGTGTCTTTGCACATCAGAAGCGTGTCTGACGCGGCGCTGCTGACACGGATCACCCTTGTTCGACATATGGGAGAGAGTTGTGCAAGCCCTATACTTTGTGTTAAGCATAAATATAAAGCCTTCTGATAAAGACAATGTCAGCACAGCAGTATTGACAGCAAAATATACTACAGAATGTTTCGTTCTGGTGCAATATTTGAAAATTGATAATTAGGCCTATTTATTTAGCCTATTTATTTTTAAATTAGGCCTATAGGCCTATTTATATCTGAATTTGTCAAAAATGTCATTTATTAATATGTATTCGTGTACAAAATAACATTTAAACATCTTTTCCTATTCTATTTTGCCTGGAAACGCTTCCAACATGCTTGCGTGTCGCGTGAAAAATAGGCGTCGGTTCTATTTCTAGCATGCTTGCGTTTTCCGCGCGTCTCAGGCGTGTCACGCAGGCAGTGTGCAAGCTCTAACCTGTTAACATGGGAGCCAAAATAAAAACGGACACGCCACGCAGCTGAGACGCGCACGCCACGCAGCCAGTGTGTCCCAGGCCTTAGGTAAGGGAATAACATAGTTTAATATGAAAAATCGGTGGAGTATTCCATTAAGTGTCTGATAAAGTAATTGCACGTAATGAGAAAACTACAATAAAATATAGGCTAAATTAATTAGTTTTAGACACAAACATTTGATATGGTAATACAGACATTGAAGAATCTATTTACTCATGAGTGCAAAGCGGATCATTATTTGATGTGCTTTGTAAACCCAGTGTTGTTGTTCAAATTTAAAGATGCCTGTGCGTGCAAAAAGTGCAAGCCTAAAAATACACCTCCATTCAAAAGTTTTGGATCAGTAAGATTTTTTTTATGTTTTTAAAGAAGTCTCTTCTGCTCACCAAGGCTGCATTTATTTGATTAAAAAAACTACAAAAAAACAGCACAATTGTTTAATATTATGACAATTTAGAATAACTATTTTCTATTTAAATATATTTTAAAATGTAATTATTCCTGTGATCGAAGCAGAATTTTCAGCATCATAACTCCAGTCTTCAGTATCACATGATCCTTCAGAAATCATTTTGCGGATTTGATGTTCACATAACATTCATTATTATTATCAACAGTTGTGTCAATTTTTTTTCAGGATTCTTTGATTAATAGAAAGTTCACAAGAACAGCATTTATTTGAAATATAATTTTTTGTAATTAGCGGTTTGCCTATAGCGGCCCATCTAAACGGCCGCTAATGAGGCATTTATATATATATATATATATATATATATATATATATATATATATATATATATATATTATATATATATATATATATATATATATATATGTTTCTACAAGCGGAAACCGAGGATAGCACGGATATCATGTCATTGATATGCGACAATGACAAGGGACGAGCCATTATTTAAAACTGTAATCCTTGGGAACTTTTGGGATAAAGTACACCACTGCATGAAATATATACACTGTGCAAGTGGTTTTTGAATATTGTATTACAAAAATTTACATATTGTACCTTTAACGTTCATTCGATCCATCCGACTGAGCATTCAGTCAGATTTCCTTTTGCAGCATTGAGCATTATAACCAATCACACGCGTTTCTGTTGAATGTGAATGGCCAATCAGAGGCATTCAGATTGCTGAAACGAAGAATATTGTTCTCCATCTGAATTCTGACTGAAACTCGCGAATTCTCCCATCATTAAAAAAACAAAGAGCAGATTCGATGTAAGAGATTCATGTAACAGTGTCATCAGCTTCCGTGATTTTGACGGGAGTTTTTGTGAGAGTTGTGAGAGAATGGTTTTGACCCGGACATACGTTCCACACTTTCCCATCATCAAGGATATATGTGTCCTGACCTTTTAGTCCCAGCAATGTACAAGGTGGACTGAATTTTGGCCTGCCCCTTTTCACATGTGTAGGTATCCTCACCCGCACTCTTGTCACCTGGTCGTAAAGCAGATGGTTTCGCTGCATGTTTGATGTCAGTGTAGGTCTTGCCTTGAGACTGGCGAGCATGAACGCAAGCTTATACTGTAGCATCAGTACAAGCTAGGGTTGTGCCGATAGACGATATCATCGTCCATCGTGATGGCTGACAGACATCACGATGTTAAGCCAGCATCGCGATCCCCCCCCCCCCCCCCCATGTTTCCATGGTGACGCGTCATGCTTGGCACGTGATTCACCACAGCCAAAATAGCGCTGTATGACATGTAACGTTAGCGCTTTTATTTATAAATATTAACAAACCTGGTTACCATGTCATCAACTTTCTTCTATTCCTATTCTCAAATACGTGAGTTTGTTTTGCCGTTTAAAAAAACTTTATAAATGATTTTGATCTGTAACGTGAGATGGGCGCCGTCATGTTTGTTTCGGCCGCAGTTCAGAGATTCCTGTCTGTTGGGTTTATTATAGCACGTGAATTCATCAGTTTCTCCCGAAATACATGGCCGGTGAACTGGGAGAAGAATAGAGTTAACTTTATAGTTACTTAAACTGTGTGTCTGATATGAATAAAATCCGTCGGCAAATATATTTGAATGGGTTGTTATTGCTGCTTCCATAGACACCATTGTGTATTTTACAAACTATAAATGTATTGTTTTGCTATAAATTATATGTATTTAAATGTCTGAAACCTAAAATAAACATTATGTGGTTAAAAACACTGAATAGTTGTGATATAATATGACAAGCGCTGACCACTTCCGTCTCTGGCTCAGCGCCAGCCACAGCGTGAAAGCACAGTCTGGCAGTTCTGTCACGTCACTGTACATTCGCTCCTTAGTGATCAGCTGCTGCAGAGCGTGCCGAAATCAAAGTTGCTGATGAGATGTAGAGGAAAATATCTCCGCGTTGTGCCTACGCGCACCTTAGCTGTTCTAAATCCACTGTAAAACACGGCTTTGCGGGGCTTATTGCTTAAGTGAAAAAATAGAATGTTAGCCCCGCCCCTCCCATTATCCCATACACCCACATTCTTTAAGCATGCACTCATAGTCTCCATCTCTGAAAAGTAGTTCGGCACAAACCGTGAATACCAGAATGTCAATCCTATGAATTAACGTAATTTGGCTGCGTCAGTGGGAGCTGGTGCTTGTAAGAAAGCCTGAATATGGCAGTCATTGGGTAGCAGACCTTGCGCAGTGATAGTGTGTCCTAAGGAAGGCTTGTGCAGCTGAACTTGCATTTTGCTTGATTCAGTGTGAGACCTGCATGCTGTAGTGTTGTTAAAACAGCCTGATCATGTTCAGCCGCAGTGCGTCCATACCAGAGGTGGGTAAAGTAGCCATAAATTTTACTCAAGTAAAAGTACTGTTACTTCAGAATAAAATTACTCAAGTAAAAGTAAAAAGTAGTCATCCAAATAATTACTTGAGTAGGAGTAAAAAAGTGCTTGGTGAAAAAACTACTCAAGTACTGAGTAACTGTTGAGTAACGTCTGATTTATTTTTTAACTCAAGGGTTCAACCAGACAGACAAAAATACAAAATAATCATCTTTAGGCAAATTATAGTTTCAATCAAATAAATTTAAATTAATTACAAAATAGTGTAAATTAAAATTCAAGTACTTAAATAAAACACTAATAAAATAAATAAGCACAAGTAACACAAATTTTCAAACCTTGACTCTTTTTTTCCAGGCAGAAATAGAACAATGCAGCCCATAAACTCTCATAAAGTGTGTGTGTGTGTGTGTGTGTGTGTGTGTGTGTGTGTGTGTGTGTGTGTGTGTGTGTGTGTGTGTGTGTGTGTGTGTGTGTGTGTGTGTGTGTGTGTGTGTGTGTGTGTGTGTGTGTGTGTGAACATGCAGATACAAACAATTTCCCCTTTCACCAAAGAATCACTCAGTGATGTTACTATTAAGCTTCAACAGTAGTTGGCTCTCAAGGTTCTTGCTGTGAAGCTGTGACCGTTTAGCAGTGAACAGGAGTCCTGCATGACTGAAAAGTCTCTCACAGGCTGCAGATGCAGGAAGACCTGTGTTGACTTTGAGTGACAGCTTCTTGATGTGAGGAAAGGTGTGGAGTAGATCCATACCTGCAGGGGACAGACATGAAAGGTACCTCTCCAGCTCTCCTACTTGTGATTTTCTCAACTCCATGGATGCAAAGAAGTCGTCTTCATCAGAGAGGCTGTTGTTTGTGCTGGTGACATCATCCAAGTCTGTGTCGAGGTGATTTCTTATGTAGTCAAGGCCTGTGGCGAGATAAATAATTAGGTCTGCACATTATTCTTACCGTTCTACTGTATAGATTGTCAAGCTGCTGATGTTTGACATTAAAAGCTACCTGAGCTTCTAACTATTTTGCCGCCCTGTGGTTTGTCACTGACACACTATAATCCTAAATGACAGCAACATTATACAGATTTACTACATATAGGTCAATGTCTACTAGTTCACATTTTAATTGATAAACAAGTTTATTTACCAGCATTTAAGATGTTCTCCTCTGTGGTCCAGGATGTTCTGAATCTTGGTAGGAGTATTGCTGCAGCAATCAGCTCAGGCTCTTTCATGATGTCTCCAAAATGTTTCTGGATCCCTTGCTGCAGGGCGTGAACAAGAGGTGTAAGCATTTTGCAAGATGACTCCAACCTCTTCAGCTTGTCCCGCAACTGGTAAAGTGTTGGCAGCAGGAGGCCCATATGCACAGAGATCTCCCCTTGGAGGACATTAAGGGCCATGGCAATGGGCTTCATCACAGCAGCATACTCAACCAAAAAACCCATTTCAGCTGGATGGAACCTATAAAAGATGTAACGATAAAAAAATTACTTTTAGCTATTTCTAGTATAATGTCTTTATTATGTATTGTACATGTTAAATACACAAATAAATAAAAAATAAAATAGTTAAATTATTTAGTTAAGTCATCCACAATTGTCACACCACCATGCAAAGAAAACTTAGTTACTTGAGATTCACTCATTAATCAGCAAGGCTTATTTATTTTTATTATTCTTTAAAAACAAAATATAAATAGTCAACTTACATCTTTATCTTTAATGCTGTGCAGACATTGCAAATTGCTTGTTCTCCTTGCTCTCGGTGAATGCGCACAATCCTTTCTACAGCAAGGAAGAGGGAGCTCCAGCGTGTCTGATTGGGTCGGAGAAACTGCAGCTTGCATTCACGTTCCACTGTTTCATGAGCCATGGTTGACCTGCTGGTTTTATTCCAAAGAGCATGACATTTTGCAAAAGCAGACCGAGACAGCCTCTTGTAGGTTTCGTTTGCAGCTCCCCCTGTAGCATTGGTATCAACTGTGGATATAAGATTGAGATGGCGGCATGCACACTTTTTGGTGCCTTGGAAGTTGGTACTCAAGGCCTGGGTTGTCATCCAGAATAGCAGACACATCTTGATTCTCCACATCTTGATACTCCACCTCTGACTCACTCTGATCTTCTGTTGCATCATCAAGGGTGGAGTCACTCTCCTCTTGTACATTGGTGGCTTCCTCCTCACCATATATTCGGAAGGCCTTCAGGAAGTTTGAGCCACTGTCTGTTGTTGTCCTGGTCACTTTTTCCCTGATGTGGTACTCAGAATGTATTTCCTCTAATGCAGCAGCAAGGACGTCAAACGTGTTCGAGCCTTTGACAGGTCTACAAGCCAATGCAGCGGAGTGCCTCTCCAGTGAAGTGTCGTCTATCCAGTGACAGGTGACACCTAAGTAGCTACGTTGTCTGGCAGACCAGCAGTCTGTTGTGGTAGCAACATAGTTCACAGCACTCAGCTTTTTGATTAGTATGCTTTTCTTGTGTTTTGCAGCTTCTTGTATTCTTGTGCATAACGTTTTCCTTGTCATAACTGTATGAGGTTGCAAGGTTTCTATCAAAGTCTTGAAGGATGGCGTCTCAACCACAGAAAATGGCTGGTTTGCCTCACATACAAAATTTAGCACCAGCTTGTCGAGCGTTGCTTGCGTTACCCGCCCTGGGGCAGTGAAGGCTGGGATTTTTGCATTTTTCACAGAAGTATCACTGGAAGAGGAGGACTTGCGCTTTCTGTGGTTCTCTAGTAAGTCTGTGTACTTAGACAGTTTGTTGGGATGAACCCTCTGTGGATAAAAAAAAAATCTGTGAGGCTACAGGGAGATCAAGACATTAAAAAATAGACTTATTACATAAAATTTGGATGGATATATAGGACATGTTTAAAACTAGGGCTGTCACTTTTGTGAAAAAATCCTTTTCGATTTTTGAGACATAAGTGTTCATTGAATAGATTGTCAAATCGATTTCCCATGTCTAAAGACGTTTCCATTTTCAACACCAAAAATATAGGCAAATCTACGGACAACTAACAGGCATTAAGACGAGAGGGCGCTTGAGACGCGCACAAGTCAGCAATATTTCTGATGATTTATTGGCGTGAAGTTCCGTGCACAATGACAAACAGGAGTGCAACATTCAGGGATTAAAATTAACACCCGGCAAATGCGGGTAAAAATTAACTTTGGCGGGTAACGCTGTCAAATCACGAGCCAATATGGCGGGTTTTAATGTTTACTCACTTTGCTGGGGAAGTTCGTGTAGCCAAAGCTGCGCGGATTTAGCGCAAATACGCAACTCGTGAGTCCTCATGATATATTAAATACAGCGTGTTGCACAGAATCTGCGCATTTCTGGCTTGCTTGAACACACACGTCACTAAGCAACAAATAACGGCGCACTTGTTCACTTGCATTGAAGTAATAGCGAATATTAAAAAGCATTTTGTTAACAAAAAAGACATTATTATTTTCCAACATCCTACATGTTCTGTGTACTCTGTATTGTACAGTGTATCCACCTAAAACACATTTTTGGTAGAAAAAAAATAAAAAGGACGTTAAAATCGATTCCCTATTTTCGTTTTCGAAACTTGTGTTGGTTGGTCCGATCGATTTTCGACCGTGAAGTGACAGCCCTATTTAAAACATGTGTAACCTAAAGACAAACATTTGCATATCCACAGCAACAACAAAAAAGAAAAGAAAACAAATTTAGAAAACTTACACATGTTTACACAAACGCTACATGTTTCCTCAAGTTAGATGTTGAGTTTTTGAATGCTGAAATGTTCGTTTGTTTTGGTAGACACAGAAGACACCGCATAATGTAGCTGCTGTTTCGCACTTTTACTAAGGTAAACATGCTTTCAATATGAGGCCAGGGGTGTTCCTCCTGATCGTCTGTGTCTGCATTGCTGACGGTTTCTGACATTTTTGTTTTGCTTCGAGCCTACGACTGTAAAGCTAACTCGTACTCGTCCCGCCGTTGAGATTGAGTATGGTCACGTGACGACTGAGACTGCACAACTCGTTTGATTGGTGAAACACAGTCACGTGGTGGAGCCTTTAGCGGAAGTCTCTCTCTCTGTCCAAATAAAACATTAAAATGAGGCATACGGATAAAAAACAATGCGTAGAATACCAAAGAGGTGAAAAGAAAAGTAACGAGCTCATTGTAGCCTAATGTAGCGGAGTAAGAGTACAGTTTCTTCTTCACAAATCTACTCAAGTAAAAGTAAAAAGTATAGTGATTTAAAACTACTCCTAGAAGTATAATTTTTTCAAAAACTTACTCAAGTAAATGTAACGGAGTAAATGTAACTCGTTACTACCCACCTCTGGTCCATACACAATCGCATCATCTAGATAGTTCTGGACTCCATGAGTGATGAAAGCCGTCAGATCTCGGCTGTCCTCGTAAAGCATCACTTGGAGGTATGAGTTGTTCAGATCGATGCTTGAAAAAGTTGTGGCCCCATTTAGTTCAGTGAATAAGTCCTCCAAGTGTGGAAGTGGATGGCTATCAATTATTACTGCCCTGTTTGGCTCCCGCAAATCCACACATAAAGGAAGTTGTAGCCACTGACCGAATCCTGTGTCCCTTTCACTACTGAACAAATATGAACACATATATGTTTAATTCACAAAACCTTGAATCATGTGATTTGGTGCCCCAAATGTCTGTCATCAGGTCATTAATTAACTCGCACTGGGCAATAAAGAAACAGGTCCCCGTTGTTCTCGAATTTGTGTTCAGTCACAAAGAATAAGAACTGATCCATTCAGAGTCTATAGCTAATTTTTCCCCTCTCATCAATTATTGTCTCCGCTAGGCTGATAAGTGGATTTATATACACAAAGTACCCTTCTTCTTGAAGACATCCATTTGCGAACTAACCCTCACGTGGTATACACCACGGATGGACAGACTCTGATACAGACACACACGTCCACAAACGTCCTTTGTGTGTAACTTAGGATAGAAATGTCCTTTTAATGTATATAACATAGAATTGTATCTGACCTTCCTGTATGCATGCATATTTAATTAGTTTTGTCTTATTCTATAAATGTAATTTGAAGACTAGTCTGTAACTTCTTAAGTGTACTTCCAAAGAAAGATTCCCTTTAAAGACAGGATTACTTTCTTTAACTCTCCCTCGTGCTAGGTCATAAAACTTTATGACCCCGAAAAGAAATTCCAAGGGAATCACAGCTCCCACTTGAATTCTGATAAAGAGAGGAATAAACTCTGCAATCTTATAGTTTCTATAAGTATAAGCACTAAAGAAATGTATAAACATGAATTTGATCTTTTCTAGGTAGTGGTAGCCGATATTATGGCTTTATAGTCGTGTGAGTGAACATTGATAGTGTGTAATTCTGCATATGAATTACTTTTATGTTTCTTCTACCTTTTCGTGACATTCTTGGTATGTGTGTGACCGTTGTGATGTGACCGAGCCAGTCATACATAGGATATTACAGTAAATTGTATTGTTTTGTGTGTACAATCTTTCTGGGTAGAAATGACAAAATTTTATACCATCATAAATTATCCTGACAAGACAAAGAAGAGCTTTTCCCGCTCGAGACACTCTTAAGATTATTGGTCACGTATGCGAAGCAGGCGTGAACCCCTCCTCTCCATAAGAGACTGACACAGAAGTTTCTCTGAGCGCTTTCAGCACTTCAGCACTTGAGCGCTTGGGCACTTCTGAGAACTTGAGAGCAATGTCCCTGTGAGAGGCTTCCGGTCCCATGGCTCCCTTTTAGGGAGCTTCCTCCTTTTTTCTTTTCTTTACTAAGTTTTATTTTCATATTCGCCTCTCCCTCCACGGGAGATGAACTCTGAATTATTTCCTTGGCAACTTCACGTTCGGTGAACCTTTAAACTTCCCGCGAGTCTGCTCGCCCCGGAAGACACGAGAGAACACGCCTATAGCACCGAAGGACAAACACGCACACGACTCTGCGTTCCTCAGCAACACAAGAGAACCATATGCAAGTATAGGTTATTGATTTGATTTGATTGATGTGATTTCTTGTTGTCTCTCTAAGGGTTACGTTGTCTGTGAATTTTGCCATGCTGCGATCACCCCTGGTGATCAATCTCTCTCTCTCGCTCTGTCTCATCCTCTTACTCTCTCTCTCTCTCTCTCCCTCACTCAATCTCTCTCTCTCTCTCTCGATCAATCTCTCTCTCTCTCTCTCACTCTCTTTGTTATTCGTCTGTCTCATTAGTTTTACTGTTTACTGTACATACATGTATCCCGTGTTTAAATGTAGAATTCTGTATCCGTAGTTTCATTTTATTAAAATCATTATACTCTTAATTGTTTCTGGGAAAAATGCTCATTTTACAAAGTCAATGAATTGTTTGATCTTTAGCTACAAAGCTTTACAATTTGTTACTATTTGAGTAACCTAACTTTTATAATAACAAGAAGGTGATTTTTCATGGCCAGAAAATAGCTTTCTTGGAATTATTAAGAAAGAGATAATTTTTGTTGGAAATTGATGAGTTAATCTTACGGCCGTTTGCTGGACAAACAGCTCGATAGCTAAATTAATTCCATTAAAGGTTATCTCATATAATCGATTTGGAAGGGGACCATTGATATATGAATGAGGAATTATAATTCGTTATGATTGAACATTCATATGTACAATCGACCTATTTTCAACTTCGATAATTTAACTGTAATATGCAATATATTAATCATATTCATGATTAATTATTCAAATTCCCTATATATAATTTGAGCTAATTTAATGTAATACCTAATGTTGTTACAAAGTCGTAAGGAAGATGTCATCCTCGTTTCCAAAATGTTGTATTTTACACTAGTACTAATAAAAGAAAACGGAGCTAAAACAAGTGTGCAGTAGCTCAACACTCCATCCTTTTATTCTGCTTCTTTTTTACTTAAACACTCCAGGTTAATAGGTGGTTTGCAGTCACGTGATTGTGTTGACGCGCGAAATTCAGATGGAGGGCAGGAAGTGAAGAGCGCAATGGACGAGATGGAGGAAAGTCCGTACTGTACTATTTTTGAGGCTATTACAAGAGAAATATATAAACAGAAAATCGAAACATATGTTGGACATGATCCTTACGTTATGAAGAGGACCGATTTTCAACTGAATTGAGAGATTTGCCTGCCATCGAGGCGGTAGATATCAGCAACTACCTCGTCTTACAGACATACTTTGACTTTACAAAGTTTGGAAACTGGTACGTTACACAAACAGCCACATAAGTGTATTTAAACACCTGAATTATGTAATTATAAGCCACATAAATAATGTATTAACTCACATTTGACGAAGTGATCACTGCACACACACACACACAGGCTTTTTCCCATTCGGCTCCTCCCGACCGCAGACGTAGGTTAGGCATTTTCCCCGGTGTTTTTCTGTCAATTTCTTGTATTTTTCCCCCTTATGAACAACAACTTTTGGCACACGATAAAAACTCCTCGTGGTTTGATCGATTTGAGCAACCATAAACGACGCAAAACATAGGCATTTTGAGTTTGTTATAGTGCTTCCTAAATATAGAAAATCACTTCCTGCCCTCCATCTGCATTTCGCGCCATGGCAACGCAGTGGCGTGTCGTCACGTGAAAACAAGCTATAGGGCATAAAAAATTATTTGTTTGGTTCCGGTTTCCGACCGACCCTGTCAATTTATGTGCGACCCAAATTTGTTTTATGAGCTTGGGGAAGAAATAATACAAATTAAATAAATACACAATGAAAAAACTTTGAGGCGAACTATAATTTACGTTTTTGTACAGCACTCTTGCGATGCAAGATGCCTGTTGTCCTCCAGCAATGCTATTAACAAACGAGGCAGCTACACGGTCGTTCACACATCATTTGTCAAACTGAACTATAATACATATACAAGTCTTTTTTGTGACATTGGGTTACAGAGTTTTCATTTAGGACACTTTTATTAATATACGCACACATACAAATGCATGCATTCATAGGCACACACACATACATACACCACATAGCCTACTAAATAAGATTCGTTAAAAAATAACGGCCATCTGCCTCTCAAGTTTAATTAAAAATCATCCAAATTCCCTATTCTGCGGTCTACCACTTCTCTCGCCATGTATTTGTTTGTTTCTTTTATTATTTTATGCAATCCAAAACACTCTAACCTGCCGCGGTTCGTATCTCCCTGTTAAAATCCTTCCTTCCTGCTCTGCCAGAAAGCTGCTGTCATTTGTTGACGGAAAGCATGAAATTACCGTAATAAGCCGTATATTGCAGAAAGGGGCATGTTGTCTACTGTCAGGGGCAATTTGAATGGTTTTGATTGTGCAAACGGTTGAAGAGGTCCCGAGGGTCACACACTGGACGAGAAGCACAGCGTCGCGTCGCGTCTATGACAACTCGAGGTATCGCACACCGGACGAGAAGCGCCGCGGACAACTCGAGGTATCGCACACTGGACGCTCACTTTGTCAGTTTATAGCCAGCAATATTGTTATGTTTAAGGACATTATGAAATTAAGATCATGTCTGTACTATGTTATGAGTGTACTGTAGGGGGAGAACCGGGGTGAAAGTAATACGGGACGAAAGTAACAAAGCGATTTTCTCTGAGCCCTGACTACATTTGCATTTCAAGCTATGACAGCACTTTCAGCATGCAGCCAGTGACAGAGCTGCCAAATATCACGTGATTTCATCATCGTTTCCCGCTGTTAGGTCCGGAAAGCTGTTTTCGAGTACGGCAAGTAAATTACTGAAGCGGTACTTTTTTTCTATTTACAAGTTGTTTTTCTCGTTTCATGTGTCACAGTAATGATCAATCTACAGGTTATTTAGTGCTGCAACACATGATAAAGTTTGTGTTGTCAGAAACCCTTGTCAGAGTTTTTCAGTATACAAGTATTTCGGGTTTAAATGTCAGGAGTTCCAGTCGGGATGAAAGTAACACTTGTTACTTTTGTCCTGCTGCTATGTTTACGCATAGAAACAGCTGGATGGAAACATGACTACAGTTAGATTATTTTGAGAATTCTTGATTCTCTTACGAGAGTATCTCTCGTACTGCGTAATATCTTACGCTATGGGGAAAACTCTTTTCCACGAGATATTGAAGCCAAAAATTATCCTTAATTTTTTACTAATGTAAGACCTAGGCGAGACAGCTCGCGCGCCTATTGGCTGCTCTGCGGCAATAGCAGCAGCCTATCGAGAGAGGCTCTGCGTGACGTCACGACGAATGGGGGCCTTTCGCGCCCATATCGTCACGTCCCGCCAGAAAGGGCGTGGTCTCGCCCTATATCTAGGCTCGATAGCTGCTCTTACGTCGATTTTCATCTCTTCAGCGAAGCCTCCCGCATCGCTGGATCCAGAGTGAGAAGCCGCGCCGTCGACCTGTAGCCTTCAGCGGGACGTGCCATTGAGCTTGGAGTCGCCGGCCTCGCCGCCTTCAGCCGCCGTACCTGCTGTGCTTTCCGGCGTTATATCCTTTCCTCTGCCTAGAGTGTGTGTGTGTGTTTGCATTTCTGCTTTTTTCCCACCCCTCTAAAAGAGCAGCGTCTTTTTAAAGATGCCTTCCTGTGGTTCTTGCCGAGCCCCACTCAGCGACGAGGACCGACATGTCATCTGCGTGTCCTGCCTGGGTGAGGATCACGCGGCCATCGCGCTCGCTGACGGCGGATGCCATCACTGTGAACGTTTGCCTATGGTGACTCTGCGGACTCGCCTAGCTTCGTTCTCCGAGCCCGCATCCCAGCCTGCCGTGACGCCGCGCCGCAAGAAGCGCCGCGCCCAGTGCGCTCCCGAGCTATCTCCAGCCCGCCAGAGCTCGCCGGTTCGCCCGCCAGCTTCGCCGGCTTCGCTCGAGTCGCTCACCGACGGACAGCGGCCGCCGTCCGCCGCCGCGTCCGCCATCGAGTTGGACGACAACACCGAGGCGTGTTCTCTCTTGGCTTCGGATAGCGAGGATTGGGCGAGCTCTGTGGACCTCCCCTCCGCTAACGTTCCCCGCCAACCCTCTGGGAAGAGAGCCGGCATTGAGACTGAGCTGATGCGTCTGCTCACCAAGGCCGTGGAAAGCATCGGCCTCGATTGGGAGGCACCCACGCTGCCGCCGCGCAACAGATTAGACGGGCGCTTTCTCGGGAAAGACGAGGCTCCGTCAAAATCTAGGCCCGCGCCCTTCCTCCCGGAACTTCACGAGGAGGTTGCAAAGTCGTGGAAGGCCCCTTTTCCGCCAGGATGCGTACCTCTACCTCCGCGGCATTCTCCGCTGTCGACGGTGCGGGAAGTAGAGGTTACCTCGCCATTCCTCCGGTGGAGACGGCTGTCGCGTCGCATCTCTGCCCGCCCTCTGCTGGACGGCGGGTTCAGACGACGCTCCCGTCCAAAGCCTGTCGAGTTACATCATCGCTGCACGGACGCGCTTACACCGCAGCTGGGCAGGCAGTCTCAGCGCTGCACACGATGTCTATTCTGCAGATCTACCAGGCAGACCTCCTCCTCAAGCTGGACGAGGAGGGACCCGGCGCTATCTGTGTGGCGGACCTGAGGAGCGCTACGGACCTCGCTCTACGCGCTTCTAAAGCCGCTGCGCAAGCCATGGGGCGGAACATGGCCTCTCTCGCCGTTGCCGAGAGACACTTATGGTTGACGCTGTCTGAGATGACGGAAGCCGAGCGCTCTGTGTTCCTCGACGCACCCATTTCCCCGGAGGGCCTTTTCGGAACTGCCGTCAAAGACTTCGCGGACAGGTTTGTTGAGGTGCAGAAGACTTCTCAGGCTATGAAGCACTTCCTGCCGAAGCTCTCGCTACACGGCCGCACCAAGCCGCCTGCTCGCAGCTCTCAGCCCCAGCCTGCACCGCCCTCCGCCGCCGCCGCCTCACAGCGCCGCCAGGCCCGGGATCAGAGACCGCGGTCTCGCTCTGCCGGACGCCGCCCCCCTCACCGCGGGCCCCGGCCGAGGATTGAGATCAAGCCCGAGGCCTCAAAGTCTTCCTAGCCGCTCTAGGAAAACGACGGTGTTCCGATCCCGCTGCGGCCGGATTTCCACCAAAACTTCTCGCTCGTTCAGCCCCATGCGTTGTGACTGTCCCAGTGTATTTTGCAGTGAAGCAGCCGGTGTCTCAGCCCGCTTGCCTGCACACAAAAGCTGTTTTTACGGCTACCCAGATAAATCCAATAAAGAGTGTATTTTCTGGTGTTCCGGCCTCGGCCGATGGTGTTATGAGTGTTGTAAGAATGCCCACGCCCCAGTGCCCATTCCCACACCCAGACACAGCCCGCCACGGTGCAGGGCTCGCACAAATAAAATCGACTCCGGTCGATTGTGCAAACACTGTAGTGAACGCGCCCATATCCCCATGCCCGCTTACACTACACGCTGCGTGTCCCTCGGTTTCTGTAAAAACGAAACCAACACACATTCAGTCGGCCCTAAACGACAGTGTTTTCAGTGTAGCAAATGTGCCCGTGGTCCCGCGCCCACATTTCCTCACAGACACGCCGAATCCCACGGGATTCGCCCCGCTCGCTCTCTCGGCGCCACCCGCCTCAGAGGAGATGAGCGCGGCCAGGCTGCCCGCTGTGATCAGCGCGCCCCCCGCCTCGAACGCCGTAAACACGGCGCTGTGTTCCCAGCACACACGGACTCTTGTGCCGCCGCTTTCCCGCGGCCAGAGCCCAGATTTCATTCTGCCCCTAGCTATTCACGCGGATGCGTGGTCAAGGCTTCCCGGGGTATCAGAGTGGGTGCTGAACACTATAAAGAGAGGCTATTCGCTACAATTCGCTCGACGCCCTCGCCGCTACACGGCGCGCGTCGAAACTACGGTGAAAAGCGAAGTATCTCATCTACTTCGAGCCGAGATAGCGAAACTACTGAGGAAAGGGGCTATAGAACCTTTATCTCAGGCTCAGAGCGAAGGGGGCTTATACAGCAGATATTTTCTGGTACCGAAGAAAGATGGTGGGCTCAGACCCATTCTAGATCTGAGGCTGTTGAACAGAGCGCTCGTGAAGCGCCAGTTCAGAATGCTTACGACCAGGAAAATCCTCGCGCAAGTGCGCCAAGGAGACTGGTTCATGTCAATAGATCTGAAAGACGCGTATTTCCAAATACAAATAGCGTCCCATCACAGGCGATTCTTGAGATTCGCCTTCGAGGGCCAGGCGTATCAATACACAGTCCTGCCGTTCGGCCTGTCCCTAGCACCCCGTACGTTCACGAAGTGCATGGACGCGGCCCTCGCCCCCCTGAGACTTCGGGGCATGCGAGTTTTGAACTACTTGGACGATTGGCTGATTCTAGCTCGTTCACGAACGGAGCTCTTAGAACACAGGGCCGCATTACTCGAGCACCTCGAGGAGCTGGGCCTTACAGTCAATTGGGCGAAAAGCTCACTGCTCCCCAGTCGGAGGATTTCCTTTCTGGGAACAGTGTTAGACTTGCTATCCATGACGGCACGCCTGTCACCAGAGCGCGGATTGAATATTCAGCACGTCGCGAAATCCTTCCGCCACGGCTCTATAGTCCCGCTCAGAAGGTTTCAGAAAATGCTGGGTCTCATGGCCTCAGCAGCCTCTGTACTCCAGTTGGGCCTGCTCCGCATGCGCCCACTGCAGCTATGGCTAAAAGCACGAGTTCCCCCCAGGGCGTGGACCGCAGGTCTGTTTCGCCTCAGGGTCGACCTTCAGTGCATTTCGGCTCTGAAACCGTGGAAAGCAACCGACTGGTATCAGTCAGGTGTGAGTCTGGGGATCCCCTCAAGTGTGAAGGTGGTGTCTACGGACGCCTCCACTTCGGGGTGGGGAGCGCTGCTCGAGGGCAGACCGCTGGCTGGCCTGTGGTCAGTGCGGGAGAAGCTCCTTCACATAAACTGCTTGGAATTAATAGCAGTCGACAAAGCGCTAAGGCGCTTCTGTCCCCAGATAACAGGCCACCACGTATTGGTCCGGTCGGACAACATGTCAGTGGTGGCATACATAAATCGCCAGGGCGGCGTCAGGTCCCGAAACCTACAGGCTGACGGAACGCCTCCTGGTCTGGGCTCAGCACAACCTGCTCTCGCTGAGAGCGGCGCATGTGCCTGGTCACCTAAATGTGGGACCAGACAGGCTGTCCAGAAACAACGTTCCAGCAGGAGAATGGTCTCTGCACCCGCAGACGATCCAGCTGCTGTGGGAAACGTTTGGCAAAGCGCAGGTGGACCTGTTCGCGTCCCAAGAAAACGCTCACTGCCCGAGATTCTTCTCGAAAAACCGGGACGCGCTGGCCCATGTTTGGCCCCGCCGCCCCCTTTACGCTTTTCCCCCTGTCTCACTCCTGCCTCAGGTGTTGGAGCGAATCAGGAGGGAGGGATGCCCAGTGCTACTCATAGCTCCGCTCTGGACAAACCAGTCGTGGTTCCCTGTCCTGATGCAGCTGACCAGCGCTGCTCCATGGCCTTTACCGTTGAGGAGAGACCTCCTCTCTCAGGCGGAAGGCTCGATTTGGCATCCTCGCCCGGATTTGTGGTCCCTGCACGCATGGGCCATCAACGGGTACCCGCTGACCTCCCAGAGGGAGTGTTAAACACGATCGCGCAGGCTAGAGCCCCGTCTACCAGACGGCTCTACTCCTCGAAGTGGTCTGTGTTCTCTGCTTGGTGTCAAGCGCAGGGCTTTTCACCTGTAGACTGCGGGGTTACGGAAGTGCTTTCCTTCCTTCAGGAGCTATTGGATAAGGGCAGGTCCCCTTCCACGCTCAAAGTATACGTGGCGGCCATAGCAACGTTTGCAAAACCGGTGTCTGGCCAGTCACTAGGAAAGAGCGACTTAGTCGTGCGTTTCCTTAGAGGAGCTCGGAGGCTAAACCCTCCCAGGCCCCCTTCAGTCCCGACATGGGACCTTTCCACGGTCTTGGAGGCCATGAAAGGCGCCCCATTCGAGCCAATCCAGTCGTCAGACATGAAACACTTGTCTTTCAAGACAGCGTTTCTTATGGCTCTCGCTTCAGTGAAGCGCGTAGGGGACTTGCAAGCGCTCTCAGTAAGCGCGTCATGCATGGAGTTTGGACCTAACGACTCAAAGGTCATACTCAAACCAAAGCACGGTTACGTGCCGAAATCCCTCAACACACCGTTCAGGGCCCAGGTGATTTCCCTGTCTGCCTTTCCGGTTCTCAATGAGGAGAAGGACGCGAGTCTCCTTTGCCCTGTCAGGGCACTAAGGGCTTATGTGTCCCGCTCGTCTGGTTTCAGACAGACTGAGCAGCTTTTCGTTTCGTTTGGCGGCGGTGCTAAGGGACTTGCCGCGTCGAAACAGAGCCTATCCAGATGGATAGTTGGTGCCATAGCGCTGGCTTACACTTCTAAGGGCCTACAGTGCCCTTTGGGTGTTAGAGCGCACTCCACAAGAGGCATGGCCTCCTCGTGGGCATGGTCTAGCGGGGTTACCCTGCAAGATATTTGTATGGCCGCGGGCTGGGCCTCGCCGTCTACATTTATAAAATACTATAATCTGGAGGTCCCCGCCTTACAAGCTAAGCTTTTGGCGGTATAAAATTCAGTGCTATCTGCCCGCTGTGCGGCTCGGATACTGAGTTTGACCTGCGTATTGCTCACTGACCGGTACAGCAGCTCATTTAAAAGTTGACACACTTGTGGCCACCCAGTTCAGGCTGAAGGTTCACCCTGACGGTTTGGTTTATTGTCACATGATTAGCTCCTTTTGGATGCTATTTACAGGGAATGATGCTTCTAGCCTCTCTTCCCTCACTCTCTGTGAGTTTATGGTGATTATGCACTATATGCGCCCCGGGCTTCGGCCCCTGGGACTTTGGTGTTGGATCCCTACCAGCACGGCGTGTTGCATTGTGTTCCCCATAGCGTAAGATATTACGCAGTACGAGAGATACTCTCGTAAGAGAACGTACTCGGTTACTAACGTAACCTCGGTTCTCTCTAGAGAGGGAACGAGTACTGCGTATCTTGCCGTGCTTGGAATACGCTCTGGTTCGCTTCGGCGATGAAAACCGACGTAAGAGCAGCTATCGAGCCTAGATATAGGGCGAGACCACGCCCTTTCTGGCGGGACGTGACGATATGGGCGCGAAAGGCCCCCATTCGTCGTGACGTCACGCAGAGCCTCTCTCGATAGGCTGCTGCTATTGCCGCAGAGCAGCCAATAGGCGCGCGAGCTGTCTCGCCTAGGTCTGCTTGCTGCTGCAAAGCGTTTTACATTAGTAAAAAATTAAGGATAATTTTTGGCTTCAATATCTCGTGGAAAAGAGTTTTCCCCATAGCGTAAGATATTACGCAGTACTCGTTCCCTCTCTAGAGAGAACCGAGGTTACGTTAGTAACCGAGTACGATTTATCTTATTTAGTTTAATTGTCATATTGTTGTTTTATAAAATGGATTGACATTCACAATAGAAAAATATTTTAAGCAAATCAAGTTTGTACTGTCTGGTTATTTTTGAAACATTTGATGAAACTGAAATTTAAAATTAAAATGTAATGTAATAATTTTTTGCAAAGATAAAGGACAAAATATGTTTGCAGTTATATGAACAAAGTCATAGTTAATGAAAACCAGAGTAACACAAAATAAAAATATAGTTTGTATTGTTGTTACTTTTGACCCAACTGTGTGTTACTTTCGTCCCAACCCGCTCCTTGCACATAGCAACCTGACGTCATATCCGCAACGGGTAAATACGGCTCGCTCTCTTCCTGTTTGAAGGCGTACATACACAACGTAGACATTTTCCGCCTAATACTAGAAAACAGTACAACATTATAACACGCATATTCTGTCAGCCCGGGGTTGTTTATTAGCCTAATGTAAGCTAGCAAACTAACGTAAGCCATAAAGTTTGAGATATATAGACTTACCTTCATATCCGTGGATATATGAAGAGGCATACATTTTAAAGCCCTTCTCTCTAATTTGCTGGTAGGTGATTTGGAGGAGGACTTACTTAAGGCGATGTACGTCCGTTATTGTAAGTTTCGGCAACTCTTGTAAACATCTCATCTCATAGTGTAGAATAGCGCCGGAAAAGACGAGGCCGCATTTCCGGTAAGGAAGTAGTTAAGTGCAAGGAGCCCACTGACGGGGTCGAAAGTAACAATGTGCAACTTATGTTCAAAGTGAAATTATACTGAAGTCATTCGTCATTTGTACCACCTGGTATTGATAGACCACACTTGTGAGTTATTGACCACAGTAAAAATATATCTCGGTCTAAAACAATATCTTTTAAAATTATGTTTGGTAACACTTTATTTTATTTTTACGCTACAGTAATGTTCAAACGCCCATTTCAAGAATGTAAAAAACATTAATAACTGAATCATTAATATTTTATTTCTATTTGAACTGTAGGCTACTTAAACATAGAAATGTAGTTCTCACACGTTTATGAACTTTGTTGCTTGCTGTCAATATGCGCCTGAAAGAGGTTTACACATCCGATGCATATTATTGGCTTCAGTACACGCTATAACTGAGAAATAAACATGACTACCCTCTACTGGTAATGTACGTCATGTGCCAGAGAACTTAACTACGGGCCACGGCAGGTCGCGAAATCCCTTTCCCTGTGCGCATTCTTAATGGCCACATCTGTACGTCCTACGTCATAAATCAGTATAATCTGTAGTTCCCAGGGTAATACCTAAATCCTTCTGACATCTGGAGTCAAAAAAGCACACCCATTACATATTTAGATGTGTTATTATACACATTACCATTTTTAGGCTAAAATGCTTATATTTTCAGTGGTTTCATTCAGCTTCTCATATTCATTAATAAAAATTAATTAATGGCCTTTTTTGGGCCATGGAGGTTTTTCCGATTTTTAGCAGCGGTGTTCTGTCCATATTTATGATTCTTTGCAGCCTTTAGGCAATGCCTACAATGCTCTGGATCCTTCACTAGAAACCGAAAATAACACACTCCTACTAACGTTTACTCCTTGAATTCTTTCAACAATACAAGTTGTGCAAAAAATACAAAACCGTTGTGACTAAAAGTTTGCTAACAAGATGAATAAAATGAAGCCTATTTAATAGGAGCAGATTGGGAGTGGCCTTGGATGGGAACATGCCCAGTGCATTAGTATTAAGTTCTCCTAGCTATTTGGCAAGGGAAGACAACAACCCTTTTTCTTTTTATCAAGTCAGGTACCACCAATAAAAAAAGAAATTTTTCCGTGGCACTCTTAATACAATTTAGGTATAGTATGTACATTTTCATGTAAAAAGTAAAGTAATAGATTACATAAATGTATCTAAATTTGTACAAAGCTTATTAATGTGGATGTTGGATTTTGTTTTGCATCTAGGGATGTGGCAGCCTGTAGATCACATACAAACTGTTTATTGCAGTGTACTAAACACTTCCAACAGTTTAGAAAGAAAGTTTTTTGTAGATTGTGAGAGACTTAAAAAAAAAAAGTACTGGTGCAGAAATACATCTATGTCTGAAAAAATGTAATTAGGACTACTCCTCAAAAATCCATTGGCTTGTCGACATGCAAATGATGCACCAAGTGTCAGTAGTAGGACCTGACAGGAATCCATTTATTAAAAAGTGTTCTCATTCATTGTGGATGGGTCTTTTAGGTTATGACTGAGTGATTGAACCACTCTTAAAAACAAAAAAATACATATTGTTAGTGAAATCGGTCAGTTTTTTTGTCTGTTTAATTGCTATTTTATGTGACTGAGGATAACAGCAAATATCTTTTTTGTTTTCTCAGGTCAACATAGATCTGCAACCTGCAAACTAAATCTGACAACATACAAATTACTTTTCAACATAATTTTGCATGGCTTAACATTCTAACCCTCTGGAAAAAATGTGAACTCGGATATCATTTGAGCACTGTAATCTATTTGAAGTTGTTGCTGTTATGAAGTGAAATCTCAGTATTTCACAAGAATCTGTACGTTGTCAACCACTTAAAAGTAATGCACTCTATCTTAGGTGTAATCCTGCTTTATTGTCACTGTTATATTTGTGCAGAATTTCAACCAGTTGATCAGTTGTTGATTAGTGTAAACTGATAATGATGTATTTATTTACTGTGTTCTTTGTGATCAAGACAAGTGTAAAATAAACTCAAACTGACATTTGTTTGTTGTCACTCTTCTATAAAACTAGGGGATTGATTTCCTGATAACAAACTTGAATAAGTTTAGCTGAAAAACAAACAAAATTAAGGACTAAACCAAGTTCCAGGGACGTGCACAGACATTTTGAGGGGCAGGGGCTCAAGTGAAAAAAAGGGCACTTTTTTTAAACCAAAAAGTACATATATTAACAACTCTTTTGAGCGTACACAACTCCTTTTTAAATAAAAATATGTAAAAAGTGAATTAATTTTACCTTCCTCAAACTCACGCAATTGTTTCATTTTCAAAAGATGTCTACAAATTAATCAGTTCACAAAGAAACCATGGTCTCCTTAGTATTAAAATTTTTAAAAACATTTATTAGGCTTCAAAAAATAAAACAGCTTTTCATTTAAGTGAACTTCAAACAATCCTCACATAAACCCATAATAAATGTCATATTTAGGCTACCTGTGCCCTTCCTGTCTAACGTAGCTCATATACAGAAACTGAATAAAAGTTATCAGACATACTGCGCTGCATAAACTAATAAATTATATATAGACTAATCATTATTAAAGCTACGCAAGTTATTTAGTCAAGAGCAGTGGTGGGTAATTTTCTCTGTTCCTTTTGTTCTTTGATTAACTTTACAGACAGAAAGCTTTATTGGTAGCTGGCCCTTTAAGACCAGAGACGCGGATCTCACACGCGCCTCATTCTCTCACAACTCTTTATGTCCATCATAAGACTGCTCTTATGTTATTAAGATACTTGACAAACTACATTTTGGCATAATTCTGTGTGTTATTGTTCGTTCAAGCGCGAAAGAGAACTGTATTCTGGTGCGCGGTCTGTGCATGCGCACGTTACTGGCGCGCGTCTTTCTGTGAGTCACAGTGAGGACATTCACATGAGAGAGAGAGAGAGAGGGAGCGCTTTAGAACTCCTGACCTGATATTTAGATACACTATTCAATAAATATATTTGTTTGACAGGGAAGCTGTGCGCAAACAGGAATATATATATTATTTAAAAAATTTTTTTTTAAAAAAAAGCACCCCAAAAAAAGGGCACTTTTTCTCCAGGAATAAAAAGGGCAGGTGCTCAAGCCCCTTTTGATGTCTATGTGTGCACGTGCCTGCCAAGTTCTATCTCAACATCTTCATTTGGTGTGTTAAAATATATATTTTTCTTACTGGAGTCTGAAGCGCTCAACAGTGCAGAGTGTTAGTCCTCCAATGGTGGAGGACTAACACTTGTAGGGGAACCTTGTTATTATCCTGTTGCATCCTGTTGGCAAAAGAAGTTAAGCATCTGTCCTTGTGTGATTATGACGAAAGAGAGACCACCGTTTACTTGAAGGCACTGACCGTTTTCTTTTGACAAGGACCCCTTGTAATCTTGACTTCTGATGGAAGACGTATAAAATTTAAGGAGGACATACCCTGAAAATCTGACTTTTTCAGTGTTTAAGTGCTATAATTGGGTCCCTGGTGCATCTACCAACCCAGAAAACGTTAAAAAATGACAACCCAGCAACTTTGGTAAGCCTTAAGGCCTCATTATACTTCTGCGTCAACTCCACGGCATAGCTACGGCGTCACTCCTACGGCGTCGTTGACGTTTTATGGTTCTGCGTCAGGTTGCATTGCATCGCGGTGCATCTGACCAATCACAGTCTGCGTCGCCTCGACGCCTAGTTACAATTTTTTGGAGGTGCACGTCAAGCTACGGCGTAGGGGTCGGAGAGGGTTCGCGGCGACGCAGAGGGCTCTGCGGGGGTACGCCGTCGATTCGACGCAGAAGCATAAACAGGCTTTACTCTGCAAGCATGTCAAAAAATAAGCCGATCATTTCGCTCCCCTTATGGCGTAGGAAGGGGATCTTATTACAATATTACTGCCCCTTAATCTGCACTTTTCCACCCACGGCGCTGCCATTTGTTTTTCGGAACCTACAACAGTGTAACGGGTTCTAACGCAATGGCAAACGTACGAGCAAAGCATGCAAACTGTTCTGTCGTTGGCTGTACAAACGAGCACAGAACACTATTTGACCGAAAAATGTCACAGCTATCTTATAAAGACCTCAGGGAACTGTGTCAACTTGTGTTAAGTTAAACATGACTGTTCATGCAAGTCGATGAGATGAATCAATGTAACTCCACTACAACTACATAGACAGGATTTGGCCTTCTGATATTCCTCATCGAATCAGACTCATTATGTTTTTACATTAAATTATTGTCATTATGAACATTAATGATATCGCAATACCTTTATGTTGGTTCTGTTCATGCAAAATAAAGCATGCATATGAGTTTTTGTGCTTTTTTTATAGGTGAAAGTGGAATAATTCTAATAAAATGTAAATATACATTGCTGAAATGACAACAATCGTTGTGATTATAATTTTAGCAAAATAATTTAGATGATCAATTTAACCATTATGCAGCATGACAAAAATGTAGACTAAAATGCCCAGACATTTACCCAAGATTCACAGACTAGGCTTAGTCCCAGACTAAAATGCATGTTTGAGCTGTTTTAACTGAAAGCTATGTACACTGACGTATCTTAAAATACATCAGTGCCATTGTTTTGTCTCAAGATTTACACCAGTAATGTTCTTATCTAAGGCATGTTTATAAAAGCTATTTAAATGTTCTAATTGAACCAAGGCCTATTACTGGCTTAATCTAAGCCCTGTCTGTGAAACCAGACCTCAATCGACTAAAATTTTACTAAACAAAAACAGAACAAGGTTGACTAAAAATTCTAAAAATTAAAAAGTACATTTGGCACAGGATTAAGACTAAATTTAATTAACACAAAAGTGAAGTAGACTTTGGCCTTAAACTAAGCACAATGTTTGTGTGCTTGTTTAATTTCTGCAGCAGAAAATCAAGGGTTAGGTGATAAGGGTTAAGTGTTTTGCTTCTGTTTACCAAGGACACTTGTTTCACTCCTTTCCATTGCGTGATAAACAGCAAACTCTTTTGGTATTTTCTGCATAAACTCTCAAGACGTACATTTCAGCTACTTGGATTGGGTAGCCTGAAGACATGGAGAGTATGAACACGTACTGATGTGGTTAGAAGCAGCCCAGCCATGCAATGTGAGGAAGTGGCAGCGGTCTGCTCCAACCACAGTCACTGTACTTGAGATCCAGCTCTGTCTTGAAGCGGATGGTGTGGAGACAGTAGTGATTTTTACTGGCCTTCACTTACTGGTCTGTTTACATGATGGACTTGGTGTAGGCTACTCTGGGAGGAGGGGTGCCTCTTAATGGTAAATCAATCAGCTTCATCCTCTCACATGGGAAAAAGTTGGTGAGGGCTTGGACTTTGATTCTGTAGTAGAGTAAATATGCTTGTTATTACCAAGTGTATCAAGAACTAATCACTGCCAACTACACACACACAAAAAAACTGGAATTACTTAAAAATATAGTGCATCATTTTTGCGAGCCAATTTTAAGCATTTTTAAAGAATTATTGTTAATTCTTAGTTCATGTTAAAGAGCCCCTATCATGGATTTTTGAAAATGACTGTTCATGTAGTGTGGAATATAGCTCTAAGGGAATGAAAACATCCTGCAAAGATTTATATCTGAAAGTGCACCGTATATAAAGTTATTGTCTTTCAAAAAGTGAGAGTCGACTCTGAGTCTATGAAATGATTTGTTTTTGAAATGAGTCATTAGCTGGTTTGTAGTGACGTAGATACGAACATAAGCATATTGGCCGCGCCCAGTTACTGCGTGCGCAGACGGAAGTGTAAATTGAAGTCTAGAACACATTCAAATACTTCAGCTGAATAGCACCATGTTGAGAAGACGTGTTCTACAATGCAAAGAATCAGTGGTTAGAGTTCATATTTGCAACGATACCACAACAGTAGCCTATAGCCCGAACCTCGTGCTGTGTTCTCATAATTTTAATGACGAATCATTCAGAAACATAAATGAATTCAAATGTGGATTCGCAAGCCGGTTGTTCCTGAAGGAGGGCTCACTCCCAGTGTATATGGATCAGCTTCTTCCTCCGAATCACAACCTGTAAGTATTATTAATAATTGTTGCTTTTATGGGTTTTGTAGCGTCGGGGGCGCGAGGAGGGAAGGCGCAGTAAGTGTGTGTGTGTGTGTGTGTGTGTGTGTGTGTGTGTGTGTGTGTGTGTGTGTGTGTGTGTGTTGTGTGTTTACGCTCAGCGCAGCTTCTAGGTCTCCAATGTCAATTTTTTTTAAATATGTGAAATGTTTGTCGCTGTTACTGGAGTTATCATAAAAAATAGAGCAATAGTTTGTAGTACTGCAGTGCTTTATCAATTTATGTTATTTATGCGTTGGGCTAACACAATCAATAACTGACTGGGTAATCAATAACTGCCCTTTAACTAAAGTTTGTTAACTAATGAAACCTTTTGTAAAGTGTTCAGGTTTACACAGCTATGCATTCTAAGATCATTTAGATTTTAGATGGCCTATTCATTTATTTTCTTATTACTTTTAACTAAATATCTTAAATTCACCTGAAGATATAAAAAAAGTTTTATTGGAAACGTAAAAGTAATTTCACATTAAAGCTGCAAGCAGCATTGAAAGGGCCCTCGCACCCGTGCCACCCCCACCCGGTGGCTTTAGGAAGACAGAGCACGGTGGACAATGTGCATTTAAGTAGGTAAATATAGGAGGAGTATGTCAAAGTCAGTTACAAAAATGTCCTTTTTTTTATGGGGATAATAGCATGCGTTATCACTAGGGCTGTACGATTAATCGAAATCGTAATAAAATCGCGATTTGAGCATGCGCGATTTCTAAATAGCTTCATAGCACGATTTTTTCCGCGCTCCCGGCTCCAACCTCGCAGTATGCTATCTAAACCAATCAGAATGCAGCGCGCCTAAATTGAGCGCGAGAACAGAAAAGACCGGGCGGGTACCAGAGATTCAGTGAACTGCGAACAGGTGCGCGTGCCAGAAGGGAGCGCGAGTGCATGGAAATATTAGCGCAAAGGGGCTTGCCTCACCAGTTTCTTTCTCTGGGAAGGTAAGAGAATGCCATTACTTTATTGGTTTACAAGTAGTTTCCTCCGATGCGGCTGTCAGTCATTCTCCATTCAGCATCAAACAGCGCGTCGCGTTCGGTTACGACAGTCAACAATGAAACTCTCACTAAGTCAAGATGGTCATTCAATGTTAATATTATTAAACTTGATCTGTAGATAAAGCTCTATGGTTTTGCATTAAATGACTATCTTGCTGGACTGTTCGTTTCTACCGTGTGTCTGTTAGATCACAACACTAGAAGTAGAGTCAGCACTATAATTGTTCATCACGCGCACAGTAACTGAAATTTAAAACTGTTAAAAGAAAAGGCTCAATAAACTATTGCATAGATAAATAGATGCTGTATAATACACTATGCATCGATATGTATTTCCTTTGTGCTTTGAACTTTTCAATGCGGATTTGACGCGCTGCGCGCTGTGACAGTGTTGCTTCAAGCGCATCATTCTGCGCTCGGGATGCGCATAAGCGCTTTGTGCAGCACTGTATTGGAGTCTTTCATAATCATATCATAATACTTTTGCTCAATGAAAGATTATTAATAGACTTTTTTGTTCTGTTTTATCTATCATATGTTGTTGCCTCATTAAACAGCTGTGCTATACTTAATATTGTGACATATCAGCACGACACAGGATGCAATTGCAAATAACGCTTTATTTCTGATATAACAATCAGACAGGTCAGAAATGACTTCACAAGGGTCGAGACGGCACAACACAGATGGAACAGTGACGCAGGGACCCAGGTGAGCTGGTGGTGTTGGTGCTGGTGATGACCCTCCGTGTAGGTGCTCGGTGATCCCGTGGTGAGTATCCGTGACAGAGTGTGGAAGTCCAGTGAAGGCAAATCCAGAGACTCGTAACGATAACAATCCACACCGGGAACGACAGCACGACGAACAGGTAATCCACTCAGCAACGATGACACGAAGAACAGGAATCCACTCATACACAGGGGCACGAGGTACAGGAACACACCGGAGACGAACAATGATCTGACAACATGAGACACCAGTTACTGAACATATAAAGCCACATACAAAGTGAAACCAGCTGGCGCTGCTGATCAGAGTGATCAGTGACCACGCCCACACTAAACACACACACACACAGCACGCGAGACGAGAGAGAGAAAGTCAATTGATCAAACGTGACAGTACCCCCTCCCCTAGGGACGCCTCCTGGCGTCCCCAGGACTCCTTACCTGTCGATTGTAATCATCGATCAGAGAGTGATCCAGGATGTCTCTAGCAGGTACCCAACTTCTCTCCTCCGGACCGTAACCCTCCCAGTCCACCAGGTATTGAAATCCGCGTCCCCTCCTTCTCGAGTCCAGAATACGATTCACCGAATACGTTGGTTCCCCGTCTACGAGACGCGGTGGTGGGGGAACCGGGACTGGCGGATTAATGCGTGCGTAAAACACCGGTTTTATTTTGGAGACATGGAAGGCGGGATGAATTCTCCTGTACGCTGGAGGAAGTTTGAGGCGGACTGTCACCGGACTAATGATCTTGGTGACAGGGAACGGGCCAATGAATTTGGGGGCAAGCTTATTAGATACGGATCGGAGAGGAATGTTCTTAGTAGAAAGCCACACTTTTTGACCCACGACGTATACGGGAGGCTTTGACCTGTGGCGATCGGCCTTAGCCTTGGTGCGCTTCCCCGCCTGGAGGAGAGTCTCACGGGCTCTATTCCAGGTGTGGTGGCACCTCTGGACAAACGCATGAGCGGAGGGGACCGCGACTTCGGATTCCATACTAGGAAAAACTGGTGGCTGGTAACCTAAACTACATTCAAACGGCGAGAGACCCGTGGATGACACAGGCAAAGAATTGTGGGCGTACTCCACCATCGAGAGTTGCTGGCTCCAGGAGGAAGGATTCTTGGAAACCAAACATCGCAACACTCTCTCCAAGTCTTGGTTGGCTCTCTCGGTTTGTCCATTGCTCTGGGGATGAAACCCCGAAGATAGACTGACAGTCGCCCCCAGTAATCTACAGAACTCCTGCCAAAATTTGGACACAAACTGGGGACCCCTGTCAGAGACCACGTCTGTCGGGAGGCCATGAAGTCGAAAGACGTGATCTATGACAGTTACCGCTGTCTCCTTGGCTGAGGGCAATTTGGGCAAGGGAATGAAATGAGCCGCCTTCGAGAACCGGTCCACGACAGTCAAAACGACTGTCTTGCCTTGGGAGGGCGGGAGGGCGGTAACAAAATCTAGAGCGATGTGGGACCAGGGTCTCGAAGGGACTGACAACGGTTGGAGTAACCCATCTGGGGGTCGATTGGAAGTCTTACCAGTGGCGCAAACCGAGCAAGCCAATACAAAATTGCGGATGTCACGAGCCATCATGGGCCACCAGAATCGTTGTCTTACCAAAAAACTGGTGCGGTTAACTCCTGGATGACACGCTATGCTGGAGGAATGTCCCCACTGAATAACTTCGGACCGATTACCCTCTGGCACGAATAAAAGGTTCGGTGGGCACTCGGGCGGAGGCGTTACCCCTTCTAAGGCCGTCATGACCCTCGATTCGATCTCCCACCTGAGAGCGGAGATGACTATAGTCTCTGGTAAAATACGCTCGGGAGTAGACGGGCGTTCGGTCTGATCAAAAATACGAGATAATGAGTCGGGTTTGATGTTCTTGGAACCCGGGCGGTACGAGAGAGAAAAGTCAAAACGTCCGAAAAACAGTGCCCACCGAGCCTGCCTAGAGTTGAGTCTTTTAGCAGTTCTAATGTATTCTAGGTTCTTGTGATCAGTCCAAACGATAAAAGGTACCCCTGACCCTTCTAACCAGTGACGCCATTCCTCCAGCGCTAACTTGACTGCCAACAACTCTCTGTTACCTATGTCATAATTGCGTTCGGCTGGGGATAAGCGATGGGACAAAAACGCGCAAGGATGCATCTTGTCGTCTGAGGAAGAGCGTTGGGAAAGAACTGCTCCTACCCCCACCTCTGACGCGTCGACCTCCACCACGAACTGACGTGAAGGATCAGGGGCGACCAGAATGGGAGCTGAAACGAAGCGGCTCTTGAGTTTAACGAATACAGCCTCGGCTGTATCGGACCACCTGAACGTCGTTCTGGGGGAGGTCAAGGCAGTCAGAGGTGCGGCTAGTTGGCTATAGTTGCGAATAAAACGCCGATAAAAATTGGCAAACCCCAGAAACCTCAGTAGGGCCTTACGGGAATCTGGACTTGGCCAATCTATCACAGCCTTAACCTTGTCAGGATCCATGCGCATTCCCTCAGACGAGACGATGTGACCTAGGAAAGGAACGGACTGTGCATGAAAAACGCATTTCTCCGCCTTGACAAAAAGCCCATTCTCTAGCAACCTCCGAAGCACTCGTCTGACGTGCTGAACGTGTTCCTGGAGAGAAGATGAAAAAATCAATATGTCATCCAGGTAAACATATATGAACTGGTCAACCATATCTCTCAGCACGTCATTGACGAGTGCCTGGAAGACCGCCGGGGAGTTGGACAGCCCGAACGGCATGACCAAATATTCAAAGTGCCCCCTAGGGTATTAAATGCAGTCTTCCACTCATCGCCCCTCCTTATGCGGACCAAATGATAAGCGTTACGTAAATCCAATTTTGTGAAGATGGACGCTCCCTGCAACCTCTCGAAGGCTGAAGACATCAACGGCAAAGGATAAGTGTTCTTTACCGTGATGTTGTTCAACCCCCGGTAATCAATACAAGGTCGCAAGGATCCATCCTTTTTCCCCACAAAAAAGAACCCCGCCCCCGCTGGAGATGAGGAAGGGCGAATGAACTTGGATGCTAGAGAATCAGAAATATATTTCTCCATAGCCTCCCTCTCTGGTGCAGAAAGTGAATATAATTTGCCTTTGGGCGGAGACTCACCTGGCACTAAGTCTATGGCACAGTCGTAAGGACGATGCGAGGTAGAGAAGCAGCACGAGACTTACTGAACACTTCTCTCAGATCCTGGTGGTACTCGGGCACGTTAGACAAATTCACTTCCTCCTCCTGGAACACAGAAACAGGGACAGACGAACACGCAGATACAAGACAAGACTCATGACACTTATTACTCCACGCAGCCACAGAATTCTGTCCCCAATTGATTCTGGGATTGTGGAGTGTAAGCCAGGGGTGCCCGAGTACCACTGGTGCAATGGGTGAGTCCATGAGGAAGAATGTGATGGTTTCAGTGTGATTGCCTGATGTAGTGAGCGTGATAGGATCAGAAATGTGAGAAATGTTAGGAAGTTCTTGACCATTGAGGGCGTTGACGGATATCTTGTGATTGAGGGGGGAAACGGGGATAAGAAGTTGCTTAGCGAGTCTAATGTCCAGAAAATTACCTTCTGCCCCAGAGTCCAGTAACGCCTTGGTGTCGTGGAAGTGAGTAGCCCACCTGAGCCTTACCGGGAGGAGAGTAGATGATGAGGTCTTCTCGGCGGAGATCCCACCCGATAGTAGCCTCACTGTTACTATCGGGCTCCCTCTTTTACCGGGCACGAGTTGATGAAGTGCCCCGGTTTACCACAGTATAGACACAGTCCTTGGGACCTCCGCCTTTCTCTCTCCTCCCGGGAAAGCCGAGCTCTGCCCACCTGCATGGGCTCGTGATCGGTGACGGGGCCGACCGTGTCCTCGCTGGAAGTGCGTGCACTCTCTGTGTTGAAGAAATGACGATTCTGGACGACCCGACTCCTCCTGCTCAGCCGAGCATCGACGCGAAGAGCCAACTCAATGAGGCCGTTGAGTGTCGAGGGTAAGTCCAACATGTAAATCTCATTCTGGACACGGTCGGCCAGCCCATGCAGGAAACGGTCCCACTGCGCCTCCTCGTTCCATTGGCACTCTGCGGCCAGGGTGCGGAATTGGATGGAATACTCCGACACCGAGCGGTCTCCCTGGCGAAGATCGGCGAGTAGTCTGGCCGCCTCCCTACCCGCCACAGCCCGATCGAATACTCTTTTCATCTCCTCCGAGAGTGCCTGGAACGAGGCGCAGCATGGATCACGGTTCTCCCACACCGCCGTTCCCCAAAGTGCAGCTCTTCCGGATAATAGGGTTAGTACAAATGCCACCTTGGATTGTTCCTGGGCGAACGTCCGTGGCTGTAATGAAAAGTGCATGGAGCATCTAGTCAAAAACGCTCTGCAGAACTCGGGCTCACCTGCATATCCCTCGGGTGTGGGTAAGCGTGGCTCCCGAAGAGTCAGTCCTTCTTGGGGTGTGGGCTGAACGGGCGGTGTGGGCGGCGCAGTGGGAGCTCTGAGATGTTGTAGCTGTTGGGTGAGCTCGGACACCTGCGCCACAAGTGCTTGAACCGCTCGACCCATATTCGCGATGCCCTCCTCTTGTTGGTCCATCCTCGCGATACTGCTGGCAGCAAAGTTGTCCCAGGCTGATGCGCTTGCTGCATCCATTCCGGTCAGATCATTCTGTGACATATCAGCACGACACAGGATGCAATTGCAAATAACGCTTTATTTCTGATATAACAATCAGACAGGTCAGAAATGACTTCACAAGGGTCGAGACGGCACAACACAGATGGAACAGTGACGCAGGGACCCAGGTGAGCTGGTGGTGTTGGTGCTGGTGATGACCCTCCGTGTAGGTGCTCGGTGATCCCGTGGTGAGTATCCGTGACAGAGTGTGGAAGTCCAGTGAAGGCAAATCCAGAGACTCGTAACGATAACAATCCACACCGGGAACGACAGCACGACGAACAGGTAATCCACTCAGCAACGATGACACGAAGAACAGGAATCCACTCATACACAGGGGCACGAGGAACAGGAACACACCGGAGACGAACAATGATCTGACAACATGAGACACCAGTTACTGAACATATAAAGCCACATACAAAGTGAAACCAGCTGGCGCTGCTGATCAGAGTGATCAGTGACCACGCCCACACTAAACACACACACACACAGCACGCGAGACGAGAGAGAGAAAGTCAATTGATCAAACGTGACAAATATATCTTAATTTTATAGTAGACTATATATAAAAAATTTATCTTTTTGATTTTAATGTATTTTACAACAATACAAAGAGCAATATGTAATGTTTTACGAGATTTGGTGCTACACGATAAAGCTCTAATTGGTTTCCTTTGGAAATATGTTTCAAATTCACACAGAATGCATTAAAAAAGCATGTCTGCTTGTGTCAAAATCGTGATTAAAATCGAAATCGTAAAAAAAAAATCAAGAAATCGAGATAATTTTTTTTGTCCATATCGCACAGCCCTAGTTATCACTCAGATAAGTGTTGCTAGCATGTTTCTAGCATGTTTAGAACTCAATGGCATATTTAATATGTTGCTAGTACTGCATCACAGTGTTAAATATGTAACTTCCTTTTGACAATAGGTGGCGCTATTACGTTACCTTAAAATTGTCATGTAGATATGTTCAGGGCAGGACTCTTATTAAACGTGTGAAGTTTAGGGCAGATTGGACATTGCCTTCAGTAAAAACAACTTCCTGTTTCATTGCATTGGTATGCGTTAGCACTTAGCTAAAAATGGCTAGCATGTTTTAACATGTTTATAACATGTTTATAACTCAATGGCATATTTACTATGTTGCTAGTACTGCATCACAGTGTTAAACATGTCATATTGTGTTGCCAGTAGGTGGCGCTATTACTATAATTGAATATTCTCATGTAGATGTGTTCAGGGCATGACTCTTATCAAATGTGTGAAGTTTGGGGCAGATTTGACATTCCATGCCTGAGTACAGCAAATTACTATTTAATTGCAGTAATAGCATGCTTTAGCACTTAGCTAAGTGTTTGCTAGCATGTTTTCGCATGTTTCTAATATGTTGTTAGCATGTTTAGCACTTGCTGGCACTTTTTTATATGTTATTAGGAGTCCACAACAGTGTTAAACATGTCACTTCCTGTTGCCAGTAGGTGGCTCTATGACTGTAACTGAATATGAGCATGGACATGTGTTCAGGACAGAACTCTTATCAAACGTGTGAAGTTTGGGGCAAATTGGACATTGTTTGCCTGAGTTACAGCAACTTCCTGTTTCATGGCGAAACATCAAAATTTGTCAGGCCACCAAGGACACGCCCTTTGACGAAAACTCAAGATCTTCGCAATTTAACGTCACAAAGGCCTTAAGATTACACTCACCAAATTTGAAGATGATCAGATTAAAACTGTAGGAGGAGTTCGTTAAAGTACGAGGCCTGAAAATGGCAAAAACTTCTGAGAGGAAGTTCAAAATGGCTGACTTCCTGTTGTGTTTAGGGATACGCTCCAAGAGACTTTTTTGTAGGTATTAGACCATTACATGTATATACCGAATTTTGTACACGTACGTGAAACGTAGTGGGAGGCGCACTCCGTTAAACTTTTATAGGTGGTGCTATCGAGTCATTTTGCCTCGCCCAATTCTGAAATACATATCAGATGTCAATTTTCGGCAGTTCTGATGCGTGTGCAAATTTTCGTGAGTTTTCTCGCATGTTTAGGCCCTCAAAAATGCAATTCAATACGGAAAAGAATAATAAATATAGCTGCGAGCAGCGATTACGGGCCCAAGCCGGTGGCGGCACCGCCGGCTTTGGCCCTTCTTCGAATATATATATATATATATAAAAAGCCGGTGGCACCGCCACCCTGGTGCCTTTAGGGTTATTGTGCACGACGTGACACAAAATATCTGCTCGCTATCTGCCGAACGGCTCTGGTAGTTCCGCTTCAGCACTGATGATGTTGTAGAAATAGTGTGCTCTGGTTGGTCTGGATTATTCGGGATTTTTTATTTAATACAGAAATAAGTTATTTATAATTCAGATGAGAATAAAGTTAGTGTTGATTAAAATGAAGGAAAACAAATATATTGATCTGAAATATAGCACATTAATTTTACATTTATTTAGGTTCAATTACCAAACATACAATCTTAATTTAATTTAAAGCAAACAATACATTTAAAATACATGGGTTGTATGCACATTTTTTTTTATAAAAAAAAATATATATCCAAAAAGACAAGGCTTAAAAACTCGTCACTGTAACAGACACAATCTCTCTCTCTCTCTCCCCTCTCTCTCTCTCTCTCTCTCTCTCTCTCTCTCTCTCTCTCTCTCCTCTCTCTCTCTCTCTCTCTACTCTCTCTCTCTCTCTCTCTCTCTCTCTCTCTCTCTCTCTCTCTCTCTCTCTCTCCCACCACACACACACACACACACACACAACACACACACACACACACACACACACAACACACACACACACACACACACGTCAAGTCACTTACATTTTAGATGCAATATTGAATAAGCAGAAAAATCAGATTTTCTGCTATGAAAATATAAATAAACATACAAATTGAATAAGCACTTTGAATATTCTAAACAGAATAAGCACTAGTCGCTAATGAATAAGTACTAGTACTTAATGGAATAGATACTAGTATCTAAAAAATTATAAAAATAATTAAAGCTGCAAGCAGCATTGAAAGGGCCCTCGCACCCGTGCCATCGCCACCCGGTGGCTTTAGGAAGACAGACCACGGTGGGCAATGTGCATTTAAGTAGATAAATATAGTGGGAGTATGTCAAAGTCAGTTACAAAAATGTCCTTTATTATGGATATAATAGCATGCTGTTAAACATGTCACTTCCTGTTGCCAGCAGGTGGCGCTATGACTGTAACTGAATATGAGCATGCACATGTGTTCAGGACAGAACTCTTATCAAACATGTGAAGTTTGGGGCAGATTGAACTTTGCCTTCTTAAGTAAAAACAACTTCCTGTTTCATAGCATTAGCATGCTTTAGCACTTAGCTAAGAATTGCTACATGTTAACATGTTTTAACATGTTTATAACTCAATGGCATATTTACTATGTTGCCAGTACTGCATCACACTGTTAAACATGTCACTTCCTGTTGCCAGTAGGTGGCGCTATTACTATAACTGAATATTGTCATGTAGATGTGTTCAGGGCAGGACTCTTATCAAATGTGTGAAGTTTGGGGCAGATTGGACATTGTCTTCTTAAGAAACAACAACTTCCTGTTATTCATTCATTAGCATGCTTTAGCACTTAGCTAAGAATTGCTAGCATGTTTTAACATGTTTATAACATGTTTATAATTCAATGGCTTATTTACTATGTTGCTAGTATTGCATCACAGTGTTAAACATGTCACTTCATGTTGCCAGTAGATGGCGCTATTACTATAACTGAATATTCTCATGTAGATGTGTTCAGGGCATGACTCTTATCAAATGTGTGAAGTTTGGGGCAGATTGGACATTGCCTTCTTAAGTAACAACAACTTCCTGTTTCATTTCATTAGCATGCTTTAGCACTTAGCTAAGAATTGCTAGCATGTTTTAACATGTTTATAACATGTTTATAACTCAATGGCATATTTACTATGTTGCCAGTACTGCATCACACTGTTAAACATGTCACTTCCTGTTGCCAGTAGGTGGCGCTATTACTATAACTGAATATTGTCATGTAGATGTGTTCAGGGCAGGACTCTTATCAAATGTGTGAAGTTTGGGGCAGATTGGACATTGCCTTCTTAAGTAACAACAACTTCCTGTTTCATTTCATTAGCATGCTTTAGCACTTAGCTAAGAATTGCTAGCATGTTTTAACATGTTTATAACATGTTTATAATTCAATGGCATATTTACTATGTTGCTAGTACTGCATCACAGTGTTAAACATGTCACTTCGTGTTGCCAGTAGGTGGCGCTATTACTATAACTGAATATTCTCATGTAGATGTGTTCAGGGCAGGACCCTTATCACATGTGTGAAGTTTGGGGCAGATTGGACATTCTATGCCTGAGTTACAGCAAATTACTATTTAATTGCATTAATAGCATGCTTTAGCACTTAGCTAAGTGTTTGCTAGCATGTTTTAGCATGTTTCAAGTATGTTGATAGCATGTTTAGCACTTGCTGGCACTTTTTTATATGTTATTAGGAGTCCACAACAGTGTTAAACATGTCACTTCCGGTTGCCAGCAGGTGGCGCTGTGACTGTAACTGATTATGTGCATGGACATGTGTTCAGGACAGAACTCTTATCAAACGTGTGAAGTTTGGGGCAGATTAGACATTCCATACCTGAGTTACAGCAAATTCCTATTGAATTGCAGTAATAGCATGCTTTAGCACTTAGCTAAGTGCTTGCTAGCATGTTTTAGCATGTTTCAAGTATGTTGTTAGCATGTTTAACACTTGCTGGCACTTTTTTATATGTTATCAGGAGTCCACAACAGTGTTAAACATGTCACTTCCTGTTGCCAGCAGGTGGCGCTGTGACTGTAACTGAATATGAGCATGGACATGTGTTCAGGACAGAACTCTTATCAAACGTGTGAAGTTTGGGGCAGATTGGACATTGTTTGCCTGAGTTACAGCAACTTCCTGTTTCATGGCGAAACATCAAAATTTGTCAGGCCGCCGAGGACATGCCCTTCGACGAAAACTCAAGATCTTCGCAATTTAACGTCGCAAAGGCCTTAAGATTACACTCACCAAATTTGAAGATGATCAGATTAAAACTGTAGGAGGAGTTCGTTAAAGTACGAGGCCTGAAAATGGCAAAAACTGCACAAAAATCTGAGAGGAAGTTCAAAATGGCTGACTTCCTGTTGTGTTTAGGGCTACGCTCCAAGAGACTATTTTGTAGGTATTGGGCCATTACATGTATGTACCGAATTTCGTACACGTACGTGAAACGTAACGCGAGGCGCACTCCGTTGAACCTTTATAGGTGGCGCTATCGAGCCATTTTGCCCCGCCCAATTTTGAAACGCATATCAGATGTAAATTTTCGCCAGTTCTGACGCGTGTGCAAATTTTCGTGAGTTTTCGTGCATGTTTAGGCCCTCAAAAATGCGATTCATTGCGGAGAAGAAGAAGAATAATAATAAATATAGCTGCGAGCAGCGATTACGGGCCCAAGCCGGTGGCACCGCAACCCTGGTGCACCAGGGTGGCGGTACCGCCGGCTTTGGCCCTTCATCGCTGCTCGCAGCTATATTTATTTATATATATATATATATATATATATATATATATATATATATATATATATATATATATATATATATATATATATAAATAAAGCCGGTGGCATCACCACCCTGGTGCCTTTAGGGTTATTGTGCACAACGTGACACAAAATATCTGCTCGCTATCTGCCGAACGGCTCTGGTAGTCCCGCTTCAGCACTGATGATGTTGTAGAAATAGTGTGCTCTGGTTGGTCTGGATTATTCGGGATTTTTTATTTTATACAGAAATAAGTTATTTATAATTCAGATGAGAATAAAGTTAGTGTTGATTAAAATGAAGGAAAACAAATATATATTTATCTGAAATATAGCACATTCATTTTACATTTATTTAGGTTCAATTACCAAACATACAATCTTAATTTAATTTAAAGCAAACTATACATTAAAAATACATGGGTTGTATGCACATTTTTTTTTTATAAAAAATATATATATAATCCAAAAAGACAAGGCTTAAAAACTCTTGTCACTGTAACAGACACAATCTCTCTCTCAAACACACACACACACACACAAACACACACAACACACACACACACACACACACACACACACACACACACACACACACACACACACACACACACACACACCACACACACACACACACCGTCAAGTCACTTTTTAGATGCAATATTGAATAAGCAGAAAAATCTGATTTTCTGCTCTGAAAATATAAATAAGCATACAAATTGAATAAGCACTTTGAATATTCTAAACAGAATAAGCATTAGTCGCTAATGAATAAGTACTAGTACTTAATGGAATAGATACTAATATCTAAAAAATAAGTACTAGTAGCATGAAAATAGAGACTAGTATGTTAAAATGATTAAATGTTAAAACGGCTTGCCATATTGGCTCAGAGAGAGAGAGAGAGAAAATGACATTTTAGATAATAGTACCTATTAATAGATACTAGTATTTATTCAATAAATACTAGTTCTAAGTCATTACATACTAGTACCTATTAAATAGATACCAGTACTTATTCATTAGCTACTAATACGTATTCAAAAGAATATCTAAAGAATAAGCACTACTATCTAAGGAATAGGCACTAGTCGCTAATGAATAAGTACTATTACTTAATGGAATAGATACTAGTATCTAAAAAATAAGTACTAGTAGCATGAAAAAAGACACTAGTAGGTTAAAATGATTAAATGTTAAAACGGCTTGCCATATTGACTCAGAGCATCAAAAGCATCAAACAAGAATATTAAAGTTTGATGCGTTGCCACTGCAACAGTTTCAAAGATATCAAGAATCCCTTCACAGGTCTTCATCTGCAGTGTATTTACATTATACAGATGAAGTTTGAAGCAAATCGGGTAAAAATAAGAGGGTGATTTCAAAGCCTTTAGGAAGTGACACACTTCCTGCTGCCAGTTGGTGGCGCTATAACTTTGACTCACAATAGTCACATCCATGTGATCGGACTCTTACAGCGAACACACTGCTGAAGTTTCATCAAGATCAGTTAATGTATGCTGAAGTTATAACACACTTCCTGTTTCCATTATTCGCCATAAATTCGTTTCCTCGCCACGGCCAAACCGTTCGAGATATCAAAAATCCCCTGGCAATTTTTCATCCTCAATGTCTTGACTTCGTGCACACCGAGTTTCGTGGCGATTGGTTGAATTCTCTAGGATTAGTATATCGAATTCCAGGGGCATACGCTTCCAAACAAACGATAATAGCCGACTTCCTGTTGGGCTGGGGTAAAAAGTAAAAGTACAAAGGATATATGAACCGATGAGATCTATATGTGTAGCGAGTTTCATATTATTACATGCAAGCGTGTTTGATTTATGGACCAAGTTTTCGGACCCCGTTCCAGGGGGCGCTGTCGAGCCCCCCTGCCACGCCCGGGTACCAGCTTCAGCCCGGCCCTGATGGCCGCGTTTTCTGACCCGTGTGCAAAGTTTCAAGAGTTTTTGAGCATGTTAAGGGCCCAAGTCCTAAGAATTAAGATCCAAGAGAATTCCACAAGTTTAAAAATCCAAAAAAGAGATAATTACAAAGTTTGATTAGCGTTAGTCGACGGTCACAACAGCATCTAAGATATCAACAATCCTTTCACAGGTCTACATCTGGCTTGTGTCTACATTATACACATCAAGTTTGAAGCAAATCGGGTCAAGCCGTGTTTGGATTTATGGCCCAAAAGTTTCGGACCCGTTCCAGGGGGCGCTGTCGAGCCCCCCTGCCACGCCCGGTACCAGCTTCAGCCGGCCCTGATGGCCGCGGTTTCTGCCGTGTGCAAAGTTTCAAGAGTTTTGAGCATGTTAAGGCCCCAAAAGTGCGACTAAAATCTCAAAAGTATCAAAAAAGAATATTAAAGTTTGATGCGTTGTCACGGCAACAGCATCTAAGATATCAACAATCCTTTCACAGGTCTACATCTGGCATGTGTCTACATTATACACATCAAGTTTGAAGCAAATCGGGTCAATGCGTGATTTGGATAAGGACCAAATTGTCGGACCCGTTCAGGGGGCGCTGTCGAGCCTCACCCTTGCACTCCGTACCAGCTTCAGCCTGGCCCTGGATGGCCGCGGGTTCTGTCCGTGTGCAAAGTTTTCAAGATTTTAAGCACGTTAAACCACCAAAGTGCCGCAAGCATAAATTATACGCAGGCAAAAGTCTTAAAAAAACGGAATTTTAATTGTTTTGATCAGTTGCCATGTGCAACAGTGTCTTGAATTCATAATTTTCACATGTCCTCATCTGGCATGTGTCCAACATATGCACATGAATTGTTGAAGCAATCGGGTAAAAATATAGAGTGGTGATTTAAAAGCATTTTGAAAGTGACCACTTCCTGCTGCCATTGGTGCGCTATAATCAACTTTGATCAGACCTAGTCACCACCGTTGATCGGGCGCTTACACGCACACACTGCTGAAGTTTCATCAAGATCAGTTAATGTATGCAGTAGTTATAAACACACTTCCTGTTTCACGTTTCTCGCCATAATTTCGTTTCCTCGCCACGGCCAAACCGTTCGAGATATCAAAAATCCCCTGGCAATTTTTCATCCTCAATGTCTTGACTTCACGCTGACCGAGTTTCGTGGCGTGTGTTGAATTCTCTAGGAGGAGTTATCAATTCCTTGCATACGTCTTCCAAAAAGCCTAAATAGCCGACTTCCTGTTGGGCTGGGGTAAAAAGTTTAAAGTACGAAGTATATATTGAAACGATGAGATCTAAATGTGTACCGAGTTTCATATTATTACATGCAAGCGTGTTTGATTTATGGACCATGTTTTCGGACCCCGTTCCAGGGGGCGCTGTCGAGCCCCCCTGCCACGCCCGGGTACCATCTTCAGCCCGGCCCTGATGGCCGCGGTTTCTGACATGTGTGCAAAGTTTCAGGAGTTTTTGAGCATGTTAAGGCCTCCAAAAGTGTCCAAAAGGTAAAAAAAAAAATAATAATAATAATAATAATAAATAATAATAATAATAAATAATCCTTAGGAAAACAATAGGGCCTTCGCCCTTTGGGCTTGGGCCCTAATAAATAATCCTTAGGAAAACAATAGGGCCTTCGCCCTTTGGGCTTGGGCCCTAATAATAAATAATCCTTAGGAAAACAATAGGCCTTCGCCCTTTGGGCTTGGCCCTAATAAACAAGCAATTCCAAGAGGGTCCTCACACCATTGTGCTCGGGCCCTAATAAAAAGTACTAGTAGCATGAAAAAAGAGACTAGTAGGTTAAAATGATTAAATGTTAAAACGGCTTGCCATAATTGGCTCAGAGCATCAAAAGCATCAAACAAGAATATTAAAGTTTGATGCGTTGCCACGGCAACAGTATCTAAGATATCAATAATCCTTTCTCAGGTCTACATCTGCCGTGTGTTTACATTATACACATAAAGTTTGAAGCAAATTGGGTAAAAATAAGAGGGTGATTTCAAAGCCTTTAGGAAGTGACACACTTCCTGCTGCCAGTTGGTGGCGCTATAACTTTGACTCACAATAGTCACATCCATGTGATCGGACTCTTACAGCGAACACACTGCTGAAGTTTCATCAAGATCAGTTAATGTATGCAGAAGTTATAAAACACTTCCTGTTTCACGTTTCTCGCCATAATTTCGTTTCCTCGCCACGGCCAAACCGTTCGAGATATCAAAAATCCCCTGGCAATTTTTCATCCTCAATGTCTTGACTTCATGCACACCGAGTTTCGTGGCGACTGGTTGAATTCTCTAGGAGGAGTATATCGAATTCCAGGGGCATACGCTTCCAAACAAACCATAATAGCCGACTTCCTGTTGGGCTGGGGTAAAAAGTAAAAGTACAAAGTATATTTGAATAGATGAGATCTAAATGTGTACCGAGTTTCATATTATTACATGCAAGCGTGTTTGATTTATGGACCAAGTTTTCGGACCGCGTTCCAGGGGGCGCTGTCGAGCCCCCCTGCCACGCCCGGGTACCAGCTTCAGCCCGGCCCTGATGGCCGCGGATTCTGACCCGTGTGCAAAGTTTCAAGAGTTTTTGAGCACGTTACGAACCCCAAAAGTGCCCGAAAGCATAAAAAAGCATGAAAAAGCTTAAAAAAAGGAATATTAAAGTTTGATGCATTGCCATGGCAACAGTATCTAAGGTATCTAAGATAGCACCGTCCTTCGGATGAGACGTTAAACCGAGGCCCTGACTCTCTGTGGTCACAAAAAATCCCAGGATGTCTTTCGAAAGAGTAGGGGTGTAACCCCGGCATCCTGGCCAAATTTGCCCCTTGGCCTCTCTCCATCACGGCCTCCTAATAATCCCTATATACTGATTGGCTTCATCACTGTCTCCTATCCACCAGTAAGCTGGTGTGTGGTGAGCTTTCTGGCGCAATATGGCTGCCGTCGCATCATCCAGGTGGATGCTGCACATTGGTGGTGGTTGAGGAGATCCCCCCCCCTTCTATGTAAAGCGCTTTGAGTGTCCAGAAAAACGCTATATAAATGTAATGAATTATTATTAATTATTATTAATAACCCTAAAGGCACCAGGGTGGCGGTGGCCACCGGCTTTTTATATATATATATATATATATAAATATATATATATATTTATATATATATATATATATATAAGCAACGAGCAGCGATGAAGGGCCAAAGCCGGCGGCACCGCCACCTTTAGGTAACTAAACTAGGGTTGCGGTGCCATCGGCTTGGGCCCGTAATCTCTGCTCGCAGCTATATTTATTTATATATATATATATATATATATATATATATATATATATATATATATATATATATAATATAATATATATATATAGGGCCCAAGCCTGAAAAGGCAAAGGCCCTATTGTTTTCCTAAGGATTATTATTTTTATTTATAATTATTATTATTATTATTTTAATTCAATTCAAATTTATTTGTATAGCGCTTTTCACAATACACATTGTCTCAAAGCAGCTTAACAGAAAGTGCATTTCAGAAATGTACATAGAAAAATACAGTTAGTTAATCATGTATTAATTTAGGCATAACATATCGCCGGCGTTGAGTCGTCTCTTCACAGGCATCGAGTCGTCTCTCCACAGGCGTTTAGTCGTCTCATCACAGGTGTTGGGGCATCTGAAGTCTCCGTGAGAGGCTGGATACAAACTGGAGCTGACGAACGCTATTTACCTCGGGACTAGCGTCCCGAGATAACAGCAGAAAGACAGATGGGAAATAATTAGCATAGCTGATGTTCATAATATTAATGCATTCGAACTGATTCAGAAGTAGTATAAAAGGTCAGCATTAAGTGAATGCTTGGTTAAAGAGATGCGTCTTTAATCTAGTTTTAAACTGGGACAGCGAGTCTGAGTCTCGAACAATATCAGGAAGGCTATTCCAGAGTTTAGGAGCTAAATGTGAGAACGCCCTCCCTCCTTTAGTAGACTTAGATATCCTAGGAATGACCAGAAGCCTCGAATTTAGTGATCTTAAAGAGCGCGATGGATAGTAGGGCGATAGAAGGTCTGTTAAATACACAGGAGCTAAACCATTTAGAGCTTTATAGGTCAATAGTAATACTTTGTAATTGATGCGGAACTTAATAGGTAACCAGTGTAGAGATGATAAAATTGGTGTTATATGATCATATTTTCTTGATCTAGTAAGAACTCTAGCGGCTGCATTTTGCACTAACTGTAGCTTGTTTATTGAGGATGCAGGACAACCAGCTAATAAAGCATTACAGTAATCTAGTCTCGAGGTCATGAATGCATGAACTAACTTTTCTGCATCAGAAACAGATAGCATGTTACGTAGCTTAGCAATGTTTCTAAGGTGGAAAAAGGCTGTTCTTGTAACATATGAAATATGATTTTCGAAAGTCAAGTTGCGGTCTAGTATAACACCCAGGTCTTTTACTGTAGTGGATAAAGTAACAGGACATCCTTCTAAATTAAAGTTGTATTGTAAGGGATTTTGTGGGTAGTTTTTTGGACCAATAAGTAATACCTCCGTTTTATCTGAATTTAATAGCAGGAAATTACACGTCATCCAGCATTTTATATCTTTTAGACACTCTGTCAAGTTAGATAAGTTAGTGTTTCCATCTGGTCGTGATGAGATATATAATTGAGTGTCATCAGCATAACAGTGAAAATTAATTCCATGTTTTCTTATAATATTACCAAGTGGCAGCATATATATTGAGAATAGCAGAGGGCGTGACCCCCCTGTCACGCCCGGGTACCAGCTTCAGCCCGGCCCTGATGGCCGCGGGTTCTGACCCGTGTGCAAAATTTCAAGAGTTTTTGAGCATGTTAAGGGTACCAAAAGTGCGTTGAGAGTCTCAAAAGTATCCAAAAAGAATATTAAAGTTTGATGCGTTGTCACGGCAACGGCATCTAAGATATCAACAATCCTTTCACAGGTCTACATCTGGCGTGTGTCTACATTATACACATCAAGTTTGAAGCAAATCGGGTAAAGCGTGTTGGATATATGGACCAAATTGTCGGACCCCGTTCCAGGGGCCGCTGTCGAGCCCTCCTGCCACGCCCGGGTACCAGCTTCAGCCTGGCCCTGATGGCCGCGGGTTTTGACCCGTGTGCAAAGTTTCAAGAGTTTTTGAGCACGTTAAGAACCCCAAAAGTGCCCGAAAGCATAAAAAAGCATGAAAAAGCTTAAAAAAAGGAATATTAAAGTTTGATGCATTGCCATGGCAACAGTATCTAAGATATCAATAATCCTTTCGCAGGTCTACATCTGGCGTGTGTCTACATTATACACATAAAGTTTGAAGCAAATCGGGTAAAAATAAGAGGGTGATTTAAAAGCATTTTGAAAGTGACACTTCCTGCTGCCAGTTGGTGGCGCTATAACTTTGACTCACAATAGTCACATCCATGTGATCGGGCCCTTACAGCGAACACACTGCTGAAGTTTCATCAAGATTAGTTAATGTATGCAGAAGTTATAACACACTTCCTGTTTCACGTTTCTCGCCATAATTTTGTTTCCTCGCCGCGGCCAAACCGTTTGAGATATCAAAAATCCCCTGACAATTTTTTATCCTCAGTGTCTTGACTTCACGCTGACCAAGTTTCGTGCCGTGTGTTTGAATTCTCTAGGAGGAGTATTTCACATTCCATTGCATGCGTTTTCCAAACAACCCTTAATAGCCGACTTCCTGTTGCGCTGGGGTAAACAGTAAGAGCATGAAGTATATATGAACCGATGAGATCTATATGTGTACCGAGTTTCATATTATTACATGCAAGCGTGTTTGATTTATGGACCAAGTGTTCAATCCCCGTTCCAGGGGCGCTGTCGAACCCCCCTGCCACGCCCGGGTACCAGCTTCAGCCCAGCCCTGATGTAGGGCCCTAAAATTTCCGCGATCACGGAATCGCGGAATTGGCCAATTAACGCGGAATCTAGTGTCAACGCGGAATTTCGCGGAATTTTACATATTTGGAATGAAATTCGGTTTTTTGTGTGGGAGAAGAACGTATGTCTGGGGAAAATGCAGACGGGGAAGCAAATCTGGGCGACACAACCGTCATTTCAGCTCATGACGGCATCAAAACAATAGCCGCGTTTCCACTGAAAGCATGGCGAAGCGGCTCTCCACGGCTCTGCTTTCGTCGGCGAAAAAGTTAAGAAACTCGCACACGCACGCACGCACACACAAAATCCCCTCCGTGCACGTCTGTCTACTATGAGGTGCCGGACCGTGTGTGTGTGTGTGTGTCCAAGAGAGACCGAGTGTGTCCGAGAGAGCGCTCGACAGTGCGCGCAAGAGAGACCGAAGCTGCGTCCCAATGTGCATACTGTCCATCCTAAATAGTATGTGACATTAGTAATTTTCAATACTATTTAGGGCATAGTATGCACATTGCGTCCCATTGTGCATACTATGCCCGAAATAGTATTGACAATTACTAATGTCACATACTATTTAGGATGGATAGTATGCACATTAGGACGCAGCTAGAGTGTGACTTTTATTTTAGCTTATATAAACTAAAATAATTTATTTTACAGGACAGTTTAAAGTTCATAACCTTATTTTGTTGTTACTTGAAGTATTTAGAGTGCAGTGTTATGTTCCATCATGCAGTATTTGTCATTTTAAGAGTAAATGCCTATTTTATTTGTGTAAATTTAAATCATTAACATTAAAAGCACTCGTTTTACAACTAAAATAACAGTAAAGGGTAAAAAAAAAACTGAATTCCCAAAAATTAAAATGGAAAAAAACGGAATTTGCAAAAATTAAAACGGAAAAAACGGAATTTGGGAAAAAATAAAACGGAATTTGGGAAAAAATAAAACGGATTTTATAGGGCCCTACTGATGGCCGCGGGTTCTGGACCGTGTGCAAAGTTTCAAGAGTTTTCGAGCACGTTAAGGGCCCCAAAAGTGCCCGAATAGTCGTAAGAAATATAATAAAAGAGAAAAAGAAAAAAATATATATAGCTGCGAGCAGCGATTACGGGCCCAAGCTGGTGGCACCGCAACCCTGGTGCACCAGGGTGGCGGTATCGCCGGCTTTGGCACTTCATCGCTGCTCACAGCTATATTTATATATATATATATAAAGCCGGTGACACCGCCACCCTGGTGCCTTTAGGGTTATTGTGCACGACGTGACACAAAATATCTGCTCGCTATCTGCCGAACGGCTCTGGTAGTTCCGCTTCAGCACTGATGATGTTGTAGAAATAGTGTGCTCTGGTTGGTCTGGATTATTCGGGATTTTTTATTTTATACAGAAATAAGTTATTTATAATTCAGATGAGAATAAAGTTAGTGTTGATTAAAATGAAGGAAAACAAATATATTGATCTGAAATATAGCACATTAATTTTACATTTATTTAGGTTCAATTACCAAACATACAATCTTAATTTAATTTAAAGCAAACAATACATTTGAAATACATGGGTTGTATGCACATTTTTTTTTCTATAAAAAATATATATATATATATATCCAAAAAGACAAGGCTTAAAAACTCTTGTCACTGTAACAGACACAATCTCTCTCTCCTCTCTCTCTCTCTCTCTCTCTCTCTCTCTCTCTCTCTCTCTCTCTCTCTCTCTCTCTCTCCTCTCTCTCTCTCTCTCTCTCTCTCTCTCACACAACACACACACACACACACACACACACAACACACACACGTCAAGTCACTTACATTTTCGTGTGTGCTTCGGTGGAGCGGCTGAGCCTGAGTGGGGGTGCCTGGGCTCGAAAAGTGGCCGCAGCGGTGAGACGTACCAGACCTGGGAGTTTGCTGGCCCGGTGCACAAGGTCTTGCGGTCATGGTATGGCGTGTCCTGGGCCGTGTCAGATGTGCTCTGTCCTGCCGTTTCTATGGATGGCGGGGGATCTGCGAACGGTCCAGGCGGATTTTGGTGTATGCCCAGTTATCACCATCTAGGAGTCGTGTCTGGAGAGCCGTTTGGCCAGCCTTGCATTGCTCCAGTTCTGCGGAACCCTTCCACGTATATTGGATCGGAGGATCACACAAGTTTTCCCCCTCGTGTTAACATCATTTCTCAGTTTGAACGGACAATCATTTCTACCCGCGCTATCATCTTCCACCGGTGGGTAAATGACTTTCATTTTAAACCTATAGGCACGAGAGACGCTACGGTAAATAAGCGCCGACAATTCTTATCAAGACTCTTGCTCTCTGCTCTTTTAATGATTGGAAATATTGAACTTAACCCTGGTCCTGAAAAAAATACCTTTATGTCCACTTTTCTATATTTCCTGGGATTTTATACTCATGTTTTAAATAACACTCTGGGCCTGGGTTTACATGCAGGTGCCCCTCACATGGACCTATCTCAATTGCTGTGTATTCGACAACAACCTATTGACACAACGACAATACCTCAGTTGCTATTTAAATCTCCTCCTGGTATTCCAGTACTTAATTCTAAACCTGTTAAAGCACAAAAAAGATCCTTGTGTCTAAGGAAAAATCCAGTTACTTTATGTCAGCTTGGTAGAACTAGAGGTTTTAAAATTTGTCATCTAAACATGAGAAGCCTTGTCCCAAAATTGGATGAATTTAAAATCATGCTTGCTCAAACTAAAGCTCATGTTATGGCAATATCTGAATCATGGCTGTCCCCTACTATATATGATTCCTTTCTTTCGATTGAAGATTATTCATTGTATCGCAGAGACAGGACTGATAGAATTGGTGGCGGTGTTGCTCTTTATGTAAATAATAGATATGCACATTCTTTAGTAAAACTATCAACAATTTCTGAGTCACTTCAATTAGTTGTTCACTTTACAAATCAATTGTCAGTTACTATTATTGTCAAATACAAGCCTCCAAATGTTTGTCCAACTGCATATTTACTGCAGCTTTCTGACTTAATAAAATCTGTAAAAACTAAGGAGCTTGTTATTCTAGGTGACATTAATTTGAATTGGATCGATAATTCATCTAAACTTTTAAAAGCAACTGCCATAAAACATGGTCTTCATCAATTAATCAAAGATCCCACCAGATTTGGCAAAACACGAAATTCTATTTTGGACCTCATCTTCACTAATCAACCTTCTAAGTATAGCATATCTGGAGTAATAAATACAGCAGTTTCAGATCATTCACTAATATATGCCATTAGGAAATGTCTTAAACAGCCAAAATCTCATAAAAATAGTTACATTAAAAAAGTACCAAATTCAAAATTGTCTCAGTTTAATGCTGAATTTGCTGATACTGATTGGAGTAATGAGATGTCTTTGCAAGATCCTGATCATGTTCTATCAAATTTTCATAAAAGAGCGGAGACAATACGTCAAAAATTTACTACTACTTGTAAAATATATATCAGGCAAAATACAGTACCTTGGGTAACTCCTGACATTATGCAGCTTTTAAAAAAGAAGGCCACCTATTTGAAAGCATACAGATCATTAAAAACACCTGAGTCTAAGCATATTTTCGCACAGTTCAGAAATAAGTGCAATTTTGAATTATTCAAAGCAAAACAGCTATATTTTGAAAATCAAATAAATCGAACGGTTTCCAACCCAAGAACTTTATGGAAAACAATTAAATCTATAACTGGTGAAAATAAATTAAAAAATAATAACAGTTTACAACTATCCATAAATGGTACTCTTCTCACTGATCATGATAAAATTGCTAATTCTTTCAACGAGTATTTTGTTGCATCTGTTCAGAAGTTATCTTCTGGATTTATTGTTCCTCAGTTTCTCCCATCAGTACCGGCGGCATCTCAGCAATTCTCCTTTTCTGAAATTGCACAAAGCGATATAACTAACATTTTGGGTTCTTTGAATGCTTCTCATGCTTGTGATGCAAATAATTTAAATATGATTTTTCTTAAAACTCACGCTAATACACTTATTCCGCTTTTCCATCATTTAGTCAATTTGTGTATTAGGCAATCAGTATTTCCTGCCATGTGGAAAACAGCCCAGATCACCCCGATTCTTAAGTCTGATGATCCAACTAATATCTCGAATTATCGCCCAATTGCAATTCTCCCAACTGTTTCTAAGTTACTTGAAAAAACATTATATAATCAATTAATTAATCACCTTGAATACAATAACCTGCTCAGTGATTGTCAACATGGTTTTCGACCATTGCGGTCAACTATGTCGGCTTTGCTGCTTTTTACTGAGCAGATACGGGCGTCTTTAAATAAAGGTCAGGTTACTGGAGTCATATACATAGACTTTCGAAAAGCTTTCGATACAGTTAACCATCAAATTTTGTTAAATAAACTTCTTTCTTTCCATTTGTCCTCCTCTGCAATAGATATGTTTAAATCATATTTAAGTGACAGATCCCAGACTGTGAAAATCGGTTCAGTAACATCTCGGTCACGAGTGAGTTCTATGGGAGTCCCACAGGGCAGCATCTTAGGTCCTTTACTTTTCCTTATGTACATTAATGATCTTCCTAATGTGTTTGATGTTTCTAGTACTTTGTTATATGCTGATGACACTGTCATTTTTTTGTCTGGTTCAGATATTGATACAATTAATTACAAACTTAACTCAGACCTACAGCATTTACATGATTGGCTGCAGGATAACCATTTAACACTGAATACTAAGAAAACATAATGTATGTATTTTCATTCATCTAGGAAACAACTGTCTATATCAAATTTCATCACCTTTTCTAATCAAAAACTTTCAATTGTATCCACGTATAAGTATCTGGGAGTCTCTCTTGACTCACATCTTACTTATCGTGATCATGTCCAAATTTTAATCAGAAAGTTAAACCAAAAGTTATTTGTTTATAATAAAATTAGACCATATCTACTGCATTCTGTTTCTAAAACATATCTTCATGCCATTATATTGTCCACTCTGTCGTATTGTTTACCTGTTTGGTCACTCACAACAAATGAGATCCTTGAACCTGTAGCGAGACTACAATAGAGCCTATAAGATCCACAACAGGCTTCCAGGCTGGACTCACCACTGTGTTGCACTATCTTTGAGTAATGCCTTGACATTTCAGAACTATAGAATAAGCCATGGTTTGAACCTTTTTTATCAGATTTTAAATGGACATACTACTGTAGGATTGTCTGCGCTGGCTCCAAAACTCAAAAGTTCAAGGCTCGAACGCACTACGAGATCTGTTGCAAATGGACTTCTCCCTATGCCGGCTTTTAGGAACTGCTATGGACAGAGATCTTTCTTTAATTTGCTCACTAGAGCCTGGAATGAGACTCCACAGCACATCAGATCTATAACATCAATAAGACTATTTAAACAAACTTTTGCTTGCCATCTGATGGACAAGTATATCTGTGACCACTGAGATGGCTTTATGGCCCCCTGCTGATGCTTGTTTACTATCGTGGTTTGTGTGCTTGTTGTGTGTTTGTTATTGTATGGTCTTGGAGTTCTGTTGTGTTTGAGGTATTCATGTTCTGCAGAACAGGAACCTGCTGAAAATCAGTTTTATACTGAGTCAGGCCCGATTGCTCTTAATCTTTTCCTGTTTAAATAAATAATAAATAAATAAATAAATTTTAGATGCAATATTGAATTAGCAGAAAAATTGAATTTTCTGCTCTGAAAATATAAATAAGCATACAAATTGAATAAGCACTTTGAATATTCTAAACAGAATAAGCACTAGTCGCTAATGAATAAGTACTAGTACTTAATGGAATAGATACTAGTATCTAAAAAAGAATTACTAGTAGCCAGAGGTGGAAAGAGTACAACAATTTTCTACTCAAGTAAAAGTACCATTACTTCAATAAAATTTTACTTAATTACAAGTAAAAGTACCGGTCTAAAAATCTACTCAAGTAAAAGTAAAAAGTAGCTCGTTTAAAATGTACTCAGAGTAAAAGTAGCTGAGTAACTTTAACAGCGGGGGTGTGGTGGGGGACTCTCCTTTGCAGGGCTGTAATGGTATGAGAGTTTCACAGTATAACCGTCTCAGAAAATATCACGGTTTATATAAACTATATTATTAAATTACGGTTATTATTATCATCAGTTAAAATGACAGTTAAATAAATGAAACATTTGTTCAATAAAACATCTAATCAACTAATTTCAATAATTTATTGAAATTAGTTGATTAGATATGTTTTATTGAACAATTGATTATGAATTAGATTTTATTAAACTTATTTTTATCATTAACTTATTAAAATGTTTAAAAATAGAGTTCTATGAAATGTTTCTTATTCAGATTTTTTTTCTTTTTATGATTTAATACATATATTATCAAAAACGGTGGTAATCAAATAAAAGTTTAGCAAACGTTTTATCCTTTTAGTTTTTGGCAAAGTACAAAACAGATTTACTCAAACCATGGACAAATAATATATATTCCTTAATGTTTAAATAAATTGTAGTATTGTTATTGTTGTTGTTAATATTATTATATGAGAAGTAGGTAGCCTACATTCTATTGTAGGCCTAAAATAGTAAAATATAATTTCTTCTAGTAAAACCGAACTTTTATTTTGACAGGTTGTTAAGTCCTGTTTCAGAGTGTATTTGACAATGTTTTTTCTCAAATAAAATTATGAAAATGCTCATTAGGAGTTCTCTCAGAGCAGCTCTGGAAATGTTCATGTCCTCGTATTGTTTGTGAGATGCTGAAAACAGCATGAGCGCCTCGCGTACTTGAGTATGTAGTAAGTAGACGAAACAGCACAGCTCATTCACACAGAGACACGCAGAACAAGCAGATTATATATTTACATAGCAGTCTTTTGTGCTTTAATATTCACAGATCATGTCGCGATTTGATTTATTGTACAGCTTTACTTTCGATTTATTCATCCATACATCTACCAGTTTGCTTGTTTTATGTGACATCCGCATTATACTTTAAACTCCATTTTTTTCTCTATCCAAAGTATTCCCTGACCAGGGCTTCACATACCGATATGTGTGCGAGTGAGATTTCGACAGCATTTCGCGTTCAGCTGGGTCTGCGTCTGTCTTGTCCGTCATCTTCTCCATATTGTGTTGTGATTTTAGCGCGTCTGTTCTCCCGCCCTTAAATCAATCAATGCTGTAGTTTCCGGAGCGCGATGTTTTCATCAAAAGCATATTTTTTTTTTGTATTATTATTTTTTTACTCAGTAACGGATATGTTTTAAAATGTAGCGAATTACAATACTTCAAACAAAACATACTTAAGTAAAAGTAAAATTACAGATTTTAAAAACTACTTAAAAAAGTAGAAGTACACAAAAAAACTACTCAATTACAGTAACGCGAGTAAATGTAATTCGTTACTTTCCACCTCTGCTAGTAGCATGAAAATAGAGACTAGTAGGTTTGCCGTGTGTTTGAATTCTCTAGGAGGAGTATTTCACATTCCATTGCATGCGTTTTCCAAACAACCCTTAATAGCCGACTTCCTGTTGGGCTGGGGTAAAAAGTAAGAGCATGAAGTATATATGAACCGATGAGATCTATATGTGTACCGAGTTTCATATTATTACATGCAAGAGTGTTTGATTTATGGACCAAGTGTTCAAACCCCGTTCCAGGGGGCGCTGTCGAGCCCCCCTGCCACGCCCGGGTACCAGCTTCAGCCCGGCCCTGATGGCCGCAAGTTCTGACATGTGTGCAAAGTTTCAAGAGTTTTTGAGCACGTTAAGGCCCCCAAAAGTGCCCAAAAGGTAGTAAAATAATAATAAATATAGCTGCGAGCACCGATTACGGGCCCAAGCCGGTGGCACCGCGGTGGCGGTACCGCCGGCTTTGGCCCTTCATCGCTGCTCGCAGCTATATATATATATATATATATATATATATATATATATATATATATAAAAAAAAGCTGGTGGCACCGTTTATAATACAGATGAGAATAAAGTTAGTGTTGATTAAAATGAAAGAAAACAAATATATTGATCTGAAATAAAGCACATTAATTTTAAATTTATTTAGGTTCAATTACCAAACATACAATCTTTATTTAATTTAAAGCAAACAATACATTTAAAATATATGGGTTGTATGCACATAAAAAAAAAAAGAAGATATATATCCAAAAAAGACAAGGCCTTAAAGCAGTGGTTCTCAATCTTGGTCCTAGGGAGCCACTGCTCTGCACATTTTATATGTCTCCTTTATCTGACACACCCACTTCAGTTAATAAAGCTCTTTCCTAACGAGCTGATGATCTGAATCAGGTGTGTTAAATGAGGGAGACGTACAAACTATGCAGAGCAGTGGCTCCCTAGGACCAGGATTGAGAACCACTGCCTTAAAGGGTTAAACTCTTTTCACTGTAACAGACACAATCTCTCTCTCTCTCTCTCTCTCTGTTTCTCTCTCTCTCTCTCTCTCTCTCTCTCTCTCTCTCTCTCTCTCTCTCTCTCTCTCTCTCTCTCTCTCTCTCTCTCTCTCTCTCTCTCTCTCTGTTTCTCTCTCTCTCTCTCTCTCTCTCTCTCTCTCTCTCTCTCCTCTCTCTCTCTCTCACACACACACACACACACACAACACACACACACACACACACACACACACACACACACACACACAACACACACACACACACACACACACACACACACACACACACACACACACAACACACACACACACACACGTCAAGTCACTTACATTTTAGATGCAATATTGACTGTTTTTCTGTTTCAGCAGCGAAAATAGTTAACCCTCTGGGGCAGAGGTCTTCACTCCTGCTCCTGGAGAGCCACTGTCCTGCAGAGTTTAGTTCCAACCTGCTTCACCACACCTGCCTTTGAATACTCAAGCGATTCTGAAGTGCTTGATGAGCTGATTCAGGTGTGTTTGATTAGGGTTGGAACTAAACTTTGCAGGACAGTGGCTCTCCAGGAGCAGGAGTGAAGACCTCTGCTCTGGGGTCTGAGCTGTTTAGGGGCCCTTGAGGTGTTTTGTCATGCCCTGACATTTGTGCTTATTTCAGCTACTTAAAACATACCATTTGCCAACATATAAATTTGCTGTATTCAGTACAAAGTCTGCTACAATAATATGTGAGCAAAATGGTTGTACATGTTTGCATTTTACAGAAAAAAAATAATATGTGTGGTTAGTACGTTTTGGGGAAAAAAATGTCACCGCAATAAGGCCATTTAACACATACTGAATAGTTGTCCACAATACTTTTGAGTTACTATTCTTGTAGGCTAGAATTTTTACTTCAAAATGAAGTGAAAATCATTCTGACCACTCTTTCAGAATGATCAATATAACGATTTGAATTTCTTACATCAGTTTTTGGGTCAGCAGTGCTGTATGCGTGGGAGTGTGAATGTCCATGAATATTAATGTGATTTACACCTGGGAAGACTAAAGACACTCCCCCAATGGCTAATGACCCAAGGTGCTGTGAGGCAGCCTGAACTCATAGACAGTATAAGAAATGGACAGAGCCATCTTATTGGAACTCCGTTGAGAGAGTTGAAGCCCATTTTTAGCGATTTTTGAGCACTTCGGTTCCTGACGCGCAGACTCAAACCGACTCTAACTAACCTTGATGACGTGAGCAACCTGACTGACAGACGTAAATCTTCTAGTAGCTGTGCGTGAAAATTGCCAACGTTAATTTTGCAGAGACGGGGAACTTGAGCAAAGAGTTATTTGGCGTGAGTGAGCAGGACTATTTTGTCCCGTTGCTTTTATGGACTCATTACCTATGGGCTTCTCCCTTGACGGGACGTCCCCCCGATTGCCTGCGAGCTTCTCCTCCTGTCTGTACGGTCACGCGACAGAGAGTCGAGTGGTTATGACGCAGTTTCTTCGGGGCCATAATGTAACATAGAAGGTAATGGAGCCCTTTATACATTGTCGTGTTTCTTTAGAAATAAATAATGGACAAATGGAGTCTTTAAACGCCTCAGATGTAAAGTTATTCGCCGTCAAAGTGACGCAAAAATGAATGGGAGTCAATGGAAATGCTAACGCAAGTGAAGTTCTGCTACAAGATGGCGGCACCCGGCCGACTTCAACTTCCGGTCGATGGATTACCCCCTTGCCTGAACTAAGAATGTGTCACAGTGTCTGGTTGTGTTTCCCTGGGTTATCACTAGAGGTTCTCGTTCTCACGGTGTCATTCACATTAGACTACAATTCCCAGCATTCTGTTCTGTCACTTATCTGATTATTGCACTCAGCTGTTTTCCATCACCTTGTTAGTTCTGTGTGTATATATTCCCTGTCTGTGTTAGTGTTTGTTACGGAGTCCTTGTTTAATGTCACTGCACTTCTGATGCCTGTTTCTTGTTTTGTTTCTTGTGTTGGATTGCCTTTTGGATTTTGACCTTTGCTTGGACTGGATTATGATTTATGGATTACCCTATTAAATACTGCTTTTGGATCTAACCCCTGTCTCCCGTGTGTGGAACGTGACAGAAGGACTCCGTCAATGCAAAGATCCAGCGGTATGGGGTTTCTTATCCTTCCCCCCAGAACGGCGAAGGAGAGGAGGGGAAGAGTTCAAAATTGAATGACCCTGCGATAGCAGGGCCAGACGGTGAGTTGTCTGGCTCAGAAGTTTTGGACTCTTTCTAGAGGTTTGGACTATAAGGATGCAACATTGAAAAACTTTTTTAATGTCTGTCTCGATGATCCATTGCCTGGGTGGGAGATGAAGGGGCTGGAGATACTGGATTTTTGGGGGTTTACCAGCTATTTTTTTTTTTTCACAAATATCTTTATTGAATTTTAAACGTTTTTCAGACATACAAAAGAAAGAATGTACAAAGAGAAACATAAAAAAAAAAAAAAAAAAAAATAATAATAATAATAAAAAAAAAAAAAAAAAAAATTAAAAAAAAAAGGCCTCCCCCCACCCTAGAACCCCATGCTCACTCCATCAGCAAAAAAATATAGTTTACATGTCACAGGCTTTTACAAGGCGCAAGAAAGGCAGCCACATATCTTTAAAATCCTCAATTTTTCCTCTCGCAATGTAGGTCAGTTTCTCCAGTGCCAGGTTGCTAGACATTAGTTTAATCCACTGGTTTATCTTTGGTCTTTCTGTGTTCTTCCAGTTCAGAGCGATAACATGTTTAGCCTGCAATAAGCAGAAACTAACAAGATTCCGCTTTTTTGTAGTCCCTTTAGGAAAGATGTGCAGCAAGCAGAGTTTACCGTCCATTGGCATGTTACATTCAATCAAACGGGAAATAAATGTAGTAACCTCCTTCCAAAAAGTCTGAAGTTCCGGACACTGCCACATACAATGAAGAAGAGTGCCCTTGTCTACACCACATTTTACACAGACATCAGGAATATTAGAATTAAAATGGTGAAGTTTTACAGGAGTAATATAGGTTCTAAATAACCATTTGTACTGCAGCAATCTAAACCTGGTGTTAATAGTTTGCGTCTGTGCCAACAGGCAAGAATTGTTCCACTCATCATCTGAAATTTCTGTGTGTAAATCAGTTTTCCATGCTTGTAAATACGAAAGACTACTTTCTTTTGAAGAAAGTAGTAAAATGTTATAAAATTTGGAAAGCAGGCCTCTACTCTGATGATGGTTAACAGCTATGTTCTCTATAGTGGAGAGAGGGGGTTTCACAGTAGACTTTAGTTGGGTAGTGATGAAACTTCTAACCTGTAAGTACTTAAAAAAGTGTTTTTTGGGCAAACCATATTTATTTACCAATTGCTCAAAAGACATTAATACTCCTTCACTATATAGGTCCCCGATTTTATTCAAGCCATTATTCAGCCAAATTCTAAACCCCCTGTCTGTTCTCCCTGGTTTAAATCTATCATTTCCCCAAATTGGCGACACACATGAGAGCTTAGATACCTCCGACAAGGCAGAATGAGATTGGTGCCAGATTGATATTGTATTTTTGAGAAAAGGATTTTTCGTGTTTTTTACTAATTGTTTGATTTCGGCTGCGTAGAGATAATTTGTCAAAGGTATCTTCAATGTATTGTTCTCAATGTGTATCCAAGATGGTGTATCAGAGGTAGAAAAATAATAAGTAGCAGCACAAAGTTGAGCTGCCCAATAGTACAACTTAACATTAGGCAATGTAAGCCCCCCTCGGTCATAGGGCAGATATATAAGGGAGAGCCGCAGCCTGGGGCGTTTACTATTCCATTTAAATTTGGTAAAGGTTTTATTCAAGGAGGAAAAGAAGGAGGCTGGAATGTGTAAGGGGATGGACTGGAAAAGATATAAGAATTTTGGGAGAATGGACATTTTAATAATATTAATGCGACCTATCATAGAAATTGGCATCCCACCCCATCTTTCTAAGGAATCCAATACATTTTTTACTAAGGGATCATAATTAATAGATACAATTTTCTTTATGTCAGGATGTATTTTAATTCCCAGGTAAGTGAAGCCCTCATAGGTACATGTAAATTGTGTCTGTATTGTAGGGTTATTTTTGTTCAGCATTAACAGGGAGCTTTTCTTTTGGTTGATTTTATACCCCGAGAATTCACCAAACCTCTTCAGAATTTGGCCAACAGCCTGGACAGACCTCCCTAGATCAGTTAAGAACAAAACGACGTCATCTGCAAAAAGAGACAAGCGATGTTCTGTTCCCCCAATTTGAATACCAGTAATATAGGGGAATTACGTATTGCCATAGCGAGTGGCTCGATAGCAAACAAGAAGAGAAGGGGCGATAATGGGCATCCTTGTCGTGTCGATCTACATAGGCTAAAAGGTCTCGATAACTGGCTGTTTGTTACAACTTTGGCTATGGGCTCTGTATATAGTAATTGAATCCATTTCAAATATTTTTCTCCCAAGCCAAATCTTTTGAGTGTCCCAAAAAGAAAACACCATTCGATCCTGTCAAACGCCTTTTCGGCATCTAGTGACAGAAAAGCATGATCCATGGCAAACTGTTTTTCGTATAATATATTCAATAATCGGCGGGTATTGTGAAAAGCTTGGCGGCCAAGAACAAATCCATTTTGGTCGTTCGAAATTAAGTTAGGTATATGTGATTCGATCCTCCGAGCTAGAGCCTTGCATAGAATTTTGGTGTCACATGACATCAAAGATATAGGCCTGTATGAGCCCATGTCTGTCGGAGCTTTACCTGGTTTTAACAGAAGTGAAATAGCTGCCAATCTTAAGGATGGGGGTAGGATGCCCTTCTCATAGGACTCATTATATAATTTCAAGTAGATGAGGTAATAATTTATCTGAAAATCTCTTATAAAGCTCAATAGACAGGCCATCAGGGCCAGGGGCTTTGCCTGTATTAATATGGGCAAGTGCCTCCTTAAGTTCTTGAATGCTCAGTTTTCCATCTAGATCATTTTTAGTTTCCTCAGACAAAGTTGGGAATTGAAGTTGGTCCAGAAACTGATCCTGTTTATCCATATTATCTGGATATTGGGATGCATATAAATTTTCATAATATTCTGCAAAAGCGTCATTTATACATTTTGGATCCACTAAATTCTCTCCATTGTCAAGTACAATTGAATTAATAGCCCTACTTGTCTGTATTTTTTTAAGCCTCCAAGCCAGGAGTTTTCCTGCCTTCTCACCCTGATCATAGTATGACTGTTTCAACCACAGTAAACTAGATGCTATTTTATTGGTAGTGAGTTCATTATATTCAGATTTTAATAAGAAGCTTTTTATACTTTTCAGTGTCATCACAGTAATACAGCTGGTCCTGCAGTTCCTTTATTTGCTTGTCAATGTCTTTTAATTTATTTAGATGTATTTTAGATTTATGCCGAGTGTAGCTCATAATTTCTCCCCTTATATAGGCTTTAAATGCTTCCCATTTTATTGATGCACTGGTCTGGTCTTTATTAAAATTAAAATATTCCGTTATTTTTTCTTTAAGAAATTCCTCAAATTCTGCGGACTTCAGCCATTTAGCTTGAAACCGAAATGGAAGTGGAGATGAATAATAATTGGGAAACTTGATTGATAAGATAATTGGGGCGTGGTCTGAGAGTAGTATAGTCTCATACCAGCAATTCTGAATCATAGATACCAGACCAGAAGAAACCAAAAAGAAATCTATCCGAGAATAAGTTTTATAGGTAGCAGAAAAACAGGAATACTCAATCTTGCTCGGATAAAGTTGTCTCCAAATCTCCACTAAATTAAGATCTTTCATAAATTTTCCAATTGTTTTCCTGGCTTGTTGGTGGGATGTGTCGGTGCTATTTGAACGGTCTACTGCAGGATGTATCACACAATTAAAATCTCCTCCGATGATGAACTGGCCCCTATAACTCGACACAGTTAAAAAGAAATGTTGGTAAAAGGCAGGATCATCCCCATTGGGGGCGTATAAACATACCAAGTTGACTAATGTAGAGATTATGGTTCCACTAAGTATAATAAATCTCCCAGATGGGTCTAAATATTTATCTTTTAGATCAAAGGGAACTGATTTATGAATCAATATTACAACCCCTCTTGCATGAGTCGTAAAACTAGAGGAGAATACCTGACCAGGCCACCTAGATTTAATCTTATTCACATCTTCTTCTACCAAGTGTGTCTCTTGTAAGAAACACACTGTACTCTTCATTTGTTTAATTCTGCCCAATACCTGTTTAAGCTTGACAATTTTGTTCAGACCTCTTACATTCCAACTAGACACATTTATAACTGAGGTATCAAACATAAATTATGTAATTGAAAATATCTCAGGCCATGTAAAGTCATCAAACACAAAAAAGTATGGAGTGAGCCCCTTATTACAAAACCCCACACATTTCCCCAAACGAAATGTGATGCTAAACCCTTTAAGACTTGGAACTTGGGTTATATAAAACGTTTCATCCACATAGTGGGTAACGTGTAAATCTGCACACATAACATAGCCACACATGGGCTAGCTGTAGTAGAAATGTTTGGACCATAATAAAACTTGACGCACATAAACGTGCACCCAGTGCGTGATAAATCAAAAATCTATATCAATAATACAAAAAAGAAAAGGAAAAAAGAAACATATCTTAAGACAATTGTGCCAGTAACGTATTTAACAAAAAGGCAACTTACTAAATTATCCGTTGAATTTTGTCCATTTTTATGGCCATACTCGTCAGTGGCTCCGTTGCAAGAGGAACGAAAAAAGAAAGATTTAAGTCACGGAGTCGTCACAAGTCTGCGAGCTTATTTTCTGAACGTATTCTTCAGCCTCAACAACCGATTTAAAAATCCTGCGTTTGTCATTGTGCGTGATGATCAGATGAGCTGGGTACAGCATGCCATACCGAACATTCAGTGCACGAAGCTGGGTTTTCACACCGTTGAAGCGCTGCTGCAGTTTACGTGTCTCTGCGGAGATGTCAGGGAAAAAGGCGACTCGTTGATTCTCATAGCGTACCTCCGTCATCTTCCTGGCGGTTCTCAGGGTTGTTTCCCGGTCCCGGTAGTTCAGAAACTTCATTATTACCACCCGTGGCGATGTAGATTTAGGGTTAATAGGCCCGATCCTGTGTGCTCTCTCTATGATGGGGGGCGAGGTGAAACCTTCACCTAGTGTATCTCGGAGCCACTTCTCCAGAAAACCACACAGATCTGAGCCCTCCGATTTTTCGGGTAGCCCAACCAGTCTCAAGTTAGAGCGTCTGCTTCTGTCTTCTTGCTCTGTAATTCTGTCGCAAAGGGTCTCCACAGTTTTCTCCAGTATTTTAACTTTGCCTTGAAGAGAAGTTACATCATCTTCTGTTTGCGAGATTCGCTCCTCCGTCTCATTTATTCTTTGAGAGTGTAACTGTATATCCCCTTTTATATCGTTAATTGCTTTCAGCATGTCGGTAGATTGTTTGGCTACGTCACCTTTTAACGACAGAATTTCCTTGAGAATGTCACTATTTGTCGGACTCGGCGCCACCGGCGCCTCTGGTGTTTCAGGTGTCTCTAGAGTCTCCGATGCCTCATCCAGCGGTGTTTTGCTAGCATTAGCCGTGTCCACATTAGCCCCTTTGCCTTGTGAAGCCGTTTTACCCGGTTGTTGGCCAGTTTTAGCGTTTTTTGGTGGCATATTGTCCAGTAATAGCGCGTGGGTCAAGAACAAGTAGAATTATGTTTATTGGTCCTAGTTAAGGATAGTTTCAAAGGATTTAACAGCGAGCCTCACGCACATGCAGCCTCCCACTAAGACGCCATAACCGGAAGTCCGGGTTTACCAGCTATTTAATTCATCGGAGCCAGTGGGATGTGTCGGAGCCTCGCCATGCTGATGCTGCCACGAGTCCGGTGGTCCCAGTTCCGGTGGTCTCGAGTCTGGTGGTCCCAGTTCCGGTGGTCCCGAGTCCGGTGGTCCCGAGTCCGGGGGTCCGGAGACGGAGGAGGAGAAAGACCTCCTCAACGACTTGCCAGGTGGCTCCTAACCCAGATACCATTCCGGAGGTGACTGCCATCCTTGAAGCGCCGCCCAGTCGCCCTGCTCTACCGGCCCCACCCAAGCTGCTCGCCCTGCCGACTCCGCCAGTGTCGCCTGTTCCAGAGCCGGAGCCAATGTCGCCTGTTACAGAGCCGGAGCCGGTGTCGTCTGTTGCAGAGCCGGAGCCGGTGTCGTCTGTTGCAGAGCCGGAGCCGGTGTCGCCTGTTCCAGAGCCAGAGCCAGAGTCGCCTGTTCCAGAGCCAGAGCCACCTGTTCCAGAGCCGGAGCCGGGGTCGCCTGTTCCAGAGCCGGAGCCGGGGTCGCCTGTTCCAGAGCCGGAGCCGGTGTCGCCTGTTGCAGAGCCGGAGCCGGTGTCGCCTGTTACTGTGACGCTAAAGAGCTGATTTGTGTCTGAGATTGATGCACTGTTAAAATAAAAACGGCGAAACTGAGAAGCCAAATTTAAAATTGAGTGACGAAGAGTGGCGGAGAATGCCGAGTGAACGCCGAAGGAAGTGAAACTCACATGCAGATACACGCATGCTCGCACGCAGAACTTGAGTGCAGAGATAGTGAAAGACGCGATGGTTTCAGTGCATTAACGACTCGAATTCAATGCATGAGTAATTTCTGCATGAAGATGACGCATGCTAAAAAGTTAAAAGGCTGAGGAGAGTAACGCGTCAGACGGGAAACGCATCAGCAATCGGTCATCTCAGGGACACTGATGGTATGACAACATCTCTCTTTAATTGCGTGAAGTACTGATTATCACTTAAATCTAGGGATGCACCGAAATGAAAATTCTTGGCCGAAACCGAAAACCGAAAAAGAGGAAACCAAGGCCGAAAACCGAAACACCGAAGAAATTATGCCAATTATTAGTATTTATGGCTATGACTGTGTACTAACTTTACTAAAATCAAGGCATTGCAATTGCATAAATTAATATTAAAGTTTCAAAGAATAATTCAATTACAAATTATTCAACTGTTTATTTAGCACATTGCAACAATGCACAGTATAAAATAAAATTCAAACTAAAATGTTTAACTTGACCCCACTCTGTACATTAAATAATAATGTGCAGGCCTACTGGCCTGCAGAAAGGTTTTAAAATGAAATGTTCTCTCATAAAAACAAAGTGCATTTAGGTCAAGTGCATTTTAAATTTTTCTCTGTATGACTACTACGATCCTTTGTGCGGTTAGACTGAGCATACAGGTACACAATATTTTTACTAAGCCCATTTAAAATCGTATTTGGCGTTTTCCTTTTCTGTGCCGCTCATATTCAGCGTAGCGATCGGAATGTTTGGATTTTCGGCATTACATGTTTTGCAAATCGCTGTCCGTGGCGAGTCTTTCTCATATATACTGAAATACGTGCTGACATGTTGCTTCAGACAAGCACGTGCAGGTCGCGGTTTCTGTTTACATCACAACATTTCGGCCGTATTGTTTCGGTGATAAAAGTATTTCGGCCGAAAACCGAAAATGCCCTTTTAGGCCATTTTCGGCCGAAAATTTTCGGTGGCCGAATATTCGGTGCATCCCTACTTAAATCTGTGTTATTTGACTATTAAAATGTACAATATAGAGGAGAACAGTAAATAATGTCATGCTTTGTTATTTAAATGTATAGTGCACAGTTCTCATTTGTTCAGAAGAAATGCAACAGTGACAGATACCACATTTTTCTAACTAGTTTGTGGAAATTGATAATATTGTGTATTGAATAAGTAAAGAAAGAAAGCTTAAATATGTGAATGAACAAATATTTGTATGTGTTAAAATATTTATTTACATTTTATTTGTTCACATTTGAAAGTATAATCAGAAGTAATGATGTATCCTTTTCTTTTCTTTGTTTTCTTTGTTTTCATCTTCTCTTTAAGGTTATCAACCTTAATAAATCCTTCTGAAAAGTGATTTGGAGTTGTTCCCTGTGTCCCCCGTGGTTGGCTGATGCTCTTTTCGAGTTAGAAGCAGATACTGATGCGCAAAATTCCATAATAACTCGACAGTTGATAACCAAGTGTAGCAGCGTGGACCAAGAGATCAACGGCTCAGAAATGTCCAGACAACGTGCTGCTGACGCAAAGAGGTTAAGTGAATAACATCCAATCCAACATGGCTGAGGAAGCTTTAGGAAAAACAGTTGATCAGCTGAAAAAGGAGAGAACCTCCGCAAAGAGCAGCTTCACCAGGCAAGCTAACTTGAGCTAACTGTAGAGAAGTACATAGACTGTTGGAATCCGAGCTCAAAGAGGAATTCAAAAAGTTCTCTTCTGAAGCAAGGAAAGTTTTTTAAACAAATGATGACTATAAAGCTGGATTGCTGGCAGAAATTGAAGCTAATGAAGAAGATGGTGCAGAGGTATTACTTTCAGCACAGCAGGAAGCTGACTTTAAGAAAACTCTGGAAGACTGTGACACAAGGTTTGAAGAAGTTAATCAGTTAGTGCAAGATAACCTCTGGAAAAGATACGGACAAAACGAGATGTTAGCTGCTGTCTCCGCAGCAGAGAAATCCTGTGAACGCACAGTCACCATACCTGTCGACAGCGCCACCTACGAAAGTTATGAAGTGCAACTAGAGCTCGTGATGAAACTGGTGAAGGAGGCAACTGGAGCTTTTCTAAGTTGGGAAAGATGGACTCCAGCATCTGAAAGAGGGGATCTAGAAAGTCGTGTACGAAAGCTGAAAGAGGTTAGCAAGAACTTGAAGCAAAAAAGGTTGAATTTGCATGGGCTCGAAGGGCTGCTGAGGATGCACGAGATTCAGAAACCAAATTGAGGGAGAACCTGGATGTGACGGCATCTGCAGCACATGTCATCCCAGTAGTAAGAATCAAACCTACAAGTTTACCCAAGTTTAGTGGTAATAAGAGGGATTTCTACCGCTGGAAAAGGGACTGGGAAAATCTCCAGAGGCAAGGCGAGCCCACCGGGTCAGCTGAGGTTAAAAAGATCCAGCTCGTGGACAGCATAGATGAGAAGATTGCCAAAGAGCTCAGATTGTCATCTTACAACACTGCCATTGACATATTCAGAGTGTTAGATAACCGTTATGGAAATAAAATCGTAATTGCCATGGAAATTGTTGAGGTGTTAGAGAGGATCCCTGCTGTGAGAGGAAATCAACCAAGAAGGGTTATAGAATTAATCCAAACGGTGGAAAAAGCTCTGGCGGATCTCACAGATCTCGGAAATATTGGCGCAATGAAGAACCCGCTTGTAATAAAGTCGATTGAAAGTAAGTTGCCGGAGTTTGTTAAAAGAGACTGGCTGGTCTACATGACAGATCCTGCGAATGGCATTATACCAGAGAATCATTTCGATGCACTGTTAAAGTTCCTAAAGAAAGAAGAAGAAATTCTTGAAAGACTTGAGCAGCTCAAGATCTCAGAGAGAGCAGAAAAGCCAGAAAGGAGATCTGAGAGGAACTTCGCTTTTACCAGAACGACAAAGAAAGTTACTACAGAAAGCGGGTGCATCGTGTGTGGAGCAGAAAAACATAGAGACAAGATTTTCTTCTGAAGAAAGTTCAAGGAACTAAAACTAGCAGAAAAGAGGTTTATCATGAAAAAGCTGGGAGCATGTAAAAAGTGCTTGGGATGTCATGAGGATGACGATAGGTGCAGCGATAGCTACCTTTGCAGGAACAAAGATTGTAAAAGAGGAGCCTCGTCAGACCACCATTACTTCCTTTGTCCAAAAGAACTCAAGAATGTGAGTGAAGGAAGGGCTGTCATGAAAGATAGTAAGAAAGGAAGCAGACTGACAGATGAGCAGGATGAATTCTTGGCGGAGCTCTCTCCAGACTTAGCGGAAAGGTGCAAAAAAGCATTCACCAACAAAGTTAAGATGATAAACTGCTCTGGGACAGACCAGATGGGATTGTTGGATGTGAGTGGGCTGAAAGAGCTTCCTGTTATCATGATGCTGATGGAGGTCATCACAAATGCTGGACAGAAAATTGGCACTTTGATAGACCTGGCCTCAGATACAAATTACATTACCCATGAAGCTGCTGACAGACTCAAGCTGAGGGGTGAGAAAATTACCCTGGTGGTTCATGGTGTTGGTAAGATGGCCATTAGAGTGAGCACAAAAAGATACCTCCTCAGGATTCGAGTTAAAACTTCCAGGGGGACGGAGAAGGCTCACCAGTTGATCTGCTATGGATTGGAGGAAATCGCCAAAGTTCACGGAAGAGTAACTCCAGAGAAACTTAGGAAATTCTTTCCAGAGGTGAATTCTGAAGAATTGAAAAGACCAGAGAAAATTGAACTTCTTATCAGCCATCGAGAGGGGAGACTCGCACCACAAAGATTGAAATAAAGTTATTGAAATAACTTCCTGTTATCATGATGCTGATGGAGGTCATCACAAATGCTGGACAGAAAATTGGCACTTTGATAGACCTGGCCTCAGATACAAATTACATTACCCATGAAGCTGCTGACAGACTCAAGCTGAGGGGTGAGAAAATTACCCTGGTGGTTCATGGTGTTGGTAAGATGGCCATTAGAGTGAGCACAAAAAGATACCTCCTCAGGATTCGAGTTAAAACTTCCAGGGGGACGGAGAAGGCTCACCAGTTGATCTGCTATGGATTGGAGGAAATCGCCAAAGTTCACGGAAGAGTAACTCCAGAGAAACTTAGGAAATTCTTTCCAGAGGTGAATTCTGAAGAATTGAAAAGACCAGAGAAAATTGAACTTCTTATCAGCCATCGAGAGGGGAGACTCGCACCACAAAGATTGAAAATCGTGGGAGATCTCGTCCTGTGGGACAGCCCGTTGGGGAAGACGGTGGCTGGAGCACACCCAGAGTTGTTGGAGATGGTGGATATGGCAGCGTATGAGTCTAATACGCATTTTGCTCGGTCCATGAGGACAGCTGCAGTTAGATATGAGGAAATCTTTGAGAAGGCTGAAGATCCTAGTATTTATTACCAAGATGATCAAAAAGGGAAAAAATCACGTCGCTGACACAAAAAGCTCGCTGGCAAGTAATCAAGAGTTTCTTAAGTGGTGAAGATGGAACAGCATTGGTGCAGCCTGTGAGCCAAAGTGTGGAGGCTGTCGCTGTGGCAAATGTCAACCTGGAGGAAAGGAGATGACCCTGGTGGAAGAAAAAGAACTTGAGATCATAAGAGAGGGTCTCACCTATGTTGAAGAGGATTCCCACAGTAGGTCCCCACACTGGGATACAAAGTATCCATGGATGCAGGACCCAGCCATCCTTCCATACAACAGAAGTGGAGTGGAAAGTGTTTTTCTAAGAACTGAGAAACAACTCAAGAGGGTGCCAGAGTGGCAGAGCATTTATGCAGCTCAAGTCCATGACATGGTGGAAAGAAGGGCGGCAACAAAGCTCACCAAGGAAGTGATTGATAGTTGGAATGGTCCAATTTGGTATGTAAGTCACTTGGTGGCGCCAAACCCCCACTCAACTACTACTCCAGTGCGGCTCGTCTGGAATAGTAGCCAAAAATTCAAAGGACTTAGCATGAATGACCTTTTGCTAAAGGGACCAGATGTACTCAACCCTATCAGGGCTGTCTTGCTTAGATTCAGGAAGGGAGTTTTTGCCGCTCTTGGGGACATTAAAAAGATGTATAACTCTGTGTGGCTGGAAGAGCGTGAAGTACACCTTCACAGGTTCCTTTGGAGAGATACTCAAGAAGAAGAAATAGGCGAGTACGCTATCACAAGAGTTAACATCGGAGATCGCCCTGCTGGATGCATTGCACAGTTAGCTATGCGTGAGACGGCAAGACTAGCAAAGTTTGCTCATTTAAGAGAGGAGCGCAGAGTCCTTGAGGAGGACAGTTATGTGGATGATATCCTTACATCCCACAATGACCAGGAGGTACTGAACGAGATAATAAATGGATTTGAAGAGATTCTGACAGCTGGCGGATTTGCACTCAAGCCATGGGTTTGGTCAGGGCAAAGTGGGAGGCAAGGGACTGGTGCGAAAGATCAAGGTCAAGTAATCATCCTCCCAAACCAGATGAGGGAGGAAGACAGCAAGGCTTTAGGCACAGGGTTCTTGGTAGAGGAGGACAAACTCTACATAATGACTTCCATTAACTTCTCAAAAAGAAAGCAGAAGATGAGGATGGGCCAGAACCTCCTTAAGGAAGAAGTGAAAGAGAAAACGCCTAACCCTTTGACCAGGAGACATCTGCTAAGCCAAGTTGCTGGGCTCTATGACCCAATTGGTCTTGTCACACCTGCCAAGCAAAAGGGTGCAATTCTTGTCAGGAAGGCATTCCAAGAGGCAGGAAAAGGGAGCTTAACCCGGCAAACATGGGACCAACCACTGTCTGAAAATCTCAGGAATGAAGCTGTTAAACCATGGGGGATCACATTTTCAGACGGTAGCGACAAAACCTATGGAGCTGTGTTGTACCAAAGGTGGGAGACGAACCAAGGGATAGATGTCAGATTAGTTTAATCCAAGGCCAAGTTAGCACCGTTGGACCAGAAGGGAGATGCTGTAAAGGCCGAGATATGTGGTGCAGTTTTCGCTGTTCATCTCAGAAAGTACTTTGAGAAGCATGGACGGATGGAAGTTGAGCGTTGGTTCCACCTAGTAGACAGTCAAACCGTAGTGGGGGCCATTCAACGTGATAGTTACGGGTACCAGACGTTCTTCGCAAATAGAGTTGGAGAAATCCAAAAAGCTGGGCCAGTCAATGACTGGTGGTGGATTCCAGGTGACTTCAATATAGCAGATATCATCACAAGGGGTGGCACTCCTGAGGATCTTGATGACGATTCTGTATGGCAGAAGGGACCACAATTCCTTAGGCATCCTGTAGAACAGTGGCCAAAGAAATCTGCTCCTGAAGTTGCTGCTGATGCCAGGGACAGAGTTAATAAACTTCAAAGGAAGACATTCTCAGCAGTTCTGACAAGAGCGCAAACAAAGAATGACTTGAGAGAAACAGAAAAAGGAAGTTTCAAAGTGCCAAGCCTTGAAAGGAGCAATTCAACCAACATCACTTCTGACCAAAGCACTTGCAAGAAGGCAGAAGAATCAAACCTTGCGGAAAACGTGCCTAGAAGAACACCGGGTGACCTAGTTGTCAAAAAACTAGTGGATGTGGAAAAGTTTAGTAACTTAACCAAACTAGTCAGAGTTATCTGCTGGGTATGGCGTGGTATAAGGAAATGGTTGGGAACTCGAAGTCAGAACCCAAAGGATGGAAAATGGGAAGCGCCAACGAAGAATGAAACCAGAAAAGCTGTGCTTACTGTAAAGGAACAAGATGATGCACTAAGAGGGCTCTTTCTGGCAGCCCAGGAGGGTGTGACTTTTCCTGACACTACACTTAATAGACTGGCAGTATACAGAGAAGACTCAGGACTTTTAGTCTGTGGTGGCAGAATCCAGATATTTACTGAGGAAAAAGTTGCTGTTCCAATATTAACTGACAGTGCATGGGTGTCCACGTTATTGGCCCAGGAAGCTCACAGTGCAAATCATGAAGCAGTAGCAGGAACACTTCTCAGAATGAGAAAGTCGGAGACTAGCCAAGAAGGTAGTAGACAGCTGTGTGATCTGTAGAAAAGCAAGAGCAAAAAGATGTCAGCAAATCATGGGCGACCTTCCTCCTGAAAGGGCAGAGCCAGCTGCACCCTTCAAATTCACAACTTTAGACTTGTTTGGCCCTTATGAAGTAAGGGATGAAGTGAGGAAAAGAGTACGACTCAAAGTCTGGGGAATTGTTTTCTGCTGCATGGCATCCAGGGCTATGCACACTGACGTTGTAAGTGACCAGTCTGCTGAAGGATTGTCCTACCAGAGGTTCACAGCCCTGAGGGGTCATCCGAGAAGATTGTGGTCTGATCCAGGCTCAAATTTCATTGGAGCTAAACCTGCTCTCGCAGAACTCTACAAGTTTTTGGATAAGTTGCAGAAATCCGAGCTGATGGGAGAGGCTGCCAAACATGGTACTGAATGGTCTTGGAAAATACATCCTGCAAACTCTCCTCATAGAAACGGGGCTGCAGAGGCTGCTGTTCGCATAGTAAAGCGAGCCCTTCATAACTTGGGAGGCAATTGTATCTTCACATGGGGTGAGTTCCAAACCTTTCTCTACATGGCAGCCAATCTGGCGAATGAGAGACCTATAGATGCGAGAACCCAGAGCAGAGAGGATTGTATAGAGTATGTCACTCCCAACTCTCTCTTATTAGGAAGGTCAGGTCCAAAGGGAGACCCAGGTGACTTTGAATTCGTAGGCTATCCCTACAAAAGATTACAGATCATTCAGGGAGAAGTTAACCAATTTTGGAAGAAATGGAGTCAGTTAGCAGGCCCAAATTTGTTTGTGAGAAGCAAGTGGCACACGAAGGAACGGAATGTTGCTGTAGGAGACGTGGTCTGGTTGGCTGACCAAAACGCATTAAGAAGTCAGTACAAGTTGGCCAGAGTAGTCAAAGTCAATCCTGATCACAAAGGTGTTGTCAGAGACGTGGATGTTAGGGTTTTTACAAACTACCCAGTCTCAAGTATCAAACCTAACATAGCGAAAGTCACAGACAATGGAAAAAGAGTCACCAAAGGTTTGACTAACAAAATTCCTGCAACCATCCTCCATAGAGATGTTAGACGGTTAGTCGTCTTGATTCCTGCAGAAGAACAGCCAGACAAACAAGCAGAGAAGAATGAAAGTGTGACCTACTTGGGTTCAGGAACCAGTAGATCAAGTGGGAGGTGTGACGCTAAAGAGCTGATTTGTGTCTGAGATTGATGCACTGTTAAAATAAAAACGGCGAAACTGAGAAGCCGAATTTAAAATTGAGTGACGAAGAGTGGCGGAGAATGCCGAGTGAACGCCGAAGGAAGTGAAACTCACATGCAGATACACGCACGCTCGCACGCAGAACTTGAGTGCAGAGATAGTGAAAGACGCGATGGTTTCAGTGCATTAACGACTCGAATTCAATGCATGAGTAATTTCTGCATGAAGATGACGCATGCTAAAAAGTTAAAAGGCTGAGGAGAGTAACGCGTCAGACGGGAAACGCATCAGCAATCGGTCATCTCAGGGACACTGATGGTATGACTGTTGCAGAGCCAAAGCCTGTGTCGCCTGTTACAGAGCCGGAGCCAGTGTCGTCTGTTACTGAGCCGGAGCCAGTGCCTGCTGTTCGAGAGCCGGAGCCAGTGCCTGCTGTTCGAGAGCCGGAGCCAGTGTCGCCTGTTCCAGAGCCGGAGCCAGTATCGCCTGTTCCAGAGCCGGAGCCAGTGCCTGCTGTTCCAGAGCCGGAGCCAGTGCCGTCTGTTCCAGAGCCTCTGCTATGGCCGCCCGAGGGGTCTTCACCGCCCTGGCCGCCTGGCCGCCCGAGGGGTCTCCACCGCCCTGGCCGCCCGAGGGGTCTTCACCGCCCTGGCCGCCCGAGGGGTCTTCACCGCCCTGGCCGCCCGAGGGGTCGTCACCGCCCTGGCCGCCCGAGGGGTCGTCACCGCCCTGGCCGCCCGAGGGGTCGTCACCGCCCTGGCCGCCCGAGGGGTCGTCACCGCCCTGGCCGCCCGATGGACTTTTTGTTTTGCCCTGGTCCCCAGTTAAACCCTCACCCCTTGTTCCTGTCTCCCCTCATGGTCCTGGCCCTCCCATCCCTCCCTTGGATTTCCCACATTCCACCTTCCTCCTGGACTCTTGTGTTGTCTTGTGTACTGTCATGGAGCGTCTGGTAGCCGCTCCGTAGAGGGGAGGTTCTGTCACAGTGTCTGGTTGTGTTTCCCTGGGTTATCACTAGAGGTCCTTGTTCTCACGGTGTCATTCACATTAGACTACAATTCCCAGCATTCTGATCTGTCACTCATCTGATTATTGCACTCAGCTGTTTTCCATCACCTTGTTAGTTCTGTGTGTATATATTCCCTGTCTGTGTTAGTGTTTGTTACGGAGTCCTTGTTTAATGTCACTGCACTTCTGAGGGCCTGTTTCTTGTTTTGTTTCTTGTGTTGGATTGCCTTTTGGATTTTGACCTTTGCTTGGACTGGATTATGATTTATGGATTACCCTATTAAATACTGCTTTTGGATCTAACCCCTGTCTCCCGTGTGTGGAACGTGACAGAATGATTCACTAATGAATAAAAATTTAAAAAGAACAGCATTTATTCAAAATAGAAATCTTTCCTAAGAACATAAAGACTTAAAGTCATTCATATCACTTAACACATCCTTTCAAAAAAAAAAAAAAACATAAGACCAAACTTGGTTTTTTTATAATATATTATATATATTATATATATATATATATATATATATATAATATTTGCTTATATAGTGCTTATACAAATAAAAAAAGTGCATTCAAAGAATCCTAAAAAACTATCACAGGTTAAACAAATTAAGCAGCACAACTGTTTACAACATTGATTTAAAAAAAAATTATATCAGAATGATTTCTGAAGGCTGATGGTGACGATGTAAACACAACAAAACAAAAGCAAAAAACTGTTAGCACATTATCCAAAGTAAACTGATGGACAATTATGATTATAGATGCACAATGTATCTGTTGATGGACAGAGAAACATCTATTGATGGGTAGACCGCGTAACCGCGAGTATCTGTTTATGGCCCATATAGACCGCACGCATTTACTGATACACTCAATGAATGGCTGTACCTAATACAAATAAAACATCTCTAGTTAACTAGTAGAGCATTCATGTAGTCCGCTCTTAAATAAGAGATATAGAGCTAAAATGTTTTGTTTTTGAACTCAAGCTGAGCGCTCGTGTCCTGCTATCAGTGTCATGGATACAGAGCTCACTGCGGTCAAATGGGCCGCGCGTTGAAAATACACGGTCAAGCCAGCCGCACATTTTTTTAGTATGCGCGTCTAATCCTGCACTTACGGTACGGGTGCTGAAAGAGGTCAAACTTGATTTTTAGACTCTATTTTCGGCTATTTTCCATCTTATTAGGAAACAAATAAGATTATTTTTTATTATTTTAATGTTTGTAGTCCTAAATATGATTAACATTAATTATTACATAATTTATTCATGTTCATATTCGTTTTAATTATCATACATCCTTAAAATGTTTACATTTTTATTTTTAATTTGAATGTTTATACATACATATATATATAGTATACATTAATTATTATAATATATTTATTAATGCTAATGAAATGTAATATTAATGTTATTTATCATACATTTATTTTGCATTTTTATTGTTGATTTTAATGTTTGTATACATAAAGTATACATTTAATTATTAATATCTTGTATTGTTTATTTATTTATTTTTAATTTGAATGTTTATATGTATATTATACATTAATTATTATAATATATTTATTAATGCTAATGAAATGTAATATTGATGTTAATTATCATACATTTATTTTACATTTGTATTGTTGATTTTAATGTTTATATATTATATATATATATATATATATATATATATATATATATATATATATATATATATAATATATATATATATATATATATATATATATATATATATAAGTATACATTTAATTATTATCCATCATGTATAAATGTTTATTTATTTATTTACTTACATTTTTCATGTTAATGTAAATGACAAATATGATACAACAGGCTTTTGGTGGCTTTAATCTGTCAATTATCATTGAATTACATATATGAACAATAAAAACCTATCTATGAAATATTTATTCATACCTGATGAATGAAACACAAATGATATTTAAAACACACATGCACGCACACACACTCACAATTTATATATACATGTTATATTACTTATATTGAATTATGTTATATTGAAACAAAGTGTTCCTCCATAGGTTTGCTCATTCTTTCAATGGATTCATGTTCAGGGTGACCCTGGCTATTACTGTTATTATTTTCAAGTCATTTTACTGTATAGTATTGGAGAAAAGTAAAGGCAAACTCACTCCAATCATCAAAGTGCATTCTAGCACTTACACCATGTTCCATTTTCAAACACTCATAAAAAGTGTTCCTCCATAGGTTTGCTCATTTCCTCATTTGATTACTGTTCAGAGTGACCCTGACTATTACTGTAATTATTGTCAAGTAGTTTTACTGTATAGTTTTGGAGAAAAGTAAAAGCAAACTCACCCCAAACATCAGTGCTTTATGTCACTTACACCATGTTCCGTTTTCAAACACTCATAAAAAGTGTTCCTCTATAGGTTTGCTCATTCTCTCATTTGATTACAGGTTAAGGTGACCCTGACTATTACTGTAATTATGTTCAAGTCATTTTACTGTACAGTTTGGGAGAAAAGTAAAGGCAAACTCACCCCAATCATCAGAGTGCTTTATATCACTTACACCATGTCCCATTTCCAAACACTCATAAAAAGTGTCCCTCCATAGGTTTGCTCATTCTTTCAATGGATTCATGTTCAAGGTGGCCCTGGCTATTACTGTAATTATTTTCAAGTCATTTTACTGTATAGTTTTGGAGAAAAGTAAAGGCAAACTCACTCCAATCATCAAAGTGCATTCTAGCACTTACACCATGTTCCATTTTCAAACACTCATAAAAAGTGTTCCTCCATAGGTTTGCTCATTTCCTCATTTGATTACTGTTCAGAGTGACCCTGACTATTACTGTAATTATTGTCAAGTCATTTTACTGTATAGTATTGGAGAAAAGTAAAAGCAAACTCACCCCAAACATCAAAGTGCTTTATATCACTTACACCATGTCCCATTTCCAAACACTCATAAAAAGTGTTCCTCCATAGGTTTGCTCATTTACTCATTTGATTACTGTTCAGAGTGACCCTGACTATTACTGTAATTATTGTCAAGTCATTTTACTGTATAGTTTTGGAGAGAAAAGTAAAAGCAAACTCACCCCAAACATCAAAGTGCATTCTAGCACTTGACACCATGTTCCATTTTCAAACACTCATAAAAAGTGTTCCTCCATAGGTATGCTCAATCTCTCAATGGATTCATGTTCAGAGTGACCCTGGCTATTACTGTAATTATTCTCCAGTCATTTTACTGTATAGTTTTGGAGAAAAGTAAAGGCAAACTCACCCCAAACATCAGTGCTTTATGTCACTTACACCATGTTCCGTTTTCAAACACTCATAAAAAGTGTTCCTCTATAGGTTTGCTCATTCTCTCATTTGATTACAGGTTAAGGTGACCCTGACTATTACTGTAATTATGTTCAAGTCATTTTACTGTACAGTTTGGGAGAAAAGTAAAGGCAAACTCACCCCAATCATCAGTGCTTTATATCACTTACACCATGTCCCATTTCCAAACATTCATAAAAAGTGTCCCTCCATAGGTTTGCTCATTCTTTCAATGGATTCATGTTCAAGGTGACCCTGGCTATTACTGTAATTATTTTCAAGTCATTTTACTGTATAGTTTTGGAGAAAAATAAAAGCAAACTCACCCCAAACATCAGTGCTTTATGTCACTTACACCATGTTCCGTTTTCAAACACTCATAAAAAGTGTTCCTCTATAGGTTTGCTCATTCTCTCATTTGATTACTGTTCAGAGTGACCCTGACTGTAATTATTTTCAAGTCATTTTACTGTATAGTTTTGGAGAAAAGTAAAAGCAAACTCACCCCAAACATCAAAGTGCTTTATATCACTTACACCATGTCCCATTTCCAAACACTCATAAGAAGTGTTCCTCCATAGGTTTGCTCAATCTTTCAATGGATTCATGTTCAGGGTGACCCTGGCTATTACTGTAATTATTGTCAAGTCATTTTACTGTATAGTTTTGGAGAAAAGTAAAGGCAAACTCACTCCAATCATCAAAGTGCATTCTAGCACTTAACACCATGTTCCATTTTCAAACACTCATAAAAAGTGTTCCTCCATAGGTTTGCTCAATCTTTCAATGGATTCATGTTCAGGGTGACCCTGGCTATTACTGTAATTATTTCCAAGTCATTTTACTGTATAGTTTTGGAGAAAAGTAAAGGCAAACTCACTCCAATCATCAAAGTGCATTCTAGCACTTAACACCATGTTCCATTTTCAAACAGTCATAAAAAGTGTTCCTCCATAGGTTTGCTCATTTTCTCATTTGATTACTGTTCAGAGTGACCCTGGCTATTACTGTCAATATTTTCAAGTCATTTTACTGTATAGTTTTGGAGAAAAGTAAAGGCAAACTCACCCAATCATCAAAGTGCTTTATATCACTTACACCATGTCCATTTTCAAACACTCATAAAAAGTGTTCCTCCATAGGTTTGCTCAAACTTTCAATGGATTCATGTTCAAGGTGACCCTGGCTATTACTGCAATTATTTTCAAGTCATTTCCCTGTATAGTTTTGGAGAAAAGTAAAGGCAAACTCCACCCAATCATCAAAGTGCTTATATCACTTACACCATGTCCCATTTTCAACACTCATAAAAAGTGTTCCTCCATAGGTTTGCTCAATCTTTCAATGGATTCATGTTCAGAGTGACCCTGACTATTACTGTAATTATTTACAAGTCATTTTACTGTATTGTTTTGGAGAAAAGTAAAGGCAAACTCACCCCAATCATCAAAGTGCTTTATATCACTTACACCATGTCCCATTTTCAAACACTCATAAAAAGTGTTCCCTTTAGAACGGTCACTTCGTATTGCGTAGCTATACGCAATGGGAAAACTACTTGGTTACTCACGTAACCTCAGTTCCCTGAGTTAGGGAACGAAGTATTGCGTAGCTATACGCAGTGGGAAAACTCCTTTTCCTCGATTTTACTGAACCTTATGTAAAACGCATTTGCAGCTGCACAGCTAACACCCTGAGCGTCTTACTCGCTCATAGGCTGTGCTGCAGCAACTGCTCATCCAATGGCGCGGGCGACTCAATGTGCGACCAATGAGATCACTCTACGTCATTACACGTCAGAGCCCGTCATAGGGGCGAGGCTTAGCCTATATAGGCCCCTAAATTCGCCAAAATAGCAGGTTTATACGACTGAAGCGACAAATATCCAGTTAAAATAGTGCGGCCGGCTACGCAATACTTCGTTCCCTAACTCAGGGAACTGAGGTTACGTGGGTAACCAAGTAGTTCCCTTTCGAACAGTCACTTCGTATTGCGTAGCTATACGCAGTGGGAACGCCATGCAAAACGCCGCACTGAATAACTGGTTGCCATTGCAACTCAGGACCCCTGAGCATACAGAACTAGCCGTAAACCACTTAAAGTCCCTGTAAAGTCAAAATGAAGTATGTGTTCTGAGTTTGTCACACCACAGAAAAATGTGTTATTAGTCACCCAGCCAAAATTGAATGATAAAAAAAGCCAGCAAGTACATAAAATAAGCTATCAAAATCTTGAAAAAAGGCGGGAGTCGTTTCGGCCCCATTCACCAGTAACAGCGGATTATCGTGATTCCCAGTTGTCTCCGACGAAAGTTTATACAACTATCCAGTGTAAAATGATCACTTACAGAGGTGGGTTTTGGCGGTGATCCTCAGCTCTCCATCAAGGTGGCTCTTTACAAAATTAATCCACTTCTTCTTGATGTAATCGTTTTTCGGAAATTTAAATAAGGACACCGATCTGTTTTGTACGTGATCCGGTGATCGCATCCAGGTAGTAGGCCTACGCGTTTCCGTGACGAAGGCATAGCTAGCTAGCAATCTGTAGGGTGTGACTAATAATAGTACTGACAGTAACTCGCGATTGAGCGGCAAACTGATGCGAATGTGCTCTATTAATAATGTTAGGAGCGGCCAGCCTCAGGGGCTCCAGTGCGTCATCAAGTAGGGGCGTGTCCATGAGCTCAGGGGCTCCAGTGCGTCATCGAGCCCCGTTTTAGCCCCGCCCAGAAAATCCGGAAAATAGCAATGGTGAAAAACTGTTTAACGGTCTAACTCCACAATTCAGTACTTCACAGTTCACAGTCTTTGTAATATGTTTTAGCAATACATTTCTAACATTTATAATGTGTTTAGAATTTTTTTTTGAAATTGCCTTTACAGGGACTTTAATATGTATACACTAAACCCGACACCGTCAGGTTTAAGTGAATACATCAGAATTCCTGACAGGGTCAAGAATATGAATACCACCAGCCTTAGCGGGTTTATAATGTGAAAAAATAACCGGCAAAAAAGCGGGTTTATACAGATATATAAGGGAATGTGATTATGCACAGTAACAAGTAATGATAAGACCAGACACTGTCGGGTCAATAATCATACCGAAAGCACCCCTGCCTGTAGGGAGGGTACCTCCAAATTATAGAATTTAATAAATGTGGACGGCAAGGCCCAGCCGGCCGCATCACAAATGTCTTGAATGGGAAAGCCAGATGACCACGCCCACGACGAGGCCATGCATCTGGTCGAATGGGCTTTGACACTTGTAGGGCAAACCTGACCCACTGAGGTATAAGCCATAGAAATGGCCTCCACTATCCATCTAGACAGTCTCTGTTTAGTGACAGGATCCCCCTTGGATCGACCACCAAAGCAGACAAAAAGCTGTTCTGATTGCCTAACTGATGCAGAACGCTCCAGATAGATTCTCAGCGCCCTGACAGGGCAGAGAAGATTAACCTCCCCATCCTCTGTGGAAGGGGGAAGCGCTAACAATGTCACCACAATGTCACTAACAATGTGAACGGCATTGAGAGCACCTTGGGTACATAACCATGTTTGGGCTTGAGGTAGGGCTGGACGATATGGCCAAAATTTATATCACGATATATTTCTTAATTTCGGTCGATACGATATAATTCCGATATCGATATGAACAGTATAAAAGCCTCAGGAAAAACTGCCTAGAACGCACACAATGAATGTCTGTACCTTCAAACTTCTGAAAGAATAATTTGCCAAGTCTCTGAAACCTCCTATAAAACTATTTAATATTTTAGAAATAAAAATGGTACAAATAAATTATTGTTAATATTTCGTATTTAGCCTTCATACAAACAAGAAATGTGAAATCACCGTCAAATAAACATAAGACTCAAAATATTAACATTAATATCTTTAACTTTAAACTATAGGCTAACATAGGTTGATTATAATATTCTTTTAGATTGAAAAAAGTGCTTCAGCCAGGATAAAGAATAAGATAAGTGCACAGTTGCTGAAAAAAAAAAAAAAACACAACACAACAACAAAAAACACATGTTGCTGAGGGACATTTTGAGTGTTGATGACACCCTGAATTCATTCCGATTGATGAATCTGAATGTAGTGTTTACATGAACGCTAAACAAGTGATCAGGTCACAAGCTTTAAGCTTCAAATCGGAATAGATTTTTTGACATGCGCACATTGCACAAATAGAGTTTCCCGCTGTTTGCCTAACATTGATTATTTATTTGCTTTAAACAGCAGACTTAATATTTATCTATTTCTGGTGATAATTTGGATGCTATGAACCGTTGTGCCGCTGTTTATATTTATCATGCCGTTAAAATGCCCCTCACCGACATAAGACTGTAAAAAAAAAAAAAAAAAAAAAAAACGCACACGCCCAATAACGTTACTAGTCGTCAGTGGATGAGAGTCTGAAACAAGCACTGGTGGAACGTTGTCCTGCTCCACTTCACAGACGCTGAGTGAAATGAGAATTGTAGAATGACGGGACGCTCATTTAAATTACACTTTATTTAAACAGGAAAAACAGCTTGTTCGCGCGTCATGCGTCATACGCTATTCCAACGTCATTGCACATGCGCAGTCCTTTCAGTTTCGGTTTTCAATCCGATCAAGTGTTTACATGTCCTCTCGATCGTATTAGAAAAAGGAATAAACCACCGCTCTCTATTCGATCAAAAATTCATTGGATTACTAATGGATTATCTGGTTGCATGTAAACGTAGCCCATGCCTGGCTGTGATGTATATTGAAATATCGAAAATGTGTTTAAAAATCATATCACCGTTATTGAAAAAAAAAATATTGCGATATATATTGATATCGAATTATTGTCCAGCCCTAGCTTGAGGATGACTTTGGAGTCATCAGGACCAAACACCAGACATGCCGGGCTCACAGAGAGAGCCTGTAGATCTCCCACTCGCTTGATAGATGCCAATGCCAACAGGAGAGCAGTTTTCAGCGAGAGAGGTTTGAGATCAACCGACTGGAGCGCTTCAAAAGTTGGACCCCTCAAAGCCCCTAGGACCGTAGAGAGGTCCCAAGACGGCACAGAAGGAGGTCTGGAGGGGTTAATCCTCCTACCACCCTTCAAAAATCTGACGACCAGATCGTTTCTTCCAGTAACTGGCCAGCTACCAGAACATGGTGCGCTGCAATAGCTGCCACATACACCTTGAGTGTGGACGGGGAACGACCTGCGTCCAACAGCTCCTGTAGGAATGGGAGAACCCCTGATATCTCACATGACTCTGGGCTTAGATGGTTTTTCGAGCACCAGCTGGAAAAAAACGCCCATTTTAAAGTATAAAGGCGCCGAGTCGACGTGGCCCTAGCTTCAGATATAGTGTTCAACACCTTCACAGGAAGGTCCCTGGATACCGGTTCAAGGGCCACACATGAAGGGCCCATAGGTCGGGTCGTGGATGCCACAACGATCCCTTCGCCCGCGTGAGGAGGTCTTTCCACATCGGGACAGGCCATGGAGCTGTGTCCGATATCTGAACCAGCTCCGGAAACCACGGCTTGGATTTCCAAAGAGGAGCCACCAGAAGGACTGGGCACTCGCTCTCCCTGACCCGTTTGATGACTTGCGGAATCATCGAGAAGGGGGGAAAAGCATACAGGAGGCGGTTGGGCCAGGCGTGGGCCAACGCCTCCCTGTCCTTCGAGAAGAACAGATTGCAATGGGTGTTGTCTTTCGAGGCGAACAGGTCGATTTCAGCCCAGTAATCCCATGCGGAGCACTGGTGATGCTGCTGCCATGAGACCCAGTAGTTTTTGAAATTTCTTCACAGGCGTGCGCTCTCGCTCTCTGAACGAGGATGCCAGCGCTCGCACTGAGAGCGCGCGCTCTGGTGTGAGCCGCGCTCTCATCGACACCGAGTCTAAAACTATGCCCAGAAAGATCACACTCTGGCAGGGGGATAGTTTGCTCTTTGAAACATTGATTGTGAGACCCAGGCATTTTAAATGGCCGAAAATTTGATCTCTGTGAGCTATTAGTTGGCCTCTCGACTGCGCTAGCACCAACCAGTCGTCGAGGTAATTCAGCACACGCACTCCTCTCTGTCTCAGAGGAGAGAGTGAGGCACGCGGGGACGTGGCCGGCGTGCGATTACTCACATCCATGCTCTCGGGCTGCCGTTGGCTGCGGCGCTTCTTCTTCCTTGGCTGAAGAAGGGCCGAGGGAGGAGGCGCCTTCTTCTCTAGCGAGAGCTAGCCGAGTCCGCAGAAAGGAGATGGGCATGCTCTCACAGGCCGCACATCCCCTGGAGGAGAAGGCCTTCTCCGCGTGGTCGAGTCCCAGGCATGAAATGCATCGCGCGTGGTGATCGGCCTCGTGCAGCTTGCGTGCGCACGTAGCGCAGTTCGAAACACGAGGCATTTGAAACAATGCCTAGCGTGTAGCAATAGAAAAGATATCGCCGGATAGCCACAGGTGAGACGGCGTCAGGAGACAAACGGCTGAAGAAGACGTAATCTGCTGAATAATGCTCGCTCAGGCTGAAGGGCTTGTTCGAAGGCGAAGGCTCAGTAAAACAGACAGAGACGTATAGTTTGTCGCTGACGGAGTATAAATCTGCTATAATGGCGAATTCAGGGGCTTATATAGGCTAGGCCTCGCCCCTATGACGGGCTCTGACGTAGAGTGATCTCATTGGTCGCACATCAGAGGTGCCTGCGCCATTGGATGTGGAGTTTCTGCAGCACAGCCTAGGAGCTAGCGAGACGCTCAATGTGCTAGCTGTGCAGCTGCAAATGCGTTTTACATAGAGGTTCAGTAAATCGAGGAAAATGAGTTTTCCCACTGCGTATAGCTACGCAATACGAAGTGACCGTTCGAAAGGGAACACTTTTTATGACTGTTTGAAAATGGGACATGGTGCAAGTAATAGAAAGCACTTTGATGATTGGGGTGAGTTTACAATTACTTTTCTCCAAAGCTATACAGTAAAATGACTTGAAAATAATTACAATTATAGCCAAGGTAAGTCTGAACAGGAATCAATTGAAAAAATTAGCAAACCTATGAAGGGACACTTTTTATGAGTGTTTGAAAATGGGACATGGTGTAAGTAATAGAAAGCACTTTGATGTTTGGGGTGTTTACTTTTACTTTTCTCCAAAACTATACAGTACAATGACTTGAAAATAATTACAATTATAGCCAAGGTAAGTCTGAACAGGAATCAATTGAAAAAATGAGCAAACCTATGGAGGAACACTTTTTATGAGTGTTTGAAAATGGGACATGGTGTAAGTAATAGAAAGCACTTTGATGTTTGGGGTGTTTACTTTTACTTTTCTCCAAAACTATACAGTACAATGACTTGAAACTAATAAAAGTAATAGCCAGGATCACCCTGAACATGAATCCATTGAAAGAATGAGCAAACCTATGGAGGAACACTTTGTTTCAATATAACATAATTCAATATAAGTAATATAACATTATATATAACGTGTGAGTGTGGTGTGTGTGCGTGTGCGTGCATGTGTGTTTTAAATATCATTTGTGTTTCATTCATCAGGTATGAATGAATATTTCATAGATAGGTTTTTATTGTTCATATATGCAATTCAATGATAATTGACAGATTAAAGCCACCCAAAGCCTGTTGTATTATATTTGTCATTAACATGAAAAATGTAAGTAAATAAATAAACATTTATACTGTACATGATGTATAATAATTAAATGTATACTTATATATATATATATATTATACACAAACATTAAAATCAACAATACAAATGTAAAATAAATGTATGATAATTAACATCAATATTACATTTCATTAGCATTAATACAAATATTATAATAATTAATGTATAAATATATATATATAAACATTCAAATAAAAATAAATCAATAAACATTAATACATGATAGGAATAATTAAATGTATACTTTATATATACAAACATTAAAATCAACAATAAAATTCTAAATAAATGTATGATAAATAACATTAATATTACATTTATTTAGCATTAATAAATATATTATAATAATTAATATATATATATATATATATATATATATATATATATATATATATATATATATATATATATATATATATATATATATATATATAAACATTCAAATTAAAAATAAAAATGTAAAAAATTTAAGGATGTATGCTAATTAAAACGAATATGAACATGAATAAATTATGTAATAATTTATGTTAATCATATTTAGGCATACAAACATTAAAATAATAAAAAATAATCTTATTTGTGTCCTAATAAGATGGAAAATAGCCGAAAATAGTGTCTAAAAATCAAGTTTGACCTCTTTCAGCATCCGTCCCGTAAGTGCAGGATTAGACGCGCTACCAAAAAAAAATGTGCGGCTGGCTTGACCGTGTATTTTCAACGCGCGGCCAACTTGACCGCAGTGATCTACCCACTAGACCACAGAAGAACTCAAACAAAACTCGCAGATCGATATATTTCACTAAATCATTATAACCTAAGCAGTTATTTAAAAAGTTTACACGAGCGTATAGGCCTGCTACACGAATGTTGTGTTGAGGTAATTACTAGGCAAACTATAGTCTGAAAATGCATTTGAGCTCTATGATCAGAAAAGGAATTATAAAACACTAAACAACTTACCGGTAGCCTACTCCGAATCCTCGGGGTCAATTCGTTCTTCAAAATGGAACGTTCGTCGTCTGAGTTTCAAATTCCACTGAGAAAAAGGTGAATTATTCCCATTTGTCCATAATCCTCTGAAGGAGTAACGTTAGCGTGCTTCCATCCCTAAAACGCGATGAACTATCTGTGAATCTCTGATGAAGAATCTGTGTTTGGCATTGATCGGGGGGCGTGCCGCGTGTGATGCATAGATTTACCATGTCAAAAGCGCTGGGGGTGTGGCGGGCTCACCTAATTATTTATAATGAAGGGAGAGCGAAAAAAACTGTAACTCTCCTTTGTTTCAAACGGATTACATAAACTGTAAATATATATTTTTTAAATAAATTAATTCATTTAAAAGAAGAGAATCTCAGCTTCATAAAGAGACATATCTCGTATCTCTGTGACAAGTATTGAGAGAGTTACAGTTAATACATTCTGTGCGTTCTCACATTTAGCTCCTAAACTCTGGAATAGCCTTCCTGATATTGTTCGAGACTCAGACTCGCTGTCCCAGTTTAAAACTAGATTAAAGACGCATCTCTTTAACCAAGCATTCACTTAATGCTTACCTTTTATACTACTTCTGAATCAGTTCGAATGCATTAATATTATGAACATCAGCTATGCTAATTATTTCCCATCTGTATTTCTGCTGTTATCTCGGGACGCTAGTCCCGAGGTAAATAGCGTTCGTCAGCTCCAGTTTGTATCCAGCCTCTCACGGAGACTTCAGATGCCCCAACACCTGTGATGAGACGACTAAATGCCTGTGGAGAGACGACTCAACGCCTGTGAAGAGACGACTAAACACCGGCGAAATGTTATGCCTAAATTTATACATGATTAACTAACTGTATTTTTCTTTGTACATTTCTGAAATGCACTTTCTGTAAAGCTGCTTTGAGACAGTGTGTATTGTGAAAAGCGCTATACAAATAAACTTGAATTAAATTGAATTGAATTAATATTTCGGACGCGTTTCAGAACGGACCTCACTGACAGAGACAAGTTAAAACGCGCATCATGTTTATTTTTCTTTATTTGACGAAAAGCACAACACTTTGTTTTTATTGTGAGTACCCACAAAAAAAATAGAAACTTAACAGGATCTAATGATGTACAACACTTATATTTAAGATCAAAATCAACAGAGTAATTTGATTCTCTTTTGCACTGATAAGGAAAAAATCCAGCAAAACGCGTGGACGCGGTTTTCGACCCTAAGGGTTAATACGGAGCAGATCTGCAGTTCGCAAGTGCGTTTCCTGCAAAAACATAATATCAGCCTTTAGGTGCTGTAAATGCAATAGAACCTTGCCGGCCTTGACACTATTATTCATTCCTTTGACATTCCAAGAGACTAGACGCCGTCCATGGCCTGTCATCGTAGTGACACTAGCCATTATATAAAATTAAGATCATAATAAAATCTTGATAAGGTCCATTTTGAAGGAAATGAGGATAAAGAGAATGCAAAAAGAGAGAGCAATGATAGAGAGAGAGAGAGAAAAAAAAAAAAAAAAAAAAAAAAACCCAATAAAGAACTTGACTGAGCATCTTCTACACACTCCTATCTCACTAGGTCAATCTCCCCCGCGTTACCAAAAAATTAGAGCCTACACACACCAAGAAACAGCGCAAAACAAGAAGTCAGAAACATGACTTCAACCATACCTTACTGTAACGGTAGAAATAAGCAAGCAAAGCAAAGCAAAAAAAAAAAAAAAAAAAAAAAAATATATATATATTATATACACACATACATATATATATATATATGTGACCGGTTGATAATCTAACGTTCAGTTTTACTCATTAGAATTGGGAGACGCCCACCGGTGTTGAGCCGCAGTTGATATTGAGTACACCTGTGCGGTGCAATCATTAGGGTGCGTCTGCGTCTAGTGGCATGATAAAAACCCTGTCTAAGGTTGGTTAATTGTTGTTCTTCTCTGTGTGGTGTGAAGTAACCGGCTGCCCATTCTAGTTGCTTTGACTCTCTGGTGAGTTGTTTTCCGTATGTCCCCATCTCAATCACAGATCACGGTCTAAATGTAGCCTATGTTTGCCATCAGGAATGTGTGTGTGCGTGAAGTGACGAGCGCAGGTGACATAAAGGTTAATATAGCGTAAAATCCACTAAGAGGTAAGAAGTGTTATAATTGGTGTCTTATTTTGGGAGGGGGGGGAATTAATGGATTTACTATTGTGTACTTTTTACTATAGTGTTTTTATTGCAGGTGCGGCCCAAGAGCGCTAGCTGCTGTTTTTTTGTTTTGTTTTTATTATTATATTTATATTGTCACTGTTTCATGGTCTTAACCGACGGCTGCAGATATTGCGGGTTTGAACCGCTAACGATTGAGCTCTTTAACGAGTTGCTCGTAAGAAATGTGTTGCAATACTGACGTAGCCTAATATGTTAGATGGACTATTATGTTATAGTACACTGCTGGTAGCCTGGGTATTGTAAAGCAGCGCAAACAATATTAGCAGTCTTAATTGAGAAGTGAAATGTGATGTTTCTGTGACTGTTGTAATTTTCCTTTGTTGTTTTGTTTGTATTACATCCATTTGCCATTTCTATCCGCTGGTGGCGAGAACTGTGATTATTGAGGCTTAACAGAAGGGGGAGTGTATTTGTTTTCTTTTGATATTCACTTTATTTGATGTGACACGTGCTTTACGTTTTGTTTACTCACTGATTTGCTGTGTTTTCCCTTCTGTTGAAGTGGTCTAATTGTGGTCTCTTGTTTCTGTCGGTATTAATTGGTAAGCTGTATTTGAGATCTATCTTGATGGTTTTTTTTGTGAATGATTTTATTTTCTGTGATAAATAAATTTGGTGTATTTTCATAAAGTCACGTCTCTGTCTTCAGTGCAAGTCGAACCAGCAGGGTCCTTCCTTTTGTTGTAATTCTTTTTGGTTTAATTCTTTTTGGTTTAATTTTCTTTTTGGGTTATTCTTATTAATTTATACTTTCCTGGGTAGAGACGGAACCTAGGTGGCGTAGTCGGGTATTTTTATATCTAACCAAAAGGTTACAATCTTGGCGTAGTCGGCAGGATTTTTATATCTAACCAAAAGGTTACAATCTTGGCGTAGTCGGCAGGATAACCTTTTGTGTGAAGCGGAGACGTGACTTTAATATTCTTTATTTGATATTAATTTGTTTTTTTTACAGCAGCTAGCGCATTAGAATACTGTTTGGTACTTTCCTCTCCTGTGTTTTTGTTTGTCACTTAGATCGTCATTATGGAGGAGGAGATGCAGCAATTGCGAGACTTGGTAGCCCAACTTAAGGCTGATAATGAACTCCTGCGACAAGAACGTTTGGAGGTTCAGGCGAGTCCGAGTATTGCGCCCTCTGGGTCTAATAATAGGGGGGCGGGGTTAGACGCTGGGCCAAGACCTTCCTCCAGTGTTAATCCAGTAGTGACGGAAAGGTTGATTTATGTTCCTAGGGAGAGGAAATGTCCTGTTTTTAGGGCCGCACCGGAATTTCTTTAGCTGATTGGCTAGAGGAAGTGAAGGCCAGTATGCGTGTTCGCCATTTATCCACTCTTGACAAAGCACACTTTCTGTATGACCATTTAGAGGGAGAAGCTAGGGAGGAAATAAAATTTAGGCCCAGGGAAGACCGAGAAGATCCAGATAACGTTATTCAAATACTTACTGAGCTGTACGGCTGCCCGGATTCATATATTGTTTTGCAGGAGAATTTCTTCTCTCGACGACAACTAGAGGGGGAGACGCTTCAGGAATTTTCACACGCTCTTCTTGGCTTGATGGCAAAAGTAATTAAAAATGCTCCAAATGGTATGCCCAATTCTGATGTCCTGTTGCGTGACCAGTTTGTTGAGTATGTGCTGGATTCTGCCCTTCGTAGGGAATTAAAACAGTTTGTACGCCAGCATTTGGGGGCTACTCTACTTGATGTGAGAGGGGAAGCAATTAGATGGGAACGGGAGGGTATGTCGAGGGCTACTGGGGGTCGTAGTTTGTCAACCTCTTCTACTTATGGGCTGCAGTATGGGGTTTATGGATCAGCGCCAACTTCGACAAGCTCTGAATTATCTGAGTTAAAAGAGATGCTCAAAAAGCAGCAAGAACAGCTTGATCAGTTAACCCGTAATGTGACTTCGCTTCAAAATGCCCCAAGAAGTCTCCCTTTTACTTCAACTACCTTTAATAGGAGTTCAGTGATCTGTAGGAAGTGTCATCAGCCTGGCCATTTTGCCCGTGAATGTCGTTCTCAAAGTTTGTCATCGAGGGTTAATCCCTCCCCCTCACGTCACCCTCAGCCAGAAATGCCAAGGCCCCAGGCCTCTGTTACCTTTCAGGAAAACTAGAACCTTCTGTGCTCCTGAGCCACAGTTCAGAAGGGTATGTGTTTGGCTCAGATGCTGTTTTTCCCGATGTAGAGCACACGGCCCCCTTATTGTCACCATGCCCTCACGTGACTGTTAGTGTTGGTGGGGTGTTAGTCCCCTGTTTGTTAGACACTGGTTCGATGGTGTCAACGGTGACTGAAAGCTTTTATCTGCAGAACTTTGAGCCGTGGGGTTTGGAAAAACTTCACTCCTGTCATTGGTTGCAGCTTAAGGCTGCCAATGGCTTAGATATTCCATATATAGGCTATTTAGAACTAGATGTGGAAGTCTTTGGTAAAGTGATTCCTAAACGTGGTGTGCTCATAGTTAAAGATTCCCCAGGCACTTCTACTCAGGTCTCCGGCATTTTAGGCATGAATGTTATTCGAGAGTGCTATCACGAATTGTTTGGGCAATATGGGTCGACTCTTTTTGAATCCGCTTTAGTGCAGCATGCCCCTAATCCTTGGCAACAAGCCCTACAGAGGTGCCATCAGGTGCAAGTTCATGCCCCTTCAGATTCTTCAGCCAGAGTTCGGGTTCGAGGAGGCAGGTGTATTCGTGTCCCAGGCGGCACCATGAAGTTTATTGCAGCTACTTGTTCTCAGCAACATACGGGATCGACTGTAGTATTCGAGCCTTCTAGTGGTGGGCTGGCAGCTGGTCTTTTGACTTCCCCTGCCGTTGTTAGGGTAGTTCGTGGACAGGTTTATATTCCAGTAATTAATGTGGGGTTAGTGGATGTTAACCTTTATGGACGAACCGTTCTTGGTACCGTTAGTCCAGTAACTGTGGTGAGTTTACCCAGGGGTGTAGAGGATGTCCCCTTGAGTGTGCAGGCCACAGTTTCTTCCCAGATGACTGTAAGTCCCCTACAAGACAAGATAGATTCCGTTGATCTGTCCCCAATGACCCCTGAAGAGCAGTGTCAAGTCAGGGCCTTACTATCCAAGTACTCTTCAGTGTTTGCAACACATGATGGCGATTTGGGCTGTACTACTTTGATCTCCCATGACATTCCTTTGATTGATGAGGTTCCTGTTAGGCAGCGTTATAGACGCATTCCTCCCTCAGAATATGAAGCCGTTAAGGCACATATTAATCAGTTGCTGGAAGCTCAAATCATAAGAGAGAGTAGCAGCCCCTATGCTTCTCCCATTGTCCTGGTGAAGAAAAAAGATGGTAGCCTGCGACTGTGTGTTGACTATCGTCAACTTAATAACAAGACCAGAAAAGATTCGTTTCCTTTACCAAGAATTGAGGAATCGTTAGATGCTCTTGCAGGTGCCAGGTGGTTCACTACAATGGATCTTGCTAGCGGCTACAATCAGGTCCCTGTGGCGGAAAAGGACAAGATGAAGACCGCTTTCTGCACACCTTTTGGGCTATATGAGTGGAATAGGATGGCCTTCGGCCTGTGCAACGCCCCTAGTACATTTCAGAGACTGATGGAGCGTATGTTTGGCTCGCAACATTTTCAATCATTGTTGCTGTACCTGGACGATGTTATTGTCTTCTCTTCCACAGTGTCTGAGCATCTGCAACGGCTGGAGGTGGTCCTGAAGCGCCTACAACGAGAAGGCTTAAAGGCCAAATTGGAGAAATGTTCGTTCTTTCAGTCTGAGGTGAACTATTTGGGACATTTGATTACTGCCCAAGGGGTGGCTACCGATCCGAAGAAAATCGAGGCAGTTGCCAATTGGCAGCCTCCCCAGCTGGTTTCGGAACTTCGGTCATTTCTGGGCTTTGCCAGCTATTACAGGAGGTTTGTGGAGTCTTTTGCTAAAATGGCTGCTCCACTTCATCGCCTGGTAGCCGACCTGACTGGAGCTAAAAGGAAGATCCCAGCCCGGTCATGCAGGGAGGCCTGGACAGAGGAGTGTCAGCGGAGTTTTGATGCCCTGAAGCAACGGTTGGTGAGTGCTCCATTGCTGGCGTATGCTGACTTCTCTTTGCCATTCATCTTAGAAGTGGATGCCAGTTATAGCGGATTGGGAGCAGTCCTGTCACAGGAGCAGGAGGGCCGAGTTCGACCAGTAGCCTATGCCAGTCGTGGTTTAAGGCCTACAGAGAGGAACATGTCCAATTATAGTTCCATGAAACTTGAGTTTCTTGCCCTTAAATGGGCAATGGCCGAGAAATTCCGTGAGTATTTACTGGGACACAAGTGTGTGGTATATACGGACAATAACCCTCTGAGCTACCTCAACACTGCTAAGCTCGGTGCTTTAGAACAGAGATGGGCTGCCCAACTTGCCGCCTTTGACTTCAGTATTAAGTATCGTTCTGGACGTAGAAATCGTAATGCTGATGCACTCTCACGACAGCACCCGGCTGGACCTGTTCTGGAGGCTATGATTCCAGGAAGTTCTCTGCCAGAGCCTCTCCAGCAATTCGCTTCTACTGGATCCATGAGCGGGGTGCAAACATCCATTACTGCTTTCCCTGGCTATTCTTCTGCAGATTTACATGGCCTACAGGAAGCAGATGCAGTGTTGGGAGTAGTCCTGAAGTTATGGAGAAGAGGGACATACCCTTCTCATGAAGAGAGGCAGGGGTTGTGTCCAGATGTAGGTAAACTCCTGAAACAGTGGAAGCGATTACAGATGAAGGATGGCATAATGTACCGTCAGTGCTACCATCCCCAGGGCGGTGAGGCCTTTCTGCAGCTGTTGCTCCCAACATCCTTAAAGACTATGGTGATGCAGCAGCTTCATGATGAGCATGGCCATCAAGGAGTGGAGCGTACGACAGAGCTGGTGAGACAAAGATGTTTCTGGCCAGGTATGGGTGAGGATGTGAAACGTTGGTGCCAGCAATGTGAACGTTGTACTGTTGCTAAAGATGTCTTCCCTCGAGTACAGACATATATGGGTCATTTGTTGGCTTCAAGGCCTAACCAAATTCTGGCCATCGACTTTACTTTGATCGAGCCATCCCAGAATGGAATGGAGAATGTTCTAGTTCTGACAGATGTGTTTTCTAAATACACCCAGGCCGTGCCTACCCGGGACCAGAGAGCATCTACAGTGGCAAAAGTGTTAGTTAACGAGTGGTTCTACAAGTTTGGCGTTCCTAGTCGCATCCACTCGGACCAGGGGAGGAATTTTGAAAGCACCCTTATTCAACAGTTGTGTGCATTGTATGGCATTGAACGGAGTCGGACCACCCCAGCCCATCCTACTGGAAATGGTCAATGTGAGCGATTTAATCGCACCCTGCACAATCTGTTGCGTACTCTGCCCTCGTGCAAGAAGAAGAACTGGGCAGCATATCTCCCTCAAGTGGTATTTTCTTATAATACTACTCCACATCAGTCTACAGGTGAATCCCCATATTTCTTAATGCTTGGGCAAGACCCACAATTGCCGGTTGACTTTCTTTTGGGCAGAATCGATACTCCTACTCGGGGCAGTGTCCATGACTGGATTTATGACCATCAAGCAAGACTTCAAGTGGCCTTTGATGGAGCTCGAAGTCGTATGAAGGCTGCAGCGGACCGTAGGAAAGAGCGTCATGATCGAGGGTACAGGATGAGCCTTTGAGCCAAGGTCAACTGGTGTACCTGCGGGACCTTTGTGTGAGAGGCCGAGCAAAGATCCAAGATCGCTGGAGTTCTGTTCTTTATAAAGTGCTGCGAGCTCCGACACCTGGTGGGTCAGTGTACACCATTGCTCCCGTGGAAGATTTGGAAAAGGTTAGACATGTGCATCGTACTTTGTTAAGAGTCCAACCAACCGGCCGGAATCTGGCGGAACCTGTTAGCCCTCTCACTTCAGACTCGGATCAAGCATCGGTGGACTCTGGAGAGGAGGATATACTGGATGCGTGGTTAGTGGTGCTGCCAGAGCATGAAGTCCCCCCCCCAGCAACTGTACCAATTGCTGGCTCGTCACCTTCACGTGGTGCGCCACTTCTGACCCAAACCCCTGAGTGTGCCCCCATACCATCTAGTAGAGTTCCTGAGCATCCGGTGGTCCCTGAGCATTTTGCGAGTGATCCCCCAATGGCATCAGAGGGTGTCTCCATTGCTGAAGGAGCACCACTACGACGGACCACCCGGAAAACCGCGGGCTACCATTCCAATGCCCATCACTTGCCAGTGACAATGGGGGGCAGAGGAGGCATTGTGAATTCGCAAGTAACTGTCATACGTAATGATACTACTCTCTTTAGGCCTTGGCGTTGATACCGTCGGGTCGCCGGATTTAAAAACTGGGGGGTAGATTGTGACCGGTTGATAATCTAACGTTCAGTTTTACTCATTAGAATTGGGAGACGCCCACCGGTGTTGAGCCGCAGTTGATATTGAGTACACCTGTGCGGTGCAATCATTAGGGTGCGTCTGCGTCTAGTGGCATGATAAAAACCCTGTCTAAGGTTGGTTAATTGTTGTTCTTCTCTGTGTGGTGTGAAGTAACCGGCTGCCCATTCTAGTTGCTTTGACTCTCTGGTGAGTTGTTTTCCGTATGTCCCCATCTCAATCACAGATCACGGTCTAAATGTAGCCTATGTTTGCCATCAGGAATGTGTGTGTGCGTGAAGTGACGAGCGCAGGTGACATAAAGGTTAGTATAGCGTAAAATCCCCTAAGAGGTAAGAAGTGTTATAATTGGTGTCTTATTTTGGGAGGGGGGGAAATTAATGGATTTACTATTGTGTACTTTTTACTATAGTGTTTTTATTGCAGGTGCGGCCCAAGAGCGCTAGCTGCTGTTTTTTTTGTTTTGTTTTTATTATTATATTTATATTGTCACTGTTTCATGGTCTTAACCGACGGCTGCAGATATTGCGGGTTTGAACCGCTAACGATTGAGCTCTTTAACGAGTTGCTCGTAAGAAATGTGTTGCAATACTGACGTAGCCTAATATGTTAGATGGACTATTATGTTATAGTACACTGCTGGTAGCCTGGGTATTGTAAAGCAGCGCAAACAATATTAGCAGTCTTAATTGAGAAGTGAAATGTGATGTTTCTGTGACTGTTGTAATTTTCCTTTGCTGTTTTGTTTGTATTACATCCATTTGCCATTTCTATCCGCTGGTGGAGAGAACTGTGATTATTGAGGCTTAACAGAAGGGGGAGTGTATTTGTTTTCTTTTGATATTCACTTTATTTGATGTGACACGTGCTTTACGTTTTGTTTACTCACTGATTTGCTGTGTTTTCCCTTCTGTTGAAGTGGTCTAATTGTGGTCTCTTGTTTCTGTCGGTATTAATTGGTAAGCTGTATTTGAGATCTATCTTGATGGTTTTTTTGTGAATGATTTTATTTTCTGTGATAAATAAATTTGGTGTATTTTCATAAAGTCACGTCTCTGTCTTCAGTGCAAGTCGAACCAGCAGGGTCCTTCCTTTTGTTGTAATTCTTTTTGGTTTAATTCTTTTTGGTTTAATTTTCTTTTTGGGTTATTCTTAATAATTTATACTTTCCTGGGTAGAGACGGAACCTAGGTGGCGTAGTCGGGTATTTTTATATCTAACCAAAAGGTTACATATATATATATATATATATATATATATATATATATATATATATATATATATATATATATATATATATATATATACATAATACATACATATATAAGAACCAGACAAATGACCACATGACCTTGTGAGACTGTCCTCCTCCAAAAAACGACTATATAAACGACTTATATTTTCACATATTAAACATCAAAATTTGCTCATGGCCAAATTCAATTGAGGATACAAAAACAAGATTTGAATGATAAAGGTGTTGATCATATTCTTTGGAGCAGGTAAGGTGGGGCGGTAGAAGCCAGGATGGTGCAGGAAATACTGTTGGTGAAGAGGTGGAACAGGTCAATAGCTTCCTTTCAAGGGCAGCTCTTACTACAAAGTACATGACCAAGTCAGGTTGGTTGAAAAAAGGGCTAACCCTTGTGTTGTACACACAATGCTAGATTGTACAATTGATTTGTTCTTATCGGTTTTGTTTTTATAGACAGAGGAGATATGATAACTGTGCTTGCCATGGGATGGAACCATAGGAAGGTGCAGAGTCTCCACAAGACACTGGCGAAAAGATTTGTCAAAGTAAGAAGCCTACACTGCACATTAACCCACCTGGTCTGAGGTGTTTTCTGGGGCCTGGAGACACTATAATCAAGAAAGTGGTTCATCTATTGCACTCCGGCTATACTGTGATCGCGCTCTCCCTGCATTTTTTTCGGGGCATTTATGGTTAATTTTTTCGGGGGCATTTATGGTTAATTTTGCGGTGATGCTATGTTTTCTGTCATTTTTATTTTTTTAAATAGACTACACAGAGAGCAGAAATGGAAGCAGCCAATCTTGAGAGTCTCAAGCAGGAGTTAAACATCTCTACTGAGGATGCAGATCGGTGGGTGTGTGATGTCAAGCAATGGGCAGCCAATGGTATGTCATCTAATCGTTGGTGTATAAATTGCTACTTTACTTCCATATATTTGTCTATATTTTGGCAGTGAAACTGTGTTTTTTTCTGTAACGGTCAACTTTGCTTATTTCTGATTTTCAAGAGAGACACAGTACTCACAGTAGCCAGGAAGAGCTCCAGACAGAAATCGATGAGATTATTTATTCCATCCGAAGAAAGAAGCATGATCTGTATCGACAAAATGGTATTTGCTACTACATCACTCAACTTGCATTTAAAAAAAAAAATTCTAATATATTTTTTTTTTTTACCTTACAGACAGCAACCAAACAAGGCAACGCAAACGGAGGAGACTTGGTGAGCTCAAAAAGACACTTAGAGAGAAGATAGTGCTGTACAACACCATTCCTGGCTGTGAAGAGAAAATTGACACAGAAACAGCATGCAGTCTCTCTGACGATTTTATTCTGCCTTGGGAAGCACAAGGAGATGGTAAGTACTGTTGTATTTTTGTGTTTTTTTAAATTCACAAAATTCAGTTGATTGTTATTACAAGTAATAACAGTCAGCAATTTAACACTGCCACCCAGTAAAAAAGGTGCAACATACAGAAAAGAATAAAACATTATATATTCTTTTGTTATCTGAAATATAATCTGTAATGTTCCCATATGATATAGTGATAATCTGATAGTTATTGTTACTCCTGTAACACACATTCTATTCTAGTAGTGGTCTTCACTTTTTTTTTATAAGAGCTGCAATAACTAAACGCATTCAAGATGAAAGCCATATCTATCCTGAAATGGTAAAATCCAACCCAAGCATGAAATAAATATGCCTAATTAGACCTCCTACATCATTCAATATGTCTTGAATTAAAAAAGAACATATCTTAATACTGGGATGAGCATTTCTTTAACTTTCTGTTATATTGTAGTGTGATGTTTAAATTTTTTTTTTTAAACTCTATCTTTAAACTTTTATTTTCAAAAATAGTGGTGAGTCTCCGCTTGAAGAGGCGAGTGTTTGACCAAGTCATGCTGGTCAGGCGCATGGAGGAGGAGAAGATAATCATTGTAAAGGAGATGACTCAGCATTATCAACATCTAAAAAAAACATTGGAGAAACTGGACACTCTCCTTCAGGAGACTAAAGAGGACATCAAGATCCATAGTATGTACGATAAATGTTTTTTTTTTTTTTCATATATTTTATTGGATACAGTGTTCAAACAATATTTACAACATGATACAATATAAGTCTCCATTTTATGAGTGGACAATTTCAGAATGAACCATTCTTCAAAACAAGTCATCTTATGGTTCCCCTCCCCCTCCCTCCCTCGCCAGTTAGATAAACCAATAAACTAAATGAGTAAGTGGAAAAAATAAATAAATAGAATACATAAATAATAATAATAACTATATATATATAAAAAAAAAATAAAAAAAAAAAAACCTCAGCTCATTCAAAATGCTAATAAATACTATATAATATAAGGGGAAGTTGCCGACACCCAGGACGCTGTACCAGGTTGCTAGGATTTATGGATCAGCAGGATTCATGAGGGCTCTGGTTCAATTTCCCATATAAAGTAGCTCATGGTGTGGTGGGCAGACCGTGAGGTATGACGAGGTAGGAACCTATGCAGACCGATACCAAAAACGTCACTACAGTGACATTTCCCTAACGGAAAGTTGGTTTACATAATTTATTAGTGGTTTCCAATGAGAATAAAATTTGTCAGTTGAGCCTCTGAGAGTAAACTTCATCTTTTCAAGTTTTAAAAAAAACAATACATCACATAACCAGGCTTTAAATGACGGTGGTAAGGGTGACTTCCATAGAGTTAGAATTTTCCGACGAGCAATTAGAGAGGTAAAGGCAATAACATTTGTTTGAATTGTTGTCAATTTGAGTCCGTCCGGAGGCCGATAAATGTTTTTTATTATTTTATATGTAAAAAAATGTTGATGCCACTAACCAGGATGTTATAGTTTCCTGTAAATATTGCTTCAAATCTAAAATTTTAAATCACAATACTTATGAGCTGTTATTTTTTTGTTTGTTTTGTGTTTTCATGAAATGCTGCCTAATTATTAATGTCAATTTTCTTGTCATGTCACTTTTGTCACTCATGTCACAAAATGTCACTTTTTACTTAAGATCCGCCTAGAGAGCTGACCGAAGAGGGACACAGGGGGCTATACTGCTGTATCTTACACAAGCGGCACATTCTGCAGCAAAAACTTGCAGCAGTCACCAGCACCTATGGCAGTGTCAACACAGACCCTTCCTTCTTCATGCTGGAGGAAGATGTTGAAGAGGAGAGTGAGGACAACAGCAGTCCAGAACTTTCTGAAGAGGAGTCTTAAAGTTTTATCACAAACATTGGAAGCATTGGATCTTCCCAAAATCAGACTCTTGAGTGTTGAGTCTGGACATAAAATATTTTTCAGATTAATTAAATAAAAAATGAATAAGTAAAGTCATTCTAACCCTGAGCTACTGTGTCTGTTGTTTTTTCTCACACCAACATGTTCTAATTCTTTGTAGATTTGGATAACAGAAGGCTCTACATTATCCATGTGCCTCTGTCACCATTGTTACAGAGGCACAGCTTGCTTGTTACTTTTATATTTCAGATTTTACATGTGGCATTACATTACACTTTTACTGTTAAAAATCATTGTTATAATTTATTGCACATTTAATAAATATTTATATTAACTTATACATTTTGATCTTTAAGGCAATATATTTCATATTAATTCTCGATATTTAATCTCAGTTTATATCCCATTTTAAAATATATTAAGTAATTTAAAAAAAATAATTTAACTTTAAACTAATGACAATATTTATTTTCTTCCTTTAAAATATGTTAACATTAACTACATTAGTACTCATGAACAACATTACAAAATACTTTTACAAATACAATACAAAAATACAGATTTTGTATAATACACTGTATTTATATTTTATATATTATAAATGTATATTAATTAATATTTTGCACCATGATCTATGTCCTTAATGATAATTAACGTGATCATAGAGCCCCGAATGCTGATACTGGTGTTTTTAATTTTATAACCCATTTTTGCATTTTGCTCACAAGTGGCCAAAGCAGGATAATAGTTCATAATACATAAAAATGTATGTACACATCATTCATATTGCTTTTTTAAATTTGCAACCAGTAAGTAAACAGAGACAAGCAAATGCAAATATAATGCCTGTGAATCATTGTGTTGCAGGATTTTACTCATGTAAAAAATCCTGTTTATAGATGGATAGGTGGGGTTAGGGTTAGGGTTAGGTACATGCATTGTGTGTGTTTGTGTGTGTTTGTGTGTTTGTGTGTGTGTGTGTTGTGTGTGTGTGTGTGTGTGTGTGTGTGTGTGTGTGTGTGTGTGTGTGTGTGTGTGTGTGTGTGTGTGTGTGTGTGTGTGTGTGTGCAACCAAGTAAACAGAGACAAGCATATGCAAATACAATGCCTGTAAATCATCATGTTGCAGGATTGTACTCATGTAAAAAATCCTGTTTATAGATGGATAGGTGGGGTTAGGGTTAGGGTTAGGTACATGCATTGTGTGTGTTTGTGTTTGTGTGTGTGTGTGTGTGTGAGAGAGAGAGAGAGAGAGAGAGAGAGAGAGAGAGAGAGAGAGAGAGAGAGAGAGAGAGAGAGAGAGAGAGAGAGAGAGAGAGAGAGAGAGAGAGAGAGAGAGAGAGAGAGTGTTTGTGTGTGTGTGTGTGTGTGTGTGTGTGAGAGAGAGAGTGTCTTTGTGTGTGTGTGTGTGTGTGTGTGTGTGTGTGTGTGAGAGAGAGAGTGTGTGTCTGTGTGTGTTTGAGAGAGATTGTGTGTGTGTGTGTGTGTGTGGTGTGTGTGAGTGAGAGAGGTAGTGTGTGTGTGTGTGTGTGTGTGTGTGTGTGTGTGTGTGTGTGTGTGTGTGTGTGTGTGTGTGTGTGTGTGTGTGTGTGTGTGTGTGTGTGTGTGTGTGTGAGAGAGAGAGAGAGTGTCTTTGTGTGTGTGTGTGAGAGAGAGTGTGTGTCTGTGTGTGAGAGTGTCTGTGTGTGTTTGAGAGAGATTGTGTGTGTGTGTGTGTGTGTGTGTGTGTGTGTGTGTGTGTGTGTGTGTGTGTGTGTGTGTGTGTGTGTGTAGTGAGAGAGGTAGTGTGGTGTGTGTGTGTGTGGTGTGTGTGAGTGAGAGAGTAGGTGTGGTGTGTGTGTGTGTGTGTGTGTGTGTGTGTGTGTGTGTGTGTGGATGGTGGTGTGTGTGTGTGTGTGTGTGTGTGTGTGGTGGTGTTGGTGAGAGAGGTGTGTGTGTGTTGTGTGTGTGTGTGTGAGTGAGAGAGTAGTGTGTGTGTGTGTGTGTGTGTGCGTATGTGAACTGGGTTTCCTATCATACAGATTTATGTATTTTAACAATGCAAAATGTTTTCTGTGTGGGGTAGGTCTTGTGTTTGAACAGAATAAAAACCATTCCGTCTATGGAATGTCCCCATTATGATAGGAATAGCAGTGTGTGTGTGCAAAACACTCATGATTAATTTGATAAATTCTGCTATTTATCGTTTTTAAATGTTTAGCAAAGACAGCGGTTTTCCATACCAATGATTAGATCTCTCAGTCCAATAACAAGTTTTGCAATGAATGGGTGATTTTATATCAGGGAAATTCTTGACATTACCCAATTATATCAAAGCCCAGTAGCGGGTGGGCTTGGCATAAGTCATCATTTAACAAAAAGCATTTTCTCGTATTTATAGTATTTAATCACTGTCTTTCTTGTGTTCTTACCTGCAGAGAAAGGAAGTACCAGCTTCAGATGCTTCTGACCCAAGGCCCAAAAATATATTTGTCTATCCTCCCATACACACATTATATGACTGTGGGCTAATAGGTCCTTTAGGGTAATTAATAATAAAACTGAATAATAATAACGTGGCTTTCTGAAATATTCAGCAGTAAAAATATCATTAAATGCATTGTTACAGTGCATATATTTTTGCTCTTAAATGACAGATATAAACAATCTTAAAAATCAAGAGTATGAAGGAACAGAGCCAGTGACATATTTTAAAACATTTTATGAGTCCAGTCATCAAACACAGAAAACAGATAAACATGCTGTAAAAAGCAGTAACAAAAAAACAAAACACAAGAATAAATCATAACTGATATGCCTTAACACTGAAAGATGTCAGTCTCTGTAACTGTCATCATACAAGGCAACCTAGCAACAAACAATACATCAAAACACACACAAAAACACACACTCATCTTCAGGATGAACTTTGAACATTTTCTCTGGGCTCCCAGGAATTTTTCCACTTTTTCCCACTGTAAGACAGCAAAAACTGTTAGTCACAATGTTTATTACTGGAATATAAATACTATTTGGTTCTGTACAATAAGACGTAGTTTTCAGTTATGTAATCCATTTAATGCATTTTGTATATTATATAATATAATTGTTTGAAAATATGCATTCAGCAGAGGATTTAATTATTCACACTACACTCAGAATGTGTCAGACAGTAGCACATTTTTTACTCATTTGATTGAGTGTTCCAATCAATTTTAATCTCATTGTTCAAGACAAAAGAAATGCAGTTCTCAACAAAGGCTTGAGAAAAAAGTAAATACTTGAAACTAAGAGTGGTTGAAAGCATTAAAGAATAGATAAAAATAAAAAGCACACCACATTTCAAAAGATATTACATTAAAGTTTGAAGTCCTGATCAAACTGCAACTTCAGTTAAAACTGAATACATTTTTGTGTAATGTTTATTATTTTTCTCTAATGTTTATATAAACATTTTATTTTTATTAGTTCTGTAAATTTTCTACAATACAGTAAACTTCAAATAATATCCATACCATCCAGAGCAAGGATGCCACTGCACCAACACCTCCGCATGACCCTTAGCAGAAACAGAAAGAAACATGGGTTAATGTTAATGACATTTACTTACAACACATGAAGTTACAATCATACATCTGCTGAACGGTAAATACAACATTAAATCCAAGTGAAATTAATAGTTAGTGGGACTAAGTCTATAAGCATAATAAAACTTTAATTATTAGCATAATTCAAAAACTTTATTAGCAATACAATTTTGTAAAATATGGAACAGCAGTTTTATTTTTGTCACACAACCATTGTTATGGTCAAGATTTTAAATGTGCACAACTTAAATTGTGAAGTAAAATATTTCTTATTAAAATCCACGGTTGAACATTATAACATGAATTATATGAATACCTAAACCTTACATTAATTATTTAGTATATTTGGTCATGTTGTTTGCAATTACATTGGAATTACAACATACAAAATAGCAACATAACATTGTTATTGTGAATGTGTTTTTTTTTGTTGTTCATTATTTCAGTATTTTTAAATGTTTTTTAAACAAACCTCCCTGATTCTTTTCCTCAAAATCTTTTTGTAGGGAAAACTGGTTGATTCTTTATGCATGGGGCATTCTGAAAAAAAATTAATATGGTTATAATTTGTAACAGAAAACCTTCAACAAACATCTTCTAAACATTACCATGAGGGTCATGGATAAAGCAACATTTTAAAAGGAAAATCAAAATTGCAGCTTAGTCTAAACATATGAGCAGGACCGTTTTCATTGATGTTACAGTAATATGGCAATGATAATTTTTGAGACATGGGAATTCCCATAACACACCACACTTGTGTGTTTTTGTCTTTTTTTGTTTAAGTTACAGATTTGATTGTTTGGAGACTGTCTTTTTACAATGCTCACATGCTCATGAAAAAGTAGTAACTCGTTACTGAGATGTAATTATTATTCCTGCATCTTAGATTCATGTTTTTTAAACACTGCTGGGACACTTAATTTCATGATTTGTATGAACACAGGGAATGGTCAAAGCAACACAAAAATTCTTTACATATACATATATGTAAAGTGTAAATACACATATATATATTTAACTTAGAAAGCTAAGAGTGCCACAGCATTCATTCAATGTGTTTGACTTCCAGAGTAATATGCTTTCAATTTATTAAAATTTATTAATTAAATAAAGCTGTACAAAAGCAGTCTGTTGTGCTGTTTTATTGTGTAAACTTTTAACTGTTAAGACATTTCAATTTTATTATCATAACCAAACACACTGGTTCATAGCACATGTACTTCACTGTTATTCTTCTATTCATTTACCTTTAGATGGTAATAAATCGGAAGGCTCGCACATTCAAAGAAAATAGCTTACTTCCAATGGTGCAAAATAAGATGGATACAAAATGTATGTTTCTTAATTATATATATATATTTTTTTACATTAAATCATTTAGCAGATGCTTTTATCCAAAGCAATTTACAAATGAGGAGACCAATAGAAGCACTCAGATCAACAGGAGGGCTTGGGTACTGTATGGTCATAACACTGAATAGCTTGCTATAAATATGTTGCAATGTGTGCAAAAGAAAATATTACAATATGTACATCGGTAGAATTCTAACCCAGTCCTTTTCAAAAAACAATGAGAAAGGTCCTGTTCTTTTAGCACTAAACCTGTGATCACATTGCAAAATCAAACATAGCTTTGATTCATATGTGAAAAGGAACATCCTCAAATCAACAAATCCACACATACCTTTATGGTCTGCTTGTGCTTTCGTCTTTATTTGTCTTTTTCTTCGTGAGGAAGATACTGGGCCTGGACTGCCTAGCTCAGTGGACAGTTTAGAACAGGTAGAAAGGGTAGAGGCTGCTGGCAGAGGAGAAGCCAGAGAAGAAGATAAAGGACTAGACTGAGAGGAGATGAAAACAGGATGAGTCAGAGGGGAGACTGGAGGAGCAATGGATAAAGACATAGGAGATGTCAAGGAGGTGGCGAGCGAAACAAGAGAAGCCAAAGAGGAAGATGCAGGAGGAAGTAAAAGAGTGTCAGACTCGGGGCTGAGCAGAGGTGTGGCCTCTGATGGTGGGTCTGCTGGTGGAGTCTCTGTCTGTGAGCTGTTTATGGCCGAACTCTCTCCCATGCTGCTTGCTTCTTTATCTGCAATAGGCACTGTTGGAAAAATAAAATTGTGATATGAACCTTTGCATAAGCTCCTGCAATCAACACATACAACACTATACACTATACACAACACTATACACTATACAACTTGTAGCCTCTGTTCTGGGCACAATAAACTAAAAAATGTGTGCCTCATTGCTTAGGAAACACATCACCAAATAAAACAATATGGCCTGGTTTCACAGAAAGGGTTTAGATTAAGCCAGGATTAAGCCTTAGTTCAATTAGGACATTTAAGTAACTTATAAATGTGCCCTAGAAAAGTTAAATAAGTTAAAACAGCTCAAACATCCATTTTAGTCTGGGACTAGCTTAAGCCTTGTCTGTGAAACAGGGGGAAAGTGTTATAAAAATTGTCTTAAATTATAAAACATGTTTGATATCCTTCACCTGGATGGAATCATAACATTAAAGGGATACTCCACTTTTTTGGAAATAGGCTCATTTTACAACTCCCCCAGAGTTAAACAGTTGGGTTTTACCGTTTTCGAATCCATTCAGCCGATTTTCTGATATTTAGAAGAATATCAGTAAGCAGACTTTCTGGTCTCATTGACTTCTATAGTAGGAAAAAAAATATACTATGGGAGTCAATGAGACCAGAAACTGTCTGGTTACTGATATTCTTCTAAATATCAGAAAATCGGTTGAATGGATTCGAAAACGGTAAAACTCAACTGTTTAACTCTGAGGGAGTTGTAAAATGAGCCTATTTCCAAAAAAAGTGGAGTATCCCTTTAAGCTAAAAAATAAATAAAAATAAAAGTCTGTGACTATCATACACTACTTGATTTTCTGTGAAATCTTACTGGCCCGAATGTGTAGGCTGGCTCTGACTTTCGGCAACTAGCATCAATTTCTGAATCGAGGCAAAAATATGGGCAAAAGTCATGTAGTGTATTCCAGCCTCACAAAGACATACATGGTGTGAAATTGAATGACCAAGTATACACCACCATGTACAGTTACAGTTCATACAATGTGCTCACCTTAATATAGTATAATGTAGTAATCTATGGAAAGAAATTGTAGATTTAAACAACATATATGTGTTTTATTTTGTTGTTGTTTTCAAGGATGAAACATTTATGATTTTATGAGTGTAATAAGTGTAATGAGTGTAACTCTTAGGGTCTGAATTTGGACAGATACTATTATTTGGTGCGTGACAGGTGATAAGACCACCAAACTGTTTGCTGTACAAGAACATGTCCGTTCTATTGAATGAGACATTTTACCATTACAGGTGAGCAGAGGTGTGGCCTCTGATGGTGGGTCTGCTGGTGGAGTCTCTGTCTGTGAGTTGTTTATGGCAGAACTCTCTCCCATGCTGCTTGCTTCTTTATCTGCAATAGCCACTGTTGGAAAAAAAGAAACTGTGATGTGGACATGAGAAAAATAATAATTCAATAATAATTAAGCAAAACAAATAAATAAACTAAAGTTTTCTTATGGTTTTGAAGTTTTATTTATTTTATTATTACGTTTAAGTCCACGTATGGGTTGTATTTACTCATGTAATATCAATTTGACATTATCAAATAACACCCCACTCAAGTTTTCTTATGTAATTTCCCCTATGTAAAAAGGTTGGGAATATTATTTTTATATACATTTTTTAAACCTAAGGTGAGAAAAAATAAAGTCTGCTTGGCCATGTGGAAATGTATATACTGTGGGTAAAACCTATTACTACTGTGTTTTCAAATTAATTCTCAAATCAATTGACGATGCACTAATAAACAATAAATATGTGCAAATTTTGCATCCATTTGTGTTTATTACCATTAAGAAGACTTTCATACAACCTCTTTATTGTAAGAAAAGCATCCTGAGTATCTTCTGTATCCATCTTCCATGGACAGAAGCACTCAGCAGAAAAACCATTTGAGGTTCTCCTGGCAAGGAGAAGGATTGGGAACCTCTCTAAAAGGTCCCACTTGTGGAGCTGGAATGAAATTGAGACAATTATAAAACTGAGAATATTATAAATAACTACAAGTTCGCACAGACACAGAGAGAGAGAGAGAGAGAGAGAGAGAGAGAGAAGAGAGAGAGAGAGAGAGAGAGAGAGAGAGAGAGAGAGAGAGAGAGAGAGAGAGAGAGAGAGAGAGAGAGAGAGAGAGAGAGAGAGAGGAACTAGTAGTAAACTATAGAGTAAACTATTTAAATTTACTGAGAGTTCAGAGATAGTTAACACATTTATATTTGGGCTGTCAAATCGAATAACACGTGTGTGTGTGTGTTGTGTGGTGTGTGTGTTGTGTGTGTGTGTGTGTGTGTGTGTGTGTGTGTGTGTGTGTGTGTGTGTGTGTGTGTGTGTGTGTGTGTGTAAACAATATTATATAAATACAAACTTTAATTTTAGATTAAACTAATCGCAATTAATTGATTTGACAGCTGTAGTTTATATTTAATCTGATTAAAAAATTAAAATGTTCCTTTTCAAGTTTTGGCTTCTTGTCTATGCATTTGAAATTTGCTTGAATGGGTTTTTAGTTATTGTGATTCTACAGTACTTTTTATTCTATTCCAGGGGTGTTCAATCCTGCTTCTGCAGGGCCACTATGCAGACTTCAACTCCAACCCCAGTTAAACACACCTGAACCCGAAGTTGGAGCTTAACAATGCAAGACAGTGACCCTCTATGAACGAGTTTGGATATCCCTGGTCTATACAAATTATTTTTTTATTATGCTTTCTAATGTTATGCACAAACTTCTAATTTAGTGTTCTTTATCAGACCTGAGTACACCGGAAAAACACACAGATGTTACACCTCAGTCGGTTTGCACTGAAAAAAGAATTGCTGAATATAAATATAACAAATGCATGTGTAACTTACTATTTTATGACTAACATCTGAAAGATAAACCTACCAGTAGATTTGTTGCATCATAAACTTTGTTCACACTGCTGTTTTTTTTTGGCGGTCTTTCCATTCTTGGGAAAGCTGTTCTTTTCTTTTCTCAAGCTTTTTCTTATATGGCTGCTTGGCACTGCAGTGTGGGCATGTTTTGCTTGCTACTCCAATTTTTTTATAGCACATGTAGCAGTCCTTTAGAGTAGGCATCTGTAAAAAACAAAACAAAAAAAAACATAAATGATATGTGTTATGGGGGGATAATAAATATATATTTTTTTACCCCTACTATGTTGACAAGATTCAGTCTCAGAAAATATTGTCACCACAGTGACCTAACTTTAAAAACATTCAAAGAAAACTGCAACAGTATAATGCTACTCAGAACCTGGTTTCGAAAATTGTTTTATCAACTTAAAGTCGACATGAAATCAAAATTGACCCTATTTACTTGTTAGTGCATATTTCTAGTATTGTGGTGAACAATTAATCCATGCAAGTTAATGAACAGAAAATGTTTGCCGTAGTGTTCTTTAATCAAAATCCGAAAAGTTACTTCCGGTCTGGAATGGTGTTCCAAACCGAGATGGAGATGAGGAGCACTAAAGTAAAACCCTGCCCTCAGTTTAATATTCCCTTTCACTTGGAAATACATCACAACACTGGAAAAATGCCGTTTGCAACTTCCGGTTCACAGGGACTTTAAGACATGTTTTTGTATTTGTGGTAGCCTTCTATCAGAAGCACCAGAAGAGGGCTATACAAGAGGTTTGAGATAAAACTTTATAATAAATAAGTATAGACTGTTATAAAGAGGCATACATTATATATATGGTGTGTTTGTATAAATACCCATATATATATATATATATATATAATATATATATATATATATATTATATATATATATATATATATATATATATATATATATATATATATATTATATATATATATATAATTGATTCATGTGACCTAACACAAAACCATTGAGGCACTGTGTTTGGTAAATATAATATGATCATGCTTAAGTGAAAAGTGACAAATCAACATCAGATTCCTTTGTTAATCACCTTTGTTGTCTGTCCTCTAGCCTTGTTTATTCTGTTCCTGGCTTTACACCTGTATGAAGAAATCAGAGAAAAATAGCACAATGTACTATATAGTACAATGAATATATTTATCATATTATTAATGTTCACTGTTTATATTCATATATATATATATATATATATATATATATATAATATATATATATATATATATATATATATATATATATATAATATATATATATACATACACACACACACACAAGGAAACAATTCCATAATATTTATTATTATACATAATTCCATTATTTTTTATTAAAAATAATGCTTTTAATTGAAATAACCATTACAACTATTTTATTAAAAATGTTAATGAGTATTATCATTAATATTATTTATTATGAGTATGCTATATTTCAGTATTTATTTATTAATTTCCACAATTGGATATTTCTGGAAAAAATCCTCTGAAATATGAATCGTACGTCAATTAATAATAAACTGAAACGTAATTCAATTTTAAATACTTTAAAAATAGTATTTGGATAATCGAATCAGATTAACGAAATATGGAAACTTATAAACGTTTTAACAAAATGTGTTGACTTTTTACACGGTCACACACACAACGTTTCGAATTTCCGAATAATTACACTAAATATTAACTTTAAAATGCTGATGTGACCTGCTCAAATGATTTAAACATGTTAAAATAATGAGAAAAATCGCGTTCCTTAATGGTTTGAGACGCGACGTACATTCAATAGGCCTGAATAGACGACAGAATTAGGCCTAATATTTGTCCAGTAACGTTAACAATAATCGATCTATTTCGAATGTTGTTAAGATGGATATGAATAAAAGCGAAGATTAATGTCACGTATGATGGCTGAAATTTACAATTACTTTCGGATGTTTCATATATTGTTTTATATTTCATACGTTATTCACAAGTAAAAACCTGTAACAAGTTATAACTAACGTTAATCACCACAAAGCAAGATGAAACAGCACAAAGCGCCTGGCATAATATTTTGTTCTAAAATTATATTAGCTACAGTATCAAGGTTCGCTGAAAAAATAGCCTACCTGTATTAGCATCAATTTCTCGTAGAAAACCCACAAGGCATTGAGGCGACTCTGTGTGGTATATCTCCCGCCGCCTTTAGGGGCACTATTTTAGGAAATGACGCACTGGGTCGTATTTGAGGAAAGGTGCAAACGACCATTATGGTCGTATAAGTTGGAGGACTTGTTGGACCTTGTATATGTCCTATTATTACCATGCAAGTGAGCTGCTGGTTTCCTGTCAAAGGTTAAAACCAGAATGTTGACTAAACAAGGCACTTAAGGTGAAATATACAAAATGAACAGCCTTTCAAAGAGGCATACATTAAACACAGAATAAAGAATTAAATTCAAAGTTGGCATGGCCACTTAGCACTTAACCAGTGGTCTAGTCCAGGTCAGTTACGAAACACAAATTACACAGTAGTACTGTCATAATAAAAGTCCAATATAGTATTTATATACGTGCAGTAAATGGCCAACTAAAAATGAATAAGTACCTTATTTGAGAATTTTTTTGAATTTTTTTTAAAAAAAATAAAAGAGAGAGAAAGAAACGGCCAGCAAAACTGCAATATCTACGTATGAAACGCACATTGAACTTGATATGAAACATGAAATTCAAAGTTATTGTGGCCACATATCCAATGGCCTAGACCAGATCAGATCAAGCAATTGGTCCACCATAATATTAGTATAAATGCAGTGAATGGCCCACTTTTAAAGTCAGTAAGTCCAAATGTTCTTGTGAAAATTACAAACAAAGCAAACAAGCACAAAATAAACTATATGAATATGACATGTGCCCCCATAAAAGCAGGAACACTATCTATGCAGCCCATGTGTTTGAAATGTGCAACTGACAGTCAGAGGTTAAAGTGAAAAGCAAAAAGATATATGGGACGAATCGCATCACAAAGGAGAGTCAGCTCGGGCAGAAACCACGTACTCTTCAGCCTCTGTCACCGACGAGAACGACCTCTTACTCCCATCTATGGTCTTGATGGACAGCCTCGCAGGGAAAAGTAGAGTTGGTCTAAGCCCCAGGTTATACAGATCCGTCATCACCTGCCGATATTTAGACCGTTGTGCCATCACTTCGGGCGCATAGTCCTCGTATATAGCAATGGGGTTACCTTGGAACATCAACTTGCCTCTTTTAACTCGAGCTTCACGAATAATCCGCTCTTTTTGCTGGTAGCGGTGAATCCGGATGATGGCAGCGCGCGGCTTTCCTCCGGCCGCGGGTTTGTTGACGAGAGCCCTATGGGCCCGATCAATCTCCGGTGGAGAAGGCAAAACATCCTCTCCCATGACGTCAAACAAGAGCTGAGAAAAGTAGGCAGAAGGACGGGGTCCCTCAATTGATTCTGGTAGACCAACTATGCGAATGTTATTACGGCGGCTGCGAGATTCAACATCCGAAACTTTAGCTAGCAGCTTAGCGTTGCTGCCAGACAGTGTGGCACAAGTCGCTTCCAGCGCGAGCACGCGTTCATCCAGAGCATTAGCACTGGACTCAAGAGAAGCAATCTTGTAAGAATGGTCAGATACCGCTGATTGGACGCAGTCTATCTTGGCCCGAGTGAGGATATGGACGACTTAAATTCGGACAAGAGGGCCTGGCGATGTTCATCCAACAGTTTAGCAATCCCCGTCATATTGAGCTCGCTGGAATCGCCGTCAGCGAGGTCCGTTTTGGTTTCTTTTCTGCTTTGCTTACTCGATTTGGAGGTCATGTTAACGAATGTGTATAAATTGCATCCCGTGTGAACCGTTTAAAACTGAAATAAACGTATAGTTTGGCTCAAACGAAACAATAAAAGCAGGAGGAACACGCAAACACGTCTACTCCATCTGCCTTCCGGAACGTGACTCCCAAAAATGAAAATTAAGTCATTAATTACTCACCCTCATGCTGTACCAACCCCGTAAGACCTTCGTTCATCATCGGAACACAAATTAAGATATTTTTGATTAAATCTGAGAGGTGGATCACTCCTCCATAGGCTTCCTAAGGAATTGAAACTTGACGGCCCATAAAGTCATTGAAGAAAATGTTTAAATATTTCATGTGCCTACAGTGGCTCCACTATAAGTTTATCAAGCGACGAGAATACTTTTTGTGCAGAAAAAAACAACAATAACGACTTTATTTGACTATTTCATTGCTTCCTTGTGGGCCTGAGACGAGAGTTCAAGAGATCTCCATGACACATGCGCGGGAACTGATGTTCTTCTTCTACTACACAGCGCGCGTCTTACAAGCAGAGGAAGACGCGCGCTATACATAGTAGTAGAAGAAGAACGTCAGTTCTCGCGCATGCGCATGCCTTCTCTTCGTGCCTAAACACTGGAATTTTCTGCAGAAACCAAGCCACCTACCAACAAATCCCCGAAGTCTACACAGAGTCTGCTCAGCCCCTTTATTTTTTTACTGTGGTAAAGTAAAAAGAAAGAAAACCACTGTAGGACAAATTAAACATCAATAAGAAGTGACGTCACCCGACATCGCTTAGAGAACCTTTAAAGGCCTGTCTCATATAGACGCCTGTCTCAAATACAGTACAAGCTGGTGCAGTTCGGCGATTTGGATAAATAAAAGCCAGGGCTATTATTTGAAGTTTTACGGTATTGTAAAACTGCGGTTAAAAGGGTTAAATGTGTCAAATTAAAAAAATGATTGATTTAAGAGCGTAATTTAACAGTAATCAACTGTAGATTAATTTATGATATAAAACTGTAGAAAAACAGCAATTTACTGGCAACCACAGCTGCCAGTAGATTAACGTAAAATTAAGGAAAAACAGTAATATACTGTTAAACGTAACAGTCAGATTTACTAAACGAAAGAACTTAATTTCACTGAAATATTAGTGAAAGTTCATAGAAGAAAGTTATGCAAAGTCAATAACTGATAAGGAGAGTAAATATTAAAGTGTTTTATGTGTTTTTGCACAAGATGATATAGGAGAGATCTGTTAGTTTAATTAACTAATTTTGTGGGTCACCATTGTGCTGGAGAGTAGAGCCTGTGCTTCAGTCAATGATGAGCAGAGAAATATTCAATTCAATTCAATTCAAGTTTATTTGTATAGCGCTTTTCACAATACACATTGTCTCAAAGCAGCTTTACAGAAAGTGCATTTCAGAAATGTACAAAGAAAAATACAGTTAGTTAATCATGTATAAATTTAGGCATAACATGTCGCCGGTGTTTAGTCGTCTCTTCACAGGCGTCGAGTCGTCTCTCCACAGGCGTTTAGTCGTCTCATCACAGGTGTTGGGGCATCTGAAGTCTCCGTGAGAGGCTGGATACAAACTGGAGCTGACGAACGCTATTTACCTCGGGACTAGCGTCCCGAGATAACAGCAGAAAGACAGATGGGAAATAATTAGCATAGCTGATGTTCATAATATTAATGCATTCAAACTGATTCAGAAGTAGTATAAAAGGTAAGCATTAAGTGAATGCTTGGTTAAAGAGATGCGTCTTTAATCTAGTTTTAAACTGGGACAACGAGTCTGAGTCTCGAACAATATCAGGAAGGCTATTCCAGAGTTTAGGAGATAAATGTGAGAACGCCCTCCCTCCTTTAGTAGACTTAGATATCCTAGGAACGACCAGAAGCCTCGAATTTTGTGATCTTAAAGAGCGTGATGGATTGTAGGGCGATAGAAGGTCTGTTAAATACACAGGAGCTAAACCATTTAGAGCTTTATAAGTCAATAGTAATACTTTGTAGTTGATACAGAACTTAATAGGTAACCAGTGTAGAGATGATAAAATTGGTGTTATATGATCATATTTTCTTGATCTAGTAAGAACTCTAGCGGCTGCATTTTGCACTAACTGTAGCTTGTTTATTGAGGATGCAGGACAACCAGCTAATAAAGCATTACAGTAATCTAGTCTCGAGGTCATGAATGCATGAACTAACTTTTCTGCATCTGAAACAGATAGCATGTTACGTAGCTTAGCAATGTTTCTAAGGTGGAAAAAGGCTGTTCTTGTAACATATGAAATATGATTTTCGAAAGTCAAGTTGCGGTCTAGTATAACACCCAGGTCTTTTACTGTAGTGGATAAAGTAACAGGACATCCTTCTAAATTAAAGTTGTATTGTAAGGGATTTTGTGGGTAGTTTTTTGGACCAATAAGTAATACCTCCGTTTTATCTGAATTTAATAGCAGGAAATTACACGTCATCCAGCATTTTATATCTTTTAGACACTCTGTCAAGTTAGATAAGTTAGTGTTTTCATCTGGTCGTGATGAGATATATAATTGAGTGTCATCAGCATAACAGTGAAAATGAATTCCTCCATCAGAAACTCGGCAGGGAAGCTAACCAATTCACCAGTTGAGATAAACAAGATATTTGAAGATTACTATACAAAATTATACTCATCTGATCTGGACCCAAACCAAGAAGACATAACCCAATTCCTCGATAACACCATTCTACCAAAACTCAACATGGAACAAGTAAACACACTAGAATTACCAATCACAGAAAAGGAACTTCACTCCGCATTGAAAAGCATGCAAAATAATAAAGCACCAGGTCCAGATGGCTTCCCTGCTGAGTTCTACGAACATTTTTGGTCAACCTTATACCCATTATTTAGCAGAACAATAACAGAAATAAAACATAACGCAAAGTTCCCTTCCCATATGAATACAGCACTTATATCACTCATTCCTAAACCTAACAAAGACCACACCTTCACATCTAACTATCGTCCTATCTCACTTATAAATGTCGACGTAAAAATTATTAGCAAAGCACTAGCCCATAGAATTGAACAAATTATACCATATATAATCCACCCTGATCAGACCGGCTTTATAAAGGGTAGACACGCATCCAATAACACCCGCAGATTATACAATTTAATGCACTACTCATCAGTACAACAGAAAGATACTCTCATTGCCACATTAGACGCCGAAAAAGCTTTTGATAGGGTCAACTGGAAATTTTTATTCACCACGTTACAAAAATTCGGCTTTGGAGAGTCATTTATTAACTGGATCATGTTTTTATACACATCACCATCGGCCACATTCACAACCAATGGACTAACATCACAAAGCTTCACACTGCACAGGGGGACGAGGCAGGGATGTCCACTCTCTCCATCCCTATTCACGATTTTTATTGAACCTTTAGCAGCAGCTATCCGTCAAAACCCAGCAATCAAAGGTATTGAAACACCACAACAAACACATAAAATCTCACTTTATGCAGATGATATCCTACTATATATACAAGAACCCCTAGCATCTACTCAAGAAATAATTAAAACAATCCAATCCTTCTCAAAAATATCAGATTATGCAATAAACTGGAATAAATCTTTCATCCTCCCTTTACATAAAACCAAATGGGATGTGGCACACCATCAATCACCGATACCTATATGTCATGATCACATCACTTACTTAGGCATTAAAATTTCCTCCAGACTGTCAGAGTTGGTAACACTCAACTTCACACCACTGCTAAAAAAAATAGAAGAAGATTTGCTCAGGTGGCTCAACCTTCCAATCTCCATAATCAGCAGGACAGCAGCAATAAAAATGACAATTTTACCGAAAATTAATTACCTATTTTCAATGATTCCAACCCACCCCACACTCACCTGGTTTAAATCACTAGACTCCATTATAACTCGCTTCTACTGGAAAAATAAAACACCAAGGATTAAACTCACTACACTACAAAAAAGTAAGGTTCAAGGAGGACTAGAAGCACCAAATTTCCAATATTACTCAATGGCTAACCAACTGCAATACATATACAAATGGATTCACCCCACCCAATCTGATATTATATGGCTAGATATAGAACAATCACTATGCAAAGAATTAAATATAGCTGACATACCGTTCCTCACCAAATCAATTAAACAACACACATGTTTTAATGCAGTAACTATATCTGCCACTCTGACAGCCTGGTGGAAATTTCACCAAATCACAAATTCTACATTAGCTCCATCTAACCTCACCCCACTGTGGAACAACCGTGACTTTATAAGCAATAAAAAAACATTGAATTTTCACACATGGGCGGAAAAGGGTATCACCCACATTAAGCACATTTTCAAATCTAACACATTTACACCATTTCCGCAACTGGCCCAGGAGTATGGCATCGGGAGCAACGAATTTTTAAAATACCTACAACTCAAATCTTCTGTTCTGACAAAAATAAACATCAGAGACACAAATTTAGAACTTCCACCGGCAATATCAGACTTGGTCAACATTTCCTCCCCAAAGAAACTTCTCTCTAAAATATACAAAATGATTTCAAACCAACTTCAGACCATATACTTACCAACAATAAAATGGGAAAACGATCTTTCAATAGCCCCTGATGCCAACTCCTGGACCCAAATCTGTAAAAACATCTATCTCATGTCCAAAAATGCGAATCTTCAGTTAATACAATACAAAATACTTCACAGAACACATTACACGGGCAGCAGATTAGCTAAAATGGGTTTCACATCAGAAGTTTGCACACATTGCAATCAAAATTCTACAGATACATACATCCATGCAACCTGGCACTGCACTCCAATCAAACACTTTTGGGAAGAGGTCACACAGTCACTATCCACTATAGTCGGCTGCCACATCCCACTGTCGCCTTCTCTTTGCTTGCTGGGGGACCTGACAACAATCACTGATAAAATTGTAAACTCTAAAATACTCCTCATAGCTCTAACCATCGCCAAGAAAACTATCCTCATGAACTGGAAAACTAGAAATAAATTACACATTAACATTTGGAAAAATCTTATTTCAGACTTCATTGCAATGGAATACGCATCTCCCCTTCATAATTACGCATCTGAAACTGATCTCTGCCGTCCAACACTTTCTGACCTCTTACAGCTATGAATCCTTTCTCTGTTTTCAACTCCGACTCCTCCCACCTTCTTAACCAACCCACGAATATTAATGCATTTTAGTTATTTGAACTTGTTTATGTCATCATTTTTATTACTATCTTCACTGTTATTGTTATGATTACTATTTTCACTTTTATCTTTTCATTGTTGTAATTGCTGTTGTTGCTGTCTTTTGCTCTCACCATTGCGGTCACCACTGCCATCATCATTATCATTTATTAATAATATTATTATTATCATTATTATTATAATCATCAATATTGCCATTGTCAATGCTGTATTGGAATTAAATGTCATTATCATCACTACTGCAATAATTCCCCCCTTATCTCTTCATGGGTTTTTAATGCACCACAACATAGAATGAAAAAAAAAAAAAAAAAAAGGAATATGTATATATGGAAAACCTCACAAACACCAGAGCAGGCAAGACAGACGAGAAGTGGTTTCATCGGGACAGCATCTCTGTCCCAATTTGAGACACTCTCGCACTGTACTCCCTCTTTTAATGCACCTTAGACATTGCACATAACACACAAAAAAAAAAAATACAAAAAGATAGGGACTGCTGAGATGTGGGGGAAGGTTATCTTATATTATCTTATCATCTTATTATACCATCTTTTATTTTATACGGCATTGACAATGGCAATTGTTACATAGGAGGAAGGATGGAAATAAAAATCGACCAACACAATATTGGCAATATGGTGGTAGTGATGGTAATGACAATGGTAATAAATAATAAATGGTTACTTTGTTTACGCATACACACACATACACATACCCACACTCACACCCGCTCAAATACACACTTAGATCAAACAATTATATCACTTTTATGTCACTTCTGGAATTATGGATTTACAAGATTGCTCACTACTGTACTATGTTGGTTTGTATGTATGTCTGACTGTTAAATAAAAAAATAAAAAATAAAAATAAAAAATTAATTCCATGTTTTCTTATAATATTACCAAGTGGCAGCATATATATTAAGAATAGCAGAGGGCCTAACACCGATCCTTGCGGCACTCCATAGTCTACTGATGTTATCTTCGATTTTTCCCCATTTAAACAGACAAAATGGTAACGGTCTTATAAGTACGATCTAAACCAGCTTAATGCCTGTCCCTGGACACCAGTGTAGTTTTGTAGTCGATCTAAGAGTATTTTATGATCTATAGTGTCGAACGCAGCACTAAGATCAAGTAGAACTAGTATTGAGATACAGCCTTGGTCAGAGGCTAAGAGTAAATCATTTGTAATTTTAACTAGCGCAGTTTCTGTGCTATGATGCGGTCTGAATCCCGACTGAAATTTTTCATATATATCATTTTCTTGCAAGAAAGAGCACAATTGAGCGGACACAATTTTTTTCTAGTATTTTAGACATAAATGGAAGATTTGAGATGGGTCTGTAATTTGCTAGGTTATTTGGATCTAATTGCGGTTTCTTAATGAGAGGTTTTATTACTGCCAGCTTGAATATTTTTGGAACATGACCTAAAAATAAAGATGAGTTAATAATATTGAGAAGAGGCTCTTCCACTACAGGTAACACTTCTTTAAGTAGTTTAGTGGGTATTGGATCTAATAAACATGTTGTTGGTTTAGATGCAATGATAAGTTTATTTAGTTCTTCCTGTCCTATAGTTGCAAAGCGGTGTAGTTGTTCTAGAGGGGCCATAATTGAGGCAGAGTCATAAGACACCATAGAGGATTGTACATTTACAATTGTGTTTCGGATGCTTTCTATTTTCTCATTGAAGTAATTCATAAAATCATTACTACTATATTGTAACGGAATATTTTGCTCTGGAGATGTCTGATTATTTGTTAGTCTAGCCACGGTGTTAAATAAAAACCTTGGATTATTTTGGTTATTTTTTATTAGTTTGCGGATATGCTCAGCCCTGGCTGATTTTAGAGCCCTTTTATAACGTGACATACTGTCTTTCCACGCGATTCTGAAGACCTCTAAATTAGTTCGTTTCCATTTACGCTCTAAGTTACGAGTTTCTCTCTTGATAGCATGCGTAGCACTGTTGTACCATGGTACTTTAGTTCTCTCTCACCTTTTTTAATCTAATTGGTGCAACAATATCTAGTGTACTAGAGAAAATGTTGCTCATACTGCTAGTCATTTCCTCTAGTTCATCTGATTGTTTGGGTTTACTGAGCAGCTGAGATAGATCAGGTAAGCTATTTGAGAATCTATCTATAGTGGTTGGAAGGATTGTTCTGCCTGGTCGATAACGTGGTGCAACATGACAAATTTCAGCAGTGCGTATTATGCAAGTTACCATTTAATGATCAGTGAGATCGTCACTTTGCGGTATAATATCTATATCGGTTGGATCGGTTCCATATGATATAATTAAATCTAGTGTATGATTTAAACGATGAGTGGGACCACTGACGTTTTGCTTCACCCCAAAAGAGTTTAATAGATCTGTAAACGCAGCCCCTAACGCATCATTTGTATTATCTACGTGTATGTTAAAGTCGCCAACAATTATTGCTTTATCGACGTTGACCAATAGGTCTGAGAGAAAGTCTGCAAAATCTTTTAGGAAATCAGCATATGGCCCTGGAGGTCTATATACGGTAGCCAAGGCTATAGATAATAAGGATTTCTTTCTTACATCTAAGAGCGTAACATTTAGCACAAGTACTTCAAACGAATTAAACCTATGACAAGTTTTCTGAGTAACATTAAGAATATCTCTATAGATTGTTGCAACACCGCCGCCACGACCGATCAGACGGGGCTCATGCTTATAGCAGTATCCTGGTGGAGTAGACTCATTTAGACCGAAATAATCATTTGGTTTAAGCCAGGTTTCAGTAAGGCACAGAACATCGAAATTATTATCTGTGACCATATCATTTACAATAACCGCCTTAGGTGTGAGCGATCTAATGTTTAGAAGACCTAGCTTTAGAAATTGTTTTTGTTCACTGATATTTAGATTTTCTGGTTTAATTACAATAATATTCTTGCTAGATCTTACAGTAGATTTGTTGTTTGGCTTCACTAAGCGAGGAATAGACACAGGTTCTATATAATGTTCTACATTGGTACTTATATCAATTACGTTGGGACAGCAAAGACTGTGATTTGGACTTTGACTTACTAGTCAGATGGAGTGTAGCGTCTTGGAGATGTTGTCCGACAGAACAGCCACTCCGACTCTGCTGGGGTGCAGACCATCAGGACGGATGAGCCTAGGTCGCTCCCAAAACAGATTCCAATTATTTACAAAGAGCAGTTTCTGTTCATTACACCATGACATTAACCATTCATTTAAAGCAAATAATCTACTGAACCTTTCTTGTCCAAGTCGGTATGTGGGAAGCGGTCCAGACACGATGATCGTTGCTCTAGGCGATGTGCTGCGTACCGTCTCGATCAGGCTCCTGTAGTCCTTCTTCAGAACCTCCGTCTGCCGCAGCCTGATGTCATTCATCCCCGCGTGCAGCACGACAGCTCCGACCTGCTCGTCACCGTTCAGGATCTCGGGAACCTGCGCAGCGACATCAAGAACACGAGCACCAGGAAAGCAGTGAGTGCGCACCTTACCTTTACCCGAGGTAGCACGGACATGGCGGACCATGGAAGTGCCGATGATCACGGCTTCGTCGCGTTCCGAATCAGCTCGAATGTGTCCTCACCTGCACTCAGAGGTAACGTTAGACACACATCCGATATGTTCGCCATTATAACAGATGAACAGTAAATTAGTAGTGATACTACCAATATCACTACTATTTTAGGACTGAAATGATGGATATAACCCGTATCCTTTCAGCGAAACGGGTGTAAAATGAGATGCTCGATAGGCGCGAGGCCACGCGTGAAATGCTAGCGGGCTAAAGGCTAGTAGCCGAGATTCGGAAAGTTCTAAGTAGCGATATCAAAGCAATCCGATTGTTTTTTTTATTTTTATTTTTTATAAGGAATAGTTTCGAGGATAAGTTCACATGATATAAAAATAGAAAGTGCCTGTTTATAATTGAGTGGTAAAGAAGAAAATCAAGGATTAATGAATCAATTCGACGGAGCTCCAAACATAAACACAGACCGCACGCGCATGTGCTTATGCCCCGTTACAAACAAAAACAAATACTGATGTGTTGCTGCCTGTTGCTTTATTTAGAGGAAATCATTTTGTAAGCCTGACTCCGATTGAACGGGTGAAGGTCTCTGCGTTTTACTGTCTTTCTGTGTGGCAAAGTAATTTGATTAAAATAAAATACATTCTTATTTCATCTGACTCCATAAAGAAAAAGGTTTAATGATATCTTTGCATCATTAAATGCGAGTGAATGTTTGACTATACTAACTCTTTACAGAAAATGATGTCAGAATTGATTTGAATAAAGTCAAATGTTTACAGTTTATTATGTCAGGTAAATGTATCATGCCAATTTCATAATAAGTTCAAAGATAATAGATACAAAACATCAAATGCTCTGGAATAAGGAGAAAATATGCAAACCTGACATTAGAAAATACATGAAGCTTGAGTCTACATGAGTCTTGGACACTCTTAGCATCACAGGCTAATTTGAGTTACAAATCGTCCCGAGCCTCTTGTTGCATTTCATTATATAGACAGAAACCTCTTTCACATGGAAACATCTAACAATGCGATTTTGCATTCAGAGTTTACACCTTTGAGAGGAGGAGGCCATTTGCCTGGAAGACCAACCCTCCTTTGTATGCAAGTTATCTCTAAACTCTTAAAACTTTGTTTTACTTCTTTAGGAATGAGACCTTTGTACCAGTCACACCAGCCCGTTCTCATCCCAAGGCGTCATACATGTGACGCTTTTGACATTTCATCGAAATCTTACGCACATGGCATCCTTTAGCGTCAATATGAGACGCAGAACCCAAGGCGTCATACAGGTGACGCTCGTCTAAATCCGACGCACATGGCACCCTGTAGCGTAATATGAGACGCAGATCCCAAGGCATCATAACCGTAACTCTACCCCAGACCTAAACCTACCCATAACAGTGCGTGTTATATTGACGCTAAAGGATGCCATGTGCGTAAGATTTCGACGAAATGTCATATGGCGTCACCTATATGACGCACAAGGATGAGACTGCGTTGGTCACACTGAGACATTAGCTATGTTTCCATTCACACGTTTCCATTTCATTTATCCGCATTAAGTGACATCGAATGAAAAATGTCTTATGGAAACAGTAAAATTCGATTGAATTTCATGAATATCGACTCAAATGAAATACGATCGGTCTCATAGGATTTTATCTTGATCGATCTACGGCTTATGCGATAAATGCGGATGGAAATGTTATTATGGCGCGATCCATTTTGCCTATGTAGAGAATTTACGGATGAACCAAACACAAATTAATCTTTCTAATCTCTCATGGGCTTCATTCAAATGTGATTCAGCATTCCGGATTTTAACACCACATTCCTAAGTCACAACACTGGCTCCAAATTGTCTAAACCCCCTCCAGAGGAGATTTTTATGGCCAAGACTCCATAAAGAGATAAGCCAAAGCAGGAAGAACTTGTCACTGTTCATTCTTAACCAAGACAAATTTCCTCACAAATGGTTAAACAGGCCTGACCACCTTTGACCTCCCTCAGCATCACCACTGCTAAACAGGACAGAGTTATTTAACAGACCACGCTTTCATTCAGAGACCAGAATGACTTTTACACTTTACATATCAAACTACATTAATTCTGCACATTCTGCAGAAGACAACTCACACAGAACAATGCTCAGTGGACTCATAATCAAACATCATAATTCTTGTTTTCCTACAATTCATGTTTGTATTATGCTTAGATTCCATATAAATCATGTAATGATGATTATAACTGTGTGTATGAATGAACGAGTATCGTGCTTCCAATCGAAATAATCGTATGCCCTTAATTCTTAAGATGGCTTGAGTGAAATCTGTGTAAAATGCTTTGTATGATTATAATAATCTAAAATGTTAAACTGTGATATCTTGTTCTCTGCTAGTGTTGGAGAGCAAGCAGATCATAGATAACGCCTGATTTATGATAAGAAGAAACGAGGTCCACCTCCTAAGATGATGCCATTGTCCAATTGGCCAGAATTCTCCAAAAGAGGTTGGACTAACTTTAAGTTAAGGACCCGTTCAGTCCAGAGTTCAGTCCAGAGAGCAGTTCAGTTTCGGCTCGGTTCAGTTCGGTTTTGAGTCGGTTCTGTGTTAAATTAAGTTTGTGCCTCTCTCTATGATCAAACAGCAAGAGAGTGTTCATGTTCGTACGCTTTTACATCGACCAGACCAAGTTAAATTAGACCAGCAGACAAACCCATCAAGATCGGAGTTTAAACAGCTTCATTTAAGCCATCTCATCTCTTACTTTCATTTCTTCCTTTATTTTATTTTCTCGTTAAAAGTCTCGTTCTAAGTTAAGTTTTGCTGTAAAGTTCGTTTACACGTCTCTCCTGCAACGCACTTCGAACTGTAAAGACTCTTGTTCATCCATCCGCCAACACATCACGTGACCGGCGGTTCAGAAACTCCAGCCAGGCACTCCAAAGACAACCAGCCACGCAGCCGGGAAACCCCTTTGACGAAGCACCTCAAATAGGGAATTCCCTGGCCTAAGCAACGCAAAGACAAGCAAGTACTCCAGACTGTAACTGACCTGGTGCTTTTTAATGTACATGTAATAACCTGTCTAAGAAACGAAGGTTTAAATTAATGCTTGGTGGTTCGTTCAGGTTTATGTCTTACAAAGTGCATCTCACTCTGAAAACTCACTCTTTCTCTCTCTTCCTCTGCGCCTTGAATGAATGTGTGTGTGTGATTGGGTTTAGACATTAGTTTTATGTGTTTAGAATAGTTAATAAAGTCGTCCATATATTTGAAAAGATATTTGTCTTGTGTTTTGCTTACACATTTAATGCCTTGTACTGCCGATCTAAAGTTACCTTGCTAATACATAGTGTTTCACTATAGATTGGATATTTATATCTGTTGCCAAGGTTTAAATTACGGCCCGTTCAAATGAACTCTAAACGAGTCATTTGCTCGGTTCCATAGTGATTCGGTCAATGTTTCATTGCAAATCGATGAATCATTCCCTTTGAGCTAAATTGGCCTTCCGGCCCCCTTAAATACATTTTATGTATATTATTATTATGTAGGTTCGCTACATTATTTGGTGGAGAATGTGGGCAGTTCAACCTAAATTGTAAGAATATTATCAAGATTTATCTTTTCATATTGTGCGGATGAGAGATCCGATTCTCTGAGAGTCTGTGTGTGACGCGCGCAGCGCGCGCCCCGTTTGAATGAATGCTGCTGCTGCTGTTGTTATCTGTGAGTGAAGCTCCCAGAGAAAGCTAAAAAGACTAGTCTGCCGCCCTATTTGCTCTCTTGTTAACTGCAGTAAATAAGATATAAAACCTCACACTACGATAAGGTAAGAATTGAGCGTGTTCCTCATTTCCAGAAATACCTCGTTAGAGCTGTTCGATTTCTGCGTGTTCCAGAGTCTTTCAGGAAAGCTGTAACGTTGTGTGTGTGTGTTTATATCAGTTAGAGAACTGAACGAAATCAAACTGCAGTAATTAAAATAACCCTAACGTTATAAGGACTAATATTCTCCTCACAGAGCGATGAGCGTGTTCCTCATCTAAGTTAGTCATAAGCCTTATATTTATTTATCTGGTTCAGTGCGTGTCCCACTGATCCCCGTGATAAACAGCGAGGCTTAACTAATCTTATCTGTTTGTATCCGTTCAAATAATTCTCGTGTAACATTGCGCATGTCCGAGTGTAATTTGAATAGTGGTTATTTAAATGCGTTATCAAGTAAAGCTTGCCATTGAAACTGAACCAACAGTTATTGTTTTATGTGCCTAGATAAACTTGCACAGCGACGATCCGCCGAGGTCGTCCTAATTACATCTATTATAACGCAAAGCTGTCGCTTGCTTAAAGTTAATATCACTCTTGACAAACTGAGTGAAGCCCCACGTCGTAAAACCAGCTACGAGTGGTGTATCTTATTTGAACAGTGTGAAATGCGCCGACATTTCCCGTAATAGGATCGATTGTTACTGTACATGCATGTTCTGTGGACATGGTTGAAATGCTCCCATATTGCATGGAACTCTAACAAACTGTTTTCCAACTGTCTGCAATTCCCGGTTCGCCCACTAGAGTTCGTTTGGTCGCTATAGTTACGATCGTGACACGGAAGTCTTAGCAAACGTTTCCGGGTGAACTTTGACCCAACTCTCGGTGTAAACAAACGCTAGCTACGCTAAGCTAACCTGAGCAGTTTACATTGAGGCCTGTGCTAAAGCCTTTAGCATCAGTTACTGTTATCAATACTAGCCCCAGCAGTTAAATACAGTGTCTGTTTGAACAAAGTTAAAGTGATTTAACCATTTAAACACCTCGACTTTTAGACCTGTTGGTCTTTTCTTTCTTTTTTCCCCTTTTTCCTCCCACACTTTACCTATACGTTACTGGAAAAGGAAATATTGGTTTACAATTATTAATTACTTTACCTGCATTTTACTTGAAAAAGCAAATGCTGGTTTACTATTATTAATTGTCAATGTTGAATTTGATTTTGAAGAACAAGGAAATATTAAAATAAAATTGAAATTCTATTGTTTTTTTTTTGACAGACATCATTGACATCATTTGTAATGATTTCTAGATTTATTTTTAATAATTCTAATTTCATAATTTTCATAATTTCTAAATTTCTCGTTGAGATCTAATCACTTCAGGTGAATAGGTCTTGAACTCTGAAAGTTAAAATTTGAAAGTTATTACTATTACAAAAATAGTGTTAGACTCAGATTTGCTCATTATTGTCATTGCGTTTGATCCTTTCGTCCTGTTGGTTATAAACTTAACCACTATATTTGTTCTGATTAATTAATTTTTGGGACGCTTCAATAGGGGACATTACCATCTCCATACGAGTTTCAAATAAACCAGAGACAATCGTCTTTTACAAAAGTTTATTTGTGTGTTTAGTTGTTCCTCAACTATCAATTCTATACTCGTGGTAGACGTAAAGGTAGCGGGATCCAACCTCCTTGCTTCATTTCTTCCTCATCACGTCTTTCCTGTTCTGTCCTGCTTTATTCCATCTTATTCTTCACATTTGTAGGAACAAACCTGGAAGAACCACCAATCGACTCTAAAAGAGACAAATATAATCTGTCCCAACAAACAGATTATTAGATATTTGATTTTTAATCAAACCCTCTTGTGTTCTTCACACTCTCCCTGCATTTGTAAACGCAATTAAAACTTTGACATCTTATCCAAGATCAAGTAACAGAGACAAGTGCCGAGCAAACTCCGCCTTCAAAGCATCCCTGCTGTAAACCCTGCTGTAAGCGGTCAAACTGAAGGTGTGTGTGTCAATCCTGTCAAACTCAGAAAAGAGGTATCAGCATTATTATTGTTGTATTTTTCATTGCAAACATAAGCAATAATATTGTTTACCTTTCCGGAAACAGATTTTCATTGAAAAAAAAAAACATTTATGAGAAATTAATACTTCCCCTAGTTAATAATTTTCTTTTTGTTTTTTCCCCCCTCATTGAAATTGGTTAACTTTTCTCTCTTTTTCCCTTACTCAGTTGAGCGACTAAGTCCTCACCCCACGAGTTGAAACCAGCTTTTCAGTGATAGAAAATATTGAAAAAAATATATATATATTTTCTCCCATTGAAAAAAAAGTTTTTCCATTTGAGATTTGTGTTAACCTTTTTCTTTTGTCTTTCCTTTACCCAGTTGAGTGACGAGATCTTCGCATCACTAGCCTCACTGTGTACACTTAGACCAACACTTAGACATCGCGACACTTCACTATTGATGTACAATTACTGAACGACACTTAGCCGTTCAACCACATATAGGCTTATACACACAGATCTGTGTCAGTCTCTTCACCAAGCGTGCCAACATGTCGTGGACGACAAACCCCACGGCCCAACGGGAAGACGTGGACGCCTGGCTCAGAGGCATTACAGACTGCCTCACACCAAAGACAATTGAACTGTTATTATTTTTAATAATAATCATAATTCTGAGAAGATTCCTGACACATGATTCAAGCCAGAACCAAAACCACGTGGAACTAACCAAGATAACCTGTTCCTTAAGTAATGCCTTCACAGCCCAGCTAAACCTAAGCCACCAGCACGTCACCCACCTACAGGAGGAGCTGACACGTGCCCAGAACCGCATAGACAAGCTGGAAGTGAAAGTCCAGGATGACTCCAAGACCACCGAGTTCCTGAGAGAGCTGATGCACACTCAACACTGCAAAGACCAGCTCAAAGGTAAAGCTCAAGACAAACTCAAAGTGTCTGACGAAGCGGAGCAAGAAACAAAGACACAAGTTGACAAGCTCCAAGAAGCCCTTGCAGTCACTGAACGTGACAAACAAGAGTCAAAGACTGTCCAGAAACACCTGGTGAACCAACTCCAGGCTGTTGAACATCAGCTAGAGAAAGCCAAAGCTGACATTGAAAGTAAGAACTCTAAAATCACTGCTCTGGAAGACCACCTGCAAAGGTGCAGCGTTGAACTGGACCACCTGATCCAACAGCGAGACGACGCCCACGACGAGCTCTACGCGGTCAGAGATGAACTCCAGCACATTGTCCAACAGAAACCAGAGCCAAGAAGGGAGAGACCTCCCTCAGCATCACCCCGGCTGAGCAGAACAGAGTCCTCCATCCAAGAACTGGCATACAGTGAAAGAAGTGAATGGCCACAACCCAAAACGTCACCGGCCTTCACCACAGAACTGTTCACTGCCAACAAACGAAGAGAGCTCATCCAGGCAGATGCCCAAGCTGCACATGGGATGACCGTTAAAGATCTCAACCAGCTGGTTAAGAATATCACTCAGTTCAACCCGAACTCCACAGAGGGTCCCGACATCCAGGCCTACCTCCGAGATATCGACTTCCACCTCGAGGTGAGACCCCATATGACTGACAGAGACAGGTTCTACCTCCTCAGATCCACATCCAGTCCAGAGGTACGAAGCTTCCTAGACCGACAACCTGCTAATGTCATGTCAAACTACCAGCTACTACGTGAGACAATGATTAAAGAATTCACAGGTCCAGAGTCAGAACACGGTGTGTTAATCGCCTTGGAAACCAAACAATGTCGACAAGAGACTCCCCAAAGCTTTTATCACCGCTTTCGACAAGCCTACTTAGGTGGACATAACAAACCTGAACTTGAAGAGGATGTGAACTTCAAAACCCTCTTCCTGAGAAACCTGCACCCTGGTTTGAGTCATCATCTTGGCATCATGGCCTGCCCAGGCACAATGACAATTCAGCAGCTACGTGACCTGACACACAAGGCCTACATCAAACAAAAGATGGCCTCAAAGAAAGGTTTGAAAACATCCACAGTGTCAAACTCCATCAGCCAAGACACAAGCCTTGCACTGGAAGACACCCAGTGGCATGACAACACCACAGTCCTTCGTAAGGAGCACAGAGAACGTGACTCCCATGCCGATGACTTCTACCACTCCAACCACATGGAAAAGTCATGGGACCCACCAGAAGGAAACAAATGGAATCAACGAGTGCATCCAAAAGCATTCTATGTGGGTAAGCGACAACGACACCCACCTCCGCACCACTCAGCCAAACACCACACTGAGTGTGCCCAAGAACACGACAGTCTCCCCTCAGAAGACATGGAGCAACTACTGAGGCAACTGCTCATCAAAGACAAGCTGAACACAGAAGACCAGTGATCACCTTGTACACCTTCCTGAGACGACCACCTGTTCCACAACAACCCCGAACAAAGTGGTCTCTCACAGTCAACCACTGACAAACACCCCGAGGTACCAGAAAACACCATCCTGGTTACCCATCACACCACAAGCTCCAAACTCAAGAACGATGTGTGTGCTACAGCAACGACAGTAAGCCCAGAAGGTCAGAAAGTCTGTCACAACCAGAAGGCATCACAAGAGGAATGCAACAAAGGAGACCACGTTTTGCACTACAGCTTCACGCATCCATGCCAAACCATCTCCCAATGTCTGCCAGAGAACTTCCTGCCTTACTGGACTGACCCCCAGCAGATCACAGAAGATCCCTTTCCAAGGCAAAGATGCAACAAGCCCATCAAAGCGTAACCATCAAGCAAAAGGGGGGAGCAAAACAGACTGAGACAGATCTGACATACATACAGTATACATGCAGTACCTGCACTACACTACACTGTACCACTAACATACACAAGTTAAACACAGCTACCATGAAAAACATTCAACAAACATGTTCTTCCCACAGGTAGACACTGAAATCGCAACACTGACTTAGCTATCCTTTCCATAGGAAACATGTAGCAATACACCCAACAAGTGTAACCCTCTCATTACGTTGTGACACCTGACACTGCACAACAGTAGCCATACAGGAGTCACTCAACTGCTTTGTTTTGCTTTACCTCTTCCCTTTCTTCTTCTTTTATTAGGTAAAATCCCTGTTACCCCATAAGGGTCAAGGTTACCATATAAGGATTGACGCACCACGCCTGATGTTTGCAAGTCACCTTAAAACGAATGTTAGCCTAGAGAACTCTCTGCATCATTCGAATCAAAATTTGAAAGGTAAATTGGTCTAAACCTAGAACAATTTAGAAGAGAATAAAACAAACAAATCAAAGTTAGTCACAAAGTTGATCAATCACCGTTAAAACAAACTAGAATAACGGTCCTAAAATTGAACTAAACTTTTTCCACATGATTGACTATATTGAGAGAGTGAACCTGTTTAGGCCTAGATAATCTAATGCCCTGCACCAGTAAAGTGACCAGTCATGGCGGTGTTTGCCTTGTTGTTTGCTGTGTGTGTTTGCTTCTTCTGTTTCTCCAGCGTTCAATGATGTCTTCTCTCATCAACCCATCATCGATCGAAGGGGGGATATGTAGAGAATTTACGGATGAACCAAACACAAATTAATCTTTCTAATCTCTCATGGGCTTCATTCAAATGTGATTCAGCATTCCGGATTTTAACACCACATTCCTAAGTCACAACACTGGCTCCAAATTGTCTAAACCCCCTCCAGAGGAGATTTTTATGGCCAAGACTCCATAAAGAGATAAGCCAAAGCAGGAAGAACTTGTCACTGTTCATTCTTAACCAAGACAAATTTCCTCACAAATGGTTAAACAGGCCTGACCACCTTTGACCTCCCTCAGCATCACCACTGCTAAACAGGACAGAGTTATTTAACAGACCACGCTTTCATTCAGAGACCAGAATGACTTTTACACTTTACATATCAAACTACATTAATTCTGCACATTCTGCAGAAGACAACTCACACAGAACAATGCTCAGTGGACTCATAATCAAACATCATAATTCTTGTTTTCCTACAATTCATGTTTGTATTATGCTTAGATTCCATATAAATCATGTAATGATGATTATAACTGTGTGTATGAATGAACGAGTATCGTGCTTCCAATCGAAATAATCGTATGCCCTTAATTCTTAAGATGGCTTGAGTGAAATCTGTGTAAAATGCTTTGTATGATTATAATAATCTAAAATGTTAAACTGTGATATCTTGTTCTCTGCTAGTGTTGGAGAGCAAGCAGATCATAGATAACGCCTGATTTATGATAAGAAGAAACGAGGTCCACCTCCTAAGATGATGCCATTGTCCAATTGGCCAGAATTCTCCAAAAGAGGTTGGACTAACTTTAAGTTAAAGACCCGTTCAGTCCAGAGTTCAGTCCAGAGAGCAGTTCAGTTTCGGCTCGGTTCAGTTCGGTTTTGAGTCGGTTCTGTGTTAAATTAAGTTTGTGCCTCTCTCTATGATCAAACAGCAAGAGAGTGTTCATGTTCGTACGCTTTTACATCGACCAGACCAAGTTAAATTAGACCAGCAGACAAACCCATCAAGATCGGAGTTTAAACAGCTTCATTTAAGCCATCTCATCTCTTACTTTCATTTCTTCCTTTATTTTATTTTCTCGTTAAAAGTCTCGTTCTAAGTTAAGTTTTGCTGTAAAGTTCGTTTACACGTCTCTCCTGCAACGCACTTCGAACTGTAAAGACTCTTGTTCATCCATCCGCCAACACATCACGTGACCGGTGGTTCAGAAACTCCAGCCAGGCACTCCAAAGACAACCAGCCACGCAGCCGGGAAACCCCTTTGACGAAGCACCTCAAATAGGGAATTCCCTGGCCTAAGCAACGCAAAGACAAGCAAGTACTCCAGACTGTAACTGACCTGGTGCTTTTTAATGTACATGTAATAACCTGTCTAAGAAACGAAGGTTTAAATTAATGCTTGGTGGTTCGTTCAGGTTTATGTCTTACAAAGTGCATCTCACTCTGAAAACTCACTCTTTCTCTCTCTTCCTCTGCGCCTTGAATGAATGTGTGTGTGTGATTGGGTTTAGACATTAGTTTTATGTGTTTAGAATAGTTAATAAAGTCGTCCATATATTTGAAAAGATATTTGTCTTGTGTTTTGCTTACACATTTAATGCCTTGTACTGCCGATCTAAAGTTACCTTGCTAATACATAGTGTTTCACTATAGATTGGATATTTATATCTGTTGCCAAGGTTTAAATTACGGCCCGTTCAAATGAACTCTAAACGAGTCATTTGCTCGGTTCCATAGTGATTCGGTCAATGTTTCATTGCAAATCGATGAATCATTCCCTTTGAGCTAAATTGGCCTTCCGGCCCCCTTAAATACATTTTATGTATATTATTATTATGTAGGTTCGCTACACCTAGTAAAACTTTGTTCGCAAATGTTGGCTTGAATGTTGTGCAATTCGGTGAGAAAATGAATGGAAACACCTTAACATGTCTCAAATCAATTCGATATACCAATTTGATCACAAAACAGCATGTGACGTCATTACGCACAGGTTTTTATCCGCTTTAAAGCCGTTTGATGGAAACACACTTTCACCAGCTTTAATCGCATGAGGTTTTTTACCGAACTTCAGATAATTCGATTGACATCGAAACATGGCTATTTTAAATTATGTGTAATAGTGTATGATAATTATTCACATTAAACTATATAGATTCTTGGGTGAATTTCAGGTGATCTCAGCATGATAGAAAGAGGGAACGGGGAATGGGGGGTCAGGGGAAAAATATGTAGATTAGGATTGCTTGCGTTTCGAATGATGGAGCTAGTTTCACAAGAGAGAGTTCAAATGTTAATTTCTCATCAGGGAGTGGTCGTTCCTCAAGTACTGCCTGGCATTTATCTAATTTCTTAAGTCTTACAGTTGCTGTTGCAGTGGAAATCTTCTTGCTAAGTACTTTAGCACATACGTGTACTATTGTTTGCTAAATACGAACTACAACGATTTTAGTTAAAGTCATGTTTTTAATTAATTCCAGAGGTGGGAGTAAGTCACTAAATGCAAGTCTCAAGTCTTAAGTCTTAACATTGCAAGTCAAGTCAAGTCATTCTGTTGTATGGGTCAAGTCAAGTCAAGTTAAGTCATACTCTTTGTCAAGTCACGTCGCAACTTAGTCATCAAGTCATTCCAAGTCGCACACAGGCTAGTTTTACACATTTTTTAACTCTGGGACTTGTATTACTTATTTAGACACAGAAGGCTGATGGGTTACAAAAATAAATACATTCACTTGTGTGCATTAAATAAAATATCGTTAAGAAGCACTTTAAATGCTCTAAAATAAAAATAAATTAAATGAACACAAGTAAACAAGAATTAATAAAACTTTTCCCATTTTGTGCTAGCCCTACATATAGATATTTTGCTATGAAAGTGTAAACTAAACAAAAACATTAAAAATTTAAATTTAATCCAATTAGGCCAATGTGAACACGCTTAAAAAGAACTAAGAACATATATCTGGGAATGTCATATTATTGTAAGTTTTTCAGACAGTAGAATGTGCTGATGTTCCCTTCACAGGACTACAGTCAGAACTACAGCTGTTAAACTGTATCCTTTCTATCTATGAATACCCTGATGTATCTGTGTAAACATGGAGTGAACATTGTCACATGCCCCATCTCAACATATAGTAATATAATACTTATAAGTGTAAAGTATACTGTCATCTCATCAGACACCAAACAATGGGTTGCATACTTAAAGGTAGAATATCAATATCAGAAAAAAATCAAATAAATCTTACTGTACAAGTGAGGCAGTGGTTTTTAAAAGGTGATGAACCCAACATTGTTTGTTCTTTTAAGAGCCATTCACAAACTAACTATTATGATCATGTTATTCAAGGGCTTTTCATTAGTTTTCTAATATCTTTAATAATGTAAAAAAAAAAACTATCATGTCATGCCCAATATTTATGGAGATATTAACCGTACATCAGATCAAACCATATTTATGTATTTCATCATAACAAGTTTAACCCTTGACCACTTCAATGTTAAACTATGATGTTTGGACAGTTTAAAATAATGTCAATGTGAAGGCAAATTACAGTGAATTACATTTGCAAAAAATCAAACTGTACAAAACTTTATCGGTCATTTGTGAGCGATGGGGTCGCATTATCACTCCCCCATGGCTGAATACACGTTCAACTGGTGCACTAGATGCTGGAATTGCAATAAGCCTGGTAGTCACCTTAAATAAAGAGGGCAATGGATTCCTATTTATAGACTGTTGTGGCAAAAACTTCTGTTAAACATCATCACTGCGTAAGAGACACTCAGAGTCAAATTAATAAAAAGAGAAATATTTATTCTTGCAAGAAGGCCCAGTCGCCATCACAGCCGTTACATTCTGTGAAGTGAGTGGCGCAAAACGTCTCAGGTTACTATTGTAACCATAGTTCCCTGAGAACAGGGAACGAGACGATGCGTCGAAAACGCTACGGGAACGCCTTCTGCGTGAATGCGTCTGAAGCATCTATGCCAACTAGTCCAATGGAAAAAGGGAATGAGCGTCACGGGCGGGTGACGTCATGACCAGGAAAGGATAAAAGCACTTCCGCTGCGAAACGCCAGTTAGCTTCGAAATTGCCGAAGCAAGCCGATCGCAGGGACGCCAGAAGTATGGCAGAGGGACGCATCGTCTCGTTCCCTGTTCTCAGGGAACTATCGTTACAATAGTAACCTGAGACGTTCCCTTATCGAAAAGGGAACTTCGAGATGCGTCGAAAACGCTACGGGAACGACAATACCCAATGCGCCATAATTCAAGTACCTGAGTGTCAGACTGTTCAGCTAAGCACTAAGCACCTGAGAACCTGGGGCAGCATCCAGGTCTAGGCTGTAAAACCTCACGAATGTGAGCGGAGAGGACCAGCCCGCCGCATCACAGACATCTTGGAGAGAAACCCCATGCAGTAAGGCTTTAGAAGCCGCCATACTCCTGGTCGAGTAATCTCGGACCACCAAAGGACAAGGCTGGCCCGAGTACTCGTAAGCAAGTGAAATAGCCTCGACTATCCACTTACTGACTGTCTGTTTGGAAGCAGGAAGACCTTTTTTAGGTGATCCAAAGCAAATCAATAGTTGATCGGACTTCCTAAATGAGGATGTCAGATGTACATATGTGTCCAATGCTCGCACTGGACACAAGAGGTGCAGTCTTTCCTAGTCCGCAGTTGTAAAGGGAGGAGGACAGAAAGCCTGCAGCACGATAGGCCTCGGAGTCAAGGACGGCACCTTAGGGACGTATCCCTGTTTTGGATATAGGAACGCCTTGACCATCCCCGGTGCAAATTCAAGGCAAGTGGGGGAGACCAAAAGAGCCTGAAGGTCACCAACTCTCTTGAGGGACGAAATAGCTAGCAGAAGATAGTCTTAAGAGTAAGGAACTTCTCTGAGACCGAATCTAAGGGCTCGAATGGGGCCCTAGACAGGCCTTCTAGAACTATAGTCAAATCCCAGGCTGGCACCCTAGTGCGAGTTGCAGGCCTTAGCCTCAAAGTGCCACGAAGGAAACGTGTAATCAGGGGTCTCGACCCAAGGATGTACCCCCCACCAGGGTGTGATAAGCCGCAATGGCTGCCACGTAAACTTTTAGCGTGGAAGGGCATAAACCTGACACAAAGCGCTCTTGCAGGAACTCGAGTACTGTGTTCACAGAACAGTTAACTGGATCCAAATGACGTCGGTGACACCATAAAGAGAAAACTCTCCATTTAAGCGCATATAGTTTCCTAGTAGCCGGAGCTCTGGAGCTTAGGATGGTCTCAGCAGCCTCAGCTGAAAGACCACTTTCTATGAGTTGGGCCCCCTCAGAGGCCAAACCCACAGATTCCAAATCTCTGGACGAGGGTGAAATATTGTGCCCCCGGCCTGAGACAGAAGGTCTCTCCTGATCGGGATCTCCAAAGGAGGCCCGTCTAGAAGATGGATCAGGTCCGAAAACCAGATCCGACTCGGCCAGCGTGGTGCTACTAGCAGTAGGCTTATTCCAAGCCGACGGACCCTCTCCAGAACTCCTGGGAGCAGAGCAACAGGGGGAAAGGCGTACAGATGTAGCCTCGGCCACGTCTGCACCATGGCATCCAGCCCCAGGGGGCTGGGTGAGTAAGGGAATACCAGAGGGGACAGTGCGCCGTGCTGTGAGACGCGAACAGGTCCACCTCTGCTCTGCCATATGCCTCCCAGATTTTCTCCACCGCCTCGGGGTGGAGTCTCCAGTCCCCTGGCCTCAGCTCCTGCCTCGACAGGATGTCTGCTCCTATATTCTGGTCCTCAGGAATATACACTGCCCTCAGGGAGAGTACCTTCCCCAGGGACCACAGGAGGATCTGGTGCGCCAGTTTGCAAAGCGGACGCGAACTGAGACCCCCCTGACGGTTCAGATAAGAGACCACAGATGTGTTGTCTGTTCGAACGAGCACATGATGGCCTCTTAGGTCCGGAAGGAAATGTCTCAACGCATTGAAGATGGCCATAATCTCCAGGCAATTGATGTGCCACGAAAGATGATGGCTTTTCCACAGACCCTGAACCGAGCGGCCTTCCATTACCGCTCCCCAGCCGGTGAGGGAAGCATCTGTCGAGATAGTAGCTCGATGGCAAAGAGCTCCCAACACCAGACCCTGGGTTAAGAACCAGTGTTTCCTCCATATCTCTAAGGCACGAAGGCATCGCCGCGTAACCTTGATCATACGGAAAGGGTTTCCCCTCGGGGAGAACCCTTTGGTCCTGAGCCACCACTGTAAAGGCCTCATGTACAGCAGGCCAAAAGGTATCACGTTGGACACTGCTGCCAGTAGACCCAACAGTTTCTCGAACTGTTTTACAGTGCGTGACTGACCTAGCTTTAGCTCTTTGGTGGCTGCCAGGATAACAGCTACACGAACGGGCGATAGGTTAGCCCTCATCATCACTGAATCCCATACCACACCAAGGAAAGTGGTTCTCTGTACTGGAGAAAGAACACTCTTCTTGGCATTGAGCCTCAACCCCAACATCTGCATATGGGCGAGAACGACACCTCGGTGCCGAACCGCCAACTGCTCTGATTCCGCTAGAATCAGCCAGTCGTCGATGTAGTTCAGAATGCTACAGAATGTAGTCCCTGAAGCCTGAGAGGGGCTAAAGCTGCATCCATGCATTTCGTGAACGTGCGGGGTGACAAAGCTAGGCCGAAAGGAAGAACCCGATATTGGTATTCTTTGCCCCTGAAAGAAAACCTTAGGAACTTCCTGTGCTGAGGGAGGATGGAGATATGGAAGTATGCATCCTTTAGATCTATCGTGACAAACCAGTCCTCGGATCTGATTTGGGTCACGATCTGTTTAAGGGTCAGCATCTTGAACTTGAGTTTCTGAACTGACCGATTTAACAGGCGGAAGATCTAAAATGGGACGCAACCCTCCATCCTTTTTTGGAACAATGAAATAAACGGCTATAAAAACCCGACTCTCGGTCGGGTGAGTACACCTGTTCTATAGCTTCTTTTGCTAACAGGGCCTTTACTTCTTGCTCCATTACCAGAGCCTGCTCGGGATGCACCACTGTGGGCAGCACCCCGCTGTAACGAGGAGGACGAGAGCCAAACTGGATTCTGTATCCTTTCTCTACAATGTGCAGGACCCAAGGAGAAATATTCGGCAGAAGCTTCCATGCTGCCAGAAAATTTGGTAACACTTTATTTGAAGGGGTGTGCATAAGACTGACATGACACCGTCATAAACATGACATAACACCTGTCATGAACATGAAGGAGTCTTTATGAATGTTTATGACTGTTGTCATTAAGTGTCATTCGGTAAATTATGACACTTTTAATGCAAAGTTGACATTGTTTAAAATGTCTTTGTTATGACAACTTGACATTACCCAAGACAAAAATGTCTTGATTATGACAACTTGACATTAATAAAGACAGAAATGTCTTTGTTATGACAACTTGACATTAACCAAGAAATCATAACCTGTAAACCTGTCACAAATATGTCATAACAGGTCTAATTATCAAACTTAAAGCATTTCGCTGTGTAATAACCCTTAATGACATCTTTATAACTAGTACAATGTGTTCCACTTTACTTGAGGACAGTTAATATTCATGACACAGTTATAATGGTGTCATGACGGCCAAAGTTGTGACAGGTTGACAGGTTATGATTTCTTGGTTAATGTCAAGTTGTCATAACAAAGACATTTTTGTCTTGGGTAATGTCAAGTTGTCATAACAAAGACATTTTAAACAATGTCAACTTTGCATTAAAAGTGTCATAATTTACCGAATGACACTTAATGACAACAGTCATAATCATTCATAAAGACTCCTTCATGTTCATGACAGGTATTATGTCATGTTTATGACAGTGTCATGTCAGTCTTATGCACACCCCTTCAAATAAAGTGTTACCGAAAATTTACTAAGGGAACCAGCCTCTCGAGGCTTGTCTCTGGTGTTATTGAGAGAGCCAAATCTGGAGCCTGAAACATACCGGCAGGAACTACCTGACCTGACTGCTCTAAAGCCCCCCTCAGAGGGCGCGAAACCGATGCTGTGCCGCAGCATAGCATCAGCGACACGCTGGAGACCACTGCGCCCTGAAGCACCAGAGGTGGCAGGGTTGCCAGGAGAGGTCTGCGTGAGGACCCCGAAGTGGAATGGGCACCGTGTAATGAGGTGAACACCGTTCCACTCCGGTCGGGGCTGTCCTCACAGGCCTGATGGCTAAGCATCAGGACCTTTTTTTTTTTGAACCGAAGCTTTCTTCGCCTGAAGAACGGTCCTCAGATCCGGCTTAGGCGATTTTAGTCCTAAAATACTTTCGAATTAATCAGTGACCAATCAAATCTCGTTGGCGTGTCGGTCTGCTGAGGTTGGTTGGTGTTGTTTAAGGTGAGATGTTTGGACGGCGGTGTTGCAATCTCCATCCTTGCAACCTTGTTTGTGGAGTGGACCATTTCCTAGCTGCTGTCACCTGTGAATGGAGACCTTAAGTATTTTGTTAGTGACCGCTTGTCTAGCCGCTCGTCCTTCTGGTGTGACCTGTGGAATTTTCACCATTTGTTGACTGATTATAATATATTACATAATATATTACATACATCTGGCCAATTCAGCAACCTGAAACATATTATCACCGGATAATTTCTTGCTCACTTAATAGCACTCATTCAACTATTACATTAACATTCAACCCACTTTACTCATGTCAACAACACAATATTTATACATTTTGGAACAGAATCAGTCCTGTTTGCTGCAATCCAATCCTGACATTCTGTGAAAGGAAAATTTTAAGTTATGCTCTGCTCCATTCTCTGTAAAGAAAACAAAATGTCAAGGTTATTTTCAGATAGTAAACTACACATAGTTTCTTTTGTCTACTGTTCTCCCGTGGCCTTCGCTGCCACATCTGCCCTGGCGTTTCCTGTTGAAACAGTCCTGCAAATACATTTACAGACAGCAAATTTTGTTTGGCAGAAAAAATGGCTTCTTTCAGGGCTTTTATCCAATTACCCCTAGTGTTCTCCCAACATTTATTCAGCAAATGTGAACCCCTTAATAAACCATATTTGGCAATTGTTATACCATCTCCCTCTTGATGCACGACACAACTCAAGCATCAATTTAACATAACATTTAACATAGTGTTTTGATAAAGTTTGCATCAACACTAACCCAAACGTTGTCCTTCAGACAAATTTCCTCCAGACATCTTTATCTGCCTCTGAAACAAAAATATTACATTCTTCACTTAAAGCCACAATCCCATCTTCTTTTCGAAGTATTTGAAGGACAAAGGCCCTTAACCTCACAGCCTATCCTGCTTTTCAGGCTTGTTGTTTTGTCTCTTAATTCAGTCATCTACAAACATTTTCAATGTCTTCAATTGTTTCTATCAAGTCAGGTCATGGTGTACAGACTTCGTCACTTGGTCAATGTCAGTCAAATAACATTCTCATCCTTCTGCCCACAATAATCATACATTTTTAGGGGCTCTCTTGATAATTTCATGTTGACTTAGCCAATATGTCACTTTGTTGTTGCCCTCAAATCTATAACATTTTTATTTATCTCAGCCCATGCCAGATGGTGATCTACAACTCCACAATTCCAATTTACACAAATACTTTAACTGATCCAGAACGTAATTCAAATCAACATCATAAAAGACAAAAGTAATTAATACCAGACAGAGCTTGATGGCCATTCAATTTAAAGCTTGCCCTATGTTCTGTATCATCTTTTCATCGGATCCACTCACAATTATCGCCTTCTTTAAAATTTGTCATTTGCCTCAACCCATCTGTAATGATGAAACAATATACTCACTATTGAGGCGGAATATTAGTACCCCAAACTAATACATACAAGACCTAAAGTGCTGTCCCCATCACACACACTCATACTAGACACACATATGTTAACTGCTCATTCTCAATGTTCGCCTTTTTTTTAATATTAACTCTTTCTTTTATATATTATTGCTAAAAAGATTTAAATTTTAAATAAGATTTTAAACTTCACATTTTCCTGTATCTTTTACCTAATTTTACATGGTCTCTTAACTAGTTTCAAAGCATTTCTGTTCATTATTCATTTGATTTTTAGACAAGTCAGCTGGGTTGTTTTGTTTAATTTTCCTTATCATTATTTTGCTTCAGCTTGCTCTAGCAGGCCGATAACAGAAAGACAGACACAGTTTATCATGCCTTCCTCCACTCAAGAAGTCTCTCCATAAGCCAATAATATTTTCAACAGTCTTCTAAGAGTATATTTTAGACAGAATGCAGTATTAAATTCATCACTAACCTTTTACCATTACATTTTGTTATCCAGACTTTTCTTTTTTCTAAATCAAAAGCTGTCTTCATCTTTAGCCCTCCACCATGTCAAACGACCTTCAGGAGTTAAAATTATGTTATAAACATATTAGTTCAAAATCAACACTTCTATAAATTTTCTTATTCTTGCCCATGAGGCAGCCAATACATAAAAAAAGTTTTGTTCCTGTCTCCACAACAAATAATGGCAATCCCCTCATGTCTCAGGTAGCTCTTGAAAGCCCCTCCCCCTTAGCTCTTTATCTATACTTTTCTCTTCAGGGTGTTGTCCCCTGGCATAATTGCAGATACTTGTCACAACCATTAACGCGGTTTCTTCTGGTGAGTGGTATGGAGGAGCTCACATTCTCTTGGGTCAGACATGCCGTAACTCCTCACAGCGCATCTCACCTCTCAATGCTCTGCTGACCCCAGTGGCCTCCAGTAGTCAGCGCTCAACTCTCACTACCTTTCTCACATATAACACCTCCTTCTGGTGGTGCCCAATGTTCGTGACCCCCTGCGTTAGGCTGTCCCCTGGCCAGGAGGATCATCCCGTCCTTGAGTAGCCACATACCCACTGGTGACCGCTTACACACTGGTGACCGCTCTATCCCATCACACAATCAGTTTTCTTTAACAGAACTCAGCTGCTTTCTGGAGCTTAGGAAAGGCACGTTCAAGAGTCACCAGAGCCATTCTGATTGCCTAATAGTGTTCACACAGGGAGACAGGTTAATAACAGCATTATTTAATCACTTAAATCCATTAACCATCTTAAAATCATAAACCTAGCTACTTAGATTACACTCAGTGAATTTAGATCACAACCATACATTCAGTGTACTGTTATTGTACATCTGTAGCCGTAGCCATCGGGCCTGTTTCAATGGTGGCGACTTAAGATAAGACAGAGAAGTTACTGGTCCTAAAATAAAATAAAATGTCACTTCTATCGTTTAAGATCTGCATTATTATTTTAAAGACTTCTTTAAAGTCATTCAGTTTTACATTTAAAACATTTACAAATACAAATTGCCCTCTTAATGGCAATGATTTCTTTTACATCTCTGTGTCTGATTTTTCAACTGAAACACTGTGCTTTTACTAAAAATAGCTTATTATTACTTATGACACAGACTCAGATAACAGCCTGTTAGCTGACATTTGACTGAGAGAGACTCTGAGACATTCAGGGCCGGTAAACTGTTCTCTCAAATACTTCTAACATCAAACTTTTATCTACCATCTTTTAACTATCCCAGCTTAAGGCATCTTTGCCAGAAATGACATTTGTTTCCAAATAAACAATGTTATAGTTGTCTTTATTTAGACATTACAAATTTCCACTCAGATTGAGTCTCTGTCGTACTGGCCGTTTACAGCCACAGCAGACATCAGATTCAGATAAGCGAGCTGTTTCATTACAGCCAATAACAAACTTATCTTTTGAAAGCAAAACATCAGCGTCTAGTTCTTTCATGGTCAACACTTTTCAAGCTGTTTGTTTAATCAGATGCCTTTCTACACATTTTATATTTAGCAATTGTTAATTCAGTAACCAACTGCTTCTGCTTATTTGATCTTAAATAATTATTCTAGTTCTCAATAACGTTTCACATTTCATCTCAATTTTAGTTGTCAAGTTCTCAATTACCATAGTTTAATATCTGACTTCAAAGTTTTTCTAGGAGTTTATCAATCTCCAATCAGGATTCACACTAACTTTGACGAGGCTAGTACTCTCTGCTTGTGATACATCTTTTGTAGTTATTATAAAACATCTGTGAGATTAGTCTCTCTATATAATCTAAACCCTTTTTAAAATGTTTAATTAAAACACAATCATCCTTTTAGTTACTTTTTCCTTTCTGCAACTCACATTTGTTGTCAATATCCATAATTTTACATCCAACTGTATTCATCAATTCACTTATAATAATTACTATTATAGATCTTTCTTCAAAAGGATTCACTTTAAGACTTCAATCTTTTGACCTTGTTTTTTTATCTCTTATTCTTTCTCAGCCGAAAATGTTAATATCGTCATTTAAACACTGATCTACTTTCAATCCCACATTATTACCAGAAATGTGTCACTATCACATTTTCAAACACCTTCTTAGTGGGCATTTACAGTTACGTGTTAAAATGGTCCTGCTGACCATAATTAAAACACTCTCCGTCTGCTCTAACTTACTGCACACCCTTGAAGCAGTGTGTTCCATTTAGGAATGCAAACAGAGCCACTTATAAGCAGTTCTCTGTATTCTTTTACAGTCCACCAATGGTGGATTCACTCAAAATAGTCGAATCATAATCTTCATCATTATTATTGGCACAACATTAATTTTCATAAGCTGCATGGAAATGCTCATTATATTCTAATTTGTTTTCAATAACTTTCGCTTCAATGACTTAATATCAACAAAATATCCGACTTTGGACATAGCTGTCTTTACATTTTACGAATTTGCTATTATCATCAACAACACTGATTACAGAACAAGTACATATCTAACATCCAAAAAGCCGGGCCGAATAAGCAAACACTGCTGCTGTACTCCCAGCATAGCTGGACCCTCAGTCACTCCTCAGATATTAAATATAGACATTGTCTATAATCGTGAACACCAGGATATGCATTCGTTTTTTATAAAACTATAATTTCCAATTCCTTTCATAATAAACGAAGATGGATGGTAAATCCATTCCTTTCACTACCCCATAATAGACCCTTCAAGTTCAAAACACAATGATTGTCAAACTAACACTAAACCTAATTTCAATCATTATTTTACCATTAAAAATATAGAATTGTTCCCCATTCTGCTTAAAACATTCTTCATATCATGTTAATCATACAATGCCTTATTTTATTCTAAAACTGAATTCTCATACCAATTAAACAGTTAATTTGACTTCCATAAATTCTGTCTGACATTTTATTTTCATCACATATAGTTTTTTCCTACTATATTTCATCTCAATCTTCCCCTACATGCCATTTCATTCTGTCCCCTCTCCTTTCTTTTCTCAAACATGCCAGTTCCTTCATTATCTAACCAGTACATGATTGTTTGCACAATCCCCACACAAACATATCTCACACACCAACCTTCTTGTTTTTCCCTTTTCCCTCTTCCATCAAATCTCACTTACTATCACATTTCTATCACTCTATCACTCTATTTCACACAGACAGCCTTATTGCTGCTTGCTACTTCAATCCATATCATATAAATTTAAGTTCTTAAGACATCTAATGTCATGCATCCATTTACCGGATGAAGAAGTAAAACTTTATTTCTCCTGGCAGTTCGACATTTTATCTTCAAGCCAACTTTTGTTTCTCACTGCCCTGTTCAACTGATTCCCGCACCACCTTTAATCTTGTGGCGCTCAATATCATACATTTCTGCCCTTAATTTTATCTCATTTGACAGAAAACCGGTGTACCAAATTTCGCAAGCTTGCTTTTGAGACATCCCCATACTGGCTGCTTCTCTGTTCTCTGTGGATTTCTCTTCAACGCGCGTTTCCCTGATCTGTCAGACGTCTCCAACAGACCCGATTTTTTCTTTTAACCCAAATCGGTCGGGTTGCACTATTAGTGCCCTCCTAATTATGGTTCACCAAAAAATCTGTTATGACTGTTTTGGTTCCCCACAATTAGCCTCAGCACCTAAAAACAATTTGCTCCGTGGTGGAACAACTAATTTTCAGGTTGCCTATCTGTTTGAAATTTCTTGATCTGTCACAGTTCTCAATTAATCCCAGATTATTTATCTGCTTGAAATTTCTTGATCTGTCACAGACCTCAATTAATCTCAGAATATTTTTCCTCGTATCTGTTTGAAATTTCTTGATCTATATAGATCTCAATTAATCTCAGATTACGTACCACAGAAACAGCCCTCAGCCAATATGGTTCAGTTTCACTCTTTGAAAAATATTTTAGCCCAAAAGAAAAATATTTTAGCCGTCTCTTACCAGAGATGTCTTGAGTTGCCACGGGTTCGTTTTCATCTGATTCCAGTGGAGCCTCTCCTGGCCCTGATAGCGGTCGGCCCCTCTCTCTGAAACTTACGAGGTAGAGCTGGAACTGCTCAGTCCAGGTGGCCAAACACCATCCGCTCTCAGGTCCAGGAGGCACTGCCAAGGAATCCCACTCTGACACCAAATTGTTGTGGCAAAAACTTCTGTTAAACATCATCACTGCGTAAGAGACACTCAGAGTCAAATTAATAAAAAGAGAAATATTTATTCTTGCAAGAAGGCCCAGTCGCCATCACAGCCGTTACATTCTGTGAAGTGAGTGGCGCAAAACAGGAAGACATGAGACAGCTTTTATACTCTTTTCAAGGTTCCTTCTCACCCGCTGTACTTTTCCATCACTCAGATAAGGTCCCTTCTGCTGTTCATTTTTTTTAAGGACACAAACTGGTACTGGAATAAACTAGCCAAATCTGACCGTTCCTAAGGTCAAGAGGTCCTGTCCCATATATTCCTGAAACGTCACGCACAAGCACGTACACACATATACTTTTACACATTTATATGTTAGGAATAAATGACTATTAAAATTTCTACAACAAGACCAAAACTGAAGAGTGTTCTGTCCATCACAAATGTCAATGGTAGTGGTTAAGCTGGATAAGCGGACTAGAGCACGAATTGGTTTTCTGTTTTTTGCGGTAACCTGTGAAAAGTCCAGATTGATGCCCTGCCCTGGCTCTCCAACTTGGACTTCAGGGTTACTGGTGGAAGCTGGAGATGGCGTGGTCTTGTGTGCCTCTTCGATAATCAGGTCTGAAAAACTGAACATTCATTGCAAAATGTTGAAGATATGTATGGACATATATTTTCGACACGCCCGTCCCAATTGGTCTCACATGGTAAGCAGTAAAAATGTCCCTGTCCCTCCATTATCATCCTAAAAGCTCTCTGTTTTAACAGCCATTATTGAGATCGACCGGGTTGCATATTTGGACATTACATAGTAGCTTTTTGACAGGCACGGGATAACACACCCATGGTGAATGTGGACCTCAAGTTTACATTATATTATCGCTAGCTGTTTGATTTAAGTTGGAAGTAGATAGATACCACAGAAAACCTTGTGCTTGAAAACTAGCAAAACCTTTGCGTTGGCCCAGTGACCAACCACTTACTTCTCGCTGTGCAACTTGAAGTGACGAATGAAATTTGAAGCTGTGGCCGATGAATCACTTACCTTGGCACTGCAGATATTACACACAGCCATTCTTTTCTTGGCCGTGTACGTGTAATCTCTAAACCCAAACTTTATTATCCTCAGGGCTGGGGCTGGTGTTGTTGTTGCTGTGTCCATGTTGTCCGCGGAGGGATCTGCTGTTCTGGCAGGCGGCAAGCGGCTTAAAAAGAAGAGTAGCTTGGGTTCGCCGACTTATTGGAAAATATATAGTTCATTCTTAAATATATAAAAAAAATCACAATAATTGTAAATAAAAAGAAAAAATTGCGACTTGAGTCAACTCCCACCAGACTTGAGTCTCCCACCTCTGATTAATTCACTATTACACATTAGGTGTTTGCAGTTTTATATATTAAGAGATATTCCTTTTCAGTGGACTCAAATAAAGCAAGTTCACAGTACTATCAGTATAAGTACTAGTTTTTAAACTCGAACTGTTTGAAGCAATCGGTTTCCCAAATGACATGAGTTACCTTCCATGGTATTTGGTACCATACTGTAAAAAAGGAGAGCTGTAAATTAACGGTAGAGGACTGTAAATTCAGCTGCCGGTAGATTACGGTTATTTTACAGTGCAATTTTTACAGTAGTTCCGGTAACAAAAGTAGCTATTACTAAACATAGAACGTCTCGGTTACGTATGTAACCCTCGTTCCCTGAGTGAGGGAACGGAGACGTTCCGTCGGAGGACGACGAATTGGGTTTCGCATAGAAAGCCTATCAACTTCGAGTATACAAAACGAGCCAATGGCAAGCAAATGCCATGGGTCTGCGGAATTTGCATGACGTAACTCCGCCCCACCTCGTGGGTATATAAGGAGGAAGTCCTGCAGCAAGCAGATATGTTTCTTCGCTGAGGAGCCAAGACTGAACTCAGGCGATCCCCGCGGTATACAGCGGAAGTGGCAAGAAGACAGAACGTCTCCGTTCCCTCACTCAGGGAACGAGGGTTACATACGTAACCGAGACGTTCCCTTTCGTTCGTCACTCCGAGTTCCGTCGGAGGACGACGAATGGGGTTACCAGTCTAATCACGCCACCTTCACAGCTGTCTTCCAGTGCCCTGCGTAAATCTGAGATCCCTGTCATACTGGACAAGTGGGACTCCTATTTAACACAGGAATACCAAGGTACACTGGGGAGCATATCCCAAGATATAGAGGAGTATGCAGAATATACCCAGCCCAACGGGGGGGGGGGAATTTAGAATACACATATGACCCGAAGGATGCATATGGGGAATACACTGGGGTATCCAGCCGCAGGTGGAAAAGTTTTAAACCCCAGGGGTGGCAAGGTGGCTTGCCAAGGGAAGACACATGCTCAGAGAGGCTTACAGTGGGAATACACATGTGGGGGTTGCTCCGGAGAGGGACCATGCACACGGGAGGCACCTAGCCGACGCTCAGGCATAGAGACACTGGGTCGACGTCAGGAGTGCAGGAGGAACTCAGGGCTTTCGGGGAAGCTCACCTGAGGAGAATATCGCACGCATCCAGTCCGTGGAGTGGAATGGCGAGCAAGCGAAGACACCTGAGCGGGTCCTAATGCCGGCTAGTTGAAGCGAGCACACGAGAGGACACAGGCTCCTCTCGGAGATTATAGAATCTGGCGAATGTGTTGGGTGTCGCCCAGCCTGCAGCTCTGCAGATGTCTGTTAGCGAGGCGCCATGCGCTAGAGCCCAAGAGGACGCCACACTCCGGGTGGAGTGGGCGGTCACACCAAGGGGGCACGGTCGACCTTGCTGCTGGTAAGCCAAAGCAATGGTGTCCACTATCCAGTGAGACAACCTCTGCTTGGAGAGAGCTCTTCCCTTCAGCTTCCCACCATAACAGACAAAGAGCTGGTCTGAGGTCCTGAAACACTGCGTCCTGTCTACATAGGTGCGGAGAGCACGTACTGGACAGAGCAGTGCCAAGGCTTGGTCTGCCTCTTCCGGGGGCAGCGCTTGCAGGTTCACCACCTGGTCCCGAAAGGGAGTGGTAGGAACCTTGGGCACATATCCAGGCCGGGGTCTCAGGATCACGTGAGAGTAAGCCGGCCCGAATTCCAGGCACGCTTCGTCAACGGAGAATGCGTGCAGGTCCCCTACCCTCTTAATAGAGGCCAATGCAACCAGGAGCACTGTCTTCATTGACAGGAGCTTGAGCTCCACTGTTTGCAAAGGCTCAAAGGGAGCATGCTGCAGGGCAGTTAGAACCACTGCGAGGTCCCAAGAGGGAACGAGAGGAGGGCGAGGAGGATGTAATCTCCTGGCTCCCCTAAGGAACCTGATGACCAGGTCGTGCTTTCCCACAGACTTACCTTCTATCAAGTCATGGTGTGCGGCGATAGCGGCAACATAGACTTTCAGGGTGGAGGGAGACAGCCTTGCTCCAACCCATCTTGAAGGAAGGAAAGCACGACGCTGATCGGGCATTTCCGGGGGTCTTCTTGGTGAGAAGAGCACCAGCTGACGAAGAGGTTCCACTTCAACGCATAGAGGTGTCTTGTGGACGACGCTCTAGCGGAAGTGATGGTAGCCACCACAGGAGGTGGTAGGGTACTCAAACCTACCTGGTCCCGTCCAGGGGCCACACGTGGAGGCTCCACAGGTCGGGAAGAGGGTGCCATAGGGTGCCCCGTCCCTGAGAAAGAAGGTCCTTCCTCAGAGGTATGGGCCAAGGAGGTGCTGTCTCGAGGAGTATGAGTTCGGAGAACCAGGTCCGGGTGGGCCAGTAGGGCGCAACCAGAAGGACCTGCTCCTCGTCCTCCTTGACCTTGCGCAAGAAATGCGCAAGAAGGCTCACTTGGGGAAACGCATACTTGCGGCAGTGCATCCGTGCTGCGCCAGTGCATCCGTTGCTGAGCGTGCCCTCGGTCAGGGAATAATACAGGGCGCAGTGGGTCGAGTCGTGGGAGGCAAACAGATCTATCTGTGCATCGCCGAACTGGTCCCAAATCAGCTGAACCGTCTGGGGATGGAGTCGCCATTCGCCAGGGAGGGGCTGAAACCGTGACAGCTCGTCGGCTGCACAGTTCAGGGCTCCGGGAATGTAAATAGCACGAAGGGACCTCAGATGCTTCTGACTCCATAGAGGAGGTGGCGAGCGAGTTGCGACATAGGCGCGAGCGTAGACCACCTTGATGGTTGATGTACGCTACTGTGGCGGTATTGTCTGATCGGACTAGTACGTGTTGACCCCTGAGCAGCGCTCGAAAGCGGTGCAGGGCAAGGCGTACGGCCAGCAACTCGAGGCAATTGACATGCCATAGGCGCTGGGGTCCTGTCCAGGAGCCCGCGGCAGCATGACCATTGCACATGGCACCCCAGCCCGTGGCGGAGGCATCTGTTGATATGACAACATGCCTCGTAGCCTGTTCTAGGGGGACACCGGCCCTGAGAAAACTGAGGCTCGACCACGGGGTGAAGGTCTGACGGCAGCTCGAAGTAACTGGTACTCGGAGCGTGCCTTGTTGCCATGCCCACCTCGGTACTCGGTCGCGAAGCCAAAGCTGAAGCGGTCTCATATGAAGCAATCCAAGCGGCGTTGCCGCGGCTGCAGATGCCATATGCCCCAGGAGCCTCTGAAAAAGTTTCAGTGGAACCGCACTCTTGTCCTGGAACTGTCTCAGACAAGTCAGCAGTGACTGCGCGCGCTCGCTCGTAAGCTGCGCGGACATGGCGACCGAGTCAATGTCCATACCGAGAAAAGAGATCCTCTGCACGGGGCAAAGTTTGCTCTTTTCCCAGTTGACCCGAAGGCCCAAGCGAGCTAGGTGCCGGAGCACAAGGTCCCTGTGTTCGCAAACCTGGTCTCGAGAGTGAGCTAGGATCAGCCAGTCGTCGAGATAGTTCAGGATGCGAACCCCGTGAACCCGAAGGGGAACAAGGGCTGCCTCGACGACCTTCGTGAAGACGCGAGGAGACAGGGCTAGCCCGAAAGGGAGAACCGCGTACTGGTATGCCTGCCCCTCGAAAGCAAACCGGAGGAACGGTCTGTGTCGAGGAAGAATGGAGACATGGAAATAGGCGTCCTTCAGGTCGATCGCTGCAAACCAATCCTGGGGCCGCACGCATTCGAAAATGCGTTTGGCAGTGAGCATCTTAAACGGCATCCTGTGTAAGGAGCGATTCAGCACGCGCAGGTCCAGGATTGGCCGTAACCCACCGGTTTTCTTGGGGACAATGAATCATCTCGGCTGGAGGGACAGTCTCGATTGCACCCTTCGCCAGCAGGGTGGCAATCTCGGCTCTCATGATAGGGGCATTGCCACCGACCAAAGTGGAGCGAACTCCCCTGAAGCGGGGAGGAGACCGCGCGAACTGAATCGCGTAGCCGAACCTGATGGTGCGCGCGACCCAGCGGGACAGACGGGGAAGCTCTAGCCAGGCTCCCAGGTACTGAACCAGCGGGGTCATGCGGGCCACAGGCGTCCCCCCGGAGGGGCAGCGAAGCGGAGTAACTGGCCCAGACGTGGGTGGCATAGCGGCCCGATGTGGGGGCACAGTTAGGCTCCGCGCCCGAGCAGAGGAGGCCAGGGAAGGACCAGCGTTCCATGGGGGCGTGCTCTGTCGGGGGTCTGGCGACAGAGGGGGAAAGGGCTGAGGCGGCCCGTGGGCGACCCGCCGTGTCAACCGCCTCTGGGACAGAGGGGACGAGGAGAGCGTGGCTTGTGGGCGGCACTCTGTGTCGTCCGAGAACTCTGTGAGCTCAGAGAAGAGAGGTTTGTTTCTATCTTTAACCAGTGTGAGGTGCCGCTCACCCGTGGGTGAGCAGCGGTTTTCGCTGGAGAAAAACAAAAGATTCTTCCCCGGCCCTCCACCGGGGGAAGGAGTGGTCCTGCTACCATCTCCTGGGAAACAAACGTCAACTCTGAGCAGCCCGTCTCAGGAGCGCCGCTTAGCCTGGCGTTTAGCGGGGGGCGGGGCTGGAGAGGGCTGTGGCGCCTTCTTGCGGCTTCCTCCGCGCCGGGGCCTGGGTGGAGGCTGCTGCGTAGGCCAGGCGGAGGGCGGGAGGGGCGGGAGCCGCAGGAGGGCGCCCTCGGCGGCGAGCAGGCTGAGGATTCTGCCCGACCAGACGGGTGGAGGCAGCAGTGGGTCGGCGGGGCAGAATATGCTTAATCGCCTCAGTCTGCTTCTGAGCGGTGGAGAACTGCTGGGCAAAGTTCTCCACGGCACCGTTGAAGAGGCCGGCCTGGGACAGGGGCGCATCAAGCAGACGAGTCCGCTCGGAATCCACCATGTCAGCCAGGTTCAGCCAGAGATGTCTCTCCTGGACCACAGCTGTGGACATCACCAAACCCAGGGAGCGCGCGGTAACCTTCGTCGCCCGGAGAGCGAGGTCGGTCGCGGCGCGCAGCTCATTGAAGAGGCCTGGGTCTGTCCTACCTTCGTGCATGTCCCTCAGCATTTGGGCCTGATAGACCTGCAGAGTGGCCATAGCATGCAAAGAGGCAGCTGCCTGTCCCGCCGCTCTGTAAGATTTCGCCACCATGTTAGATGTGAATCTACAGGCTTTAGAGGGGTGCTTAAACTCGCCGCGAGAAGAAGCACTCTGAGGACACAGTTGCATCGCAACAGAGCGTTCAACCGGGGGAAGTCCAGTGTACCCACGGGCAGCCGCCCCATCGAGGGGAGGAAAGGCGGATGAAACAAGCGAGCGGTCCCGAGAAGACAACGGGGTCTTCCAGGACTTCGAGACCTCATCATGCACGTCCGGGAAGAAAGGTATTGGGGATTGCCGTGGACGCGGGTCGGCGGCTTGGCCCAAAAACCAATCATCGAGGCCCGAGCGCTCAGGGCAGGGTGGTGGCCGCCACTCAAGCCCGATGCTCGCAGCCGCCCGGGAATGCATGGCCGTCATCTCCGGATCCGACTCAGGTACAACCGTATGCACACCAGAGGGTGGCAGCTGTGCTGAATCTTCACTTCCAGAAGATTCAAACCCACCTTGTGATGCTGCTACAGACATCAGATCTTCCTCTGTAGCTTCAGCCGAAGTACACGGGCCACCCGAGAGTAGACCCGCGGAAATCGACTGTTCACTAGCGGGCACCGTCATGCAGGGGGGTTTTGCGCGTGGACAGATAGTCGGTGCTTTCTGCCAAACCGTAACCCTCAGATCACCCTGGCCACCAGCCGAAGTAGCACCCCGCGAGGGAGCACTAGATCGGGTGTGGCAGAGGGGACTCTCGCTCTTACGAGCTCATTGAGTCTCGACCGTAATGACGCGATGGTCATGTTCTCACAGAGAGAACACGAGTCATCCACGAGCGCCGCTCTAGCATGCTCAAGGCCCAAACACACTAGGCAACGCTCGTGCCCATCAGAGTCCGAAACCGATCTGCCGCAACCAGAAGTACACGGGCGAGGCATCTTTAAAAAGACGTGCCGCGTGCAAGATCTTTTGTGAGAGAAACACTCAAGTGTTGAAGCGACCGGGGAGACACACACTCTCTGGCAAACCACTGCACAGATAAGCAGGAAGCGCGCGCCCCGCCGGAGATCGCCGTCACACCAACACTGAGGAACTCGTTTGTAAAGCTGACAATACAGAGATGGCTTGTGGAGTGAAGAAATAAACTTGGCTCCGAAGCGAAAACATATCTGCTTGCTGCAGGACTTCCTCCTTATATACCCACGAGGTGGGGCGGAGTTACGTCATGCAAATTCCGCAGACCCATGGCATTTGCTTGCCATTGGCTCGTTTTGTATACTCGAAGTTGATAGGCTTTCTATGCGAAACCCCATTCGTCTTCCTCCGACGGAACTCGGAGTGACGAACGAAAGGGAACTAAATGAACTATAAAAATCAGAAAACGGTTTAGATCAAATTACTTTTATTAGTGGTAGTTATTAGTCTATTTTCCACGTTTGGTTAGACGGATCTGTGTAATTAAAGGGACACTTCAGGATTTAGCTTTAAGCTTTGTATCAGTAGAAAACCAGTAGTATTTTCGAATTACCATGGAGCAAGACCTGAGCCCGGCCAGACACGAGCTGGGGTGGACTGCTGGTGTCAGTGCTCTTGCTTTGCACCTATGGAAACAGATATAGAGTCCCATTGCTGTCACAAATCTCAGTGATGCCATTTTCTTCTGGACGAGATCGCTGAATCCGCAAAGAGTGTAAAAGTGTTAATATTAATTATTATTTTAATTAAAAGTTATAACTCACATTGGTTGTGGTTCTTTTTTATAAACCTTTAGTGTTACTAGAGTATGGATTAGCCTAGATAATGTATTAGCTTAGAGAAATAGTGATTTCAATTGGAGGAAAACAGTTCATATGCAGAGCTACTAAGCTAATCTGTTGACATGGTCCTGCCTTGCATCATATTTTTAATGTGAAAGTGTAAGTTGTGTTATATACATTAGGCTAGTATATCCCGGTACAACGCAATTTAGCACCATTTCGATGGAAATTTATCAATTAACTCACGATGTATATAGTCACGATGTATCAAAGCTGTCAGGGTTGCTGCAGGTCGCTGAAGACGAGGACACGGGAGCTTCAATATAATAGTTTTTAATTACCAAAATGAAACTTCCAAAAATCAAACAAGAACAAAACTCCAGGAATTCAGGGTTAACACACAACCATACATTGACGACGATCGACAAACACTCAGGGAAAACACAGGGCTTAAATATACAAGGAATAATAGGATAATTAACAGAACACAGGTGAAGGGAATTGGACACAAACGAGGAGCGGGAAAACTAACAGGACTAAACCAAAATCACAAAAGACAGGGGAAGACAAGATACAAAACAGAACTCAATACATCAAAACGTGACAGTACCTCCCCCCTCCCCGAAGGCGCGTCCTCGCGCCGTATAACATCCAAAGGGGTGGGAGGGTGGGCGCCCTGGAGGCTGACGAGGGCATGGTGCAGGTCCGGGAAGCCTCCAGGGCGGAGCAGGCTGTGGGCGTGGCCATGGCGGCGCAGGCTGTGGGCGTGGCCAGGGCGGAGCAGGCTGTGGGCGTGGCCAGGGCGGAGCAGGCTGTGGGCGTGGCCAGGGCGGAGCAGGCTGTGGGCGTGGCCACGACGGTGCAGGCTGTTGGCGTGGCCACGGCGGTGCAGGCTGTGGGCGTGGCCACGGCGGTGCAGGCTGTGGGCGTGGCCACGACGGTGCAGGCTGTGGGCGTGGCCACGACGGTGCAGGCTGTGGGCGTGGCCAGGGCGGAGCAGTCCCTTCGGATGGCCACGGCGGTGAGGACCCTTCGGGTGGCCATGGCGGGGAAGACCCTTCAGGTGGCCACGGCGGTGAAGACCCTTCAGGTGGCCATGGCGGTGAAGACCCTTCGGGTGGCCACGGCGGTGAAGACCCTTCCGGCGGCCGTGGTGGTGAAGACCCTTCGGGTGGCCACGGCGGTGAAGACCCTTCAGGCGGCCGTGGTGGTGAAGACCCTTCGGGTGGCCATGGCGGTGAGGACCCTTCGGGTGGCCATGGCGTGTTATTATTTTTCAGGCCTCCATGGATCTTTGGCCGGCCACGGCGAAGGCGTATAGCGCCCCCCCAAAATTTTCTTGGGGAGGACAGGTTCAGGATCGGGAACTGACTTGACATCAACGGGCGCTGGTTCAACGGGGTCTGGGTCAACGGGCTCTGGGTCTGGGTCAACGGGCTCTGGGTCTGGGTCAACGGGTTCTGGCGCTGGGTCAACGGGCTCTGGCGCTGGGTCAATGGGCTCTGGCGCTGGGTCAACGGGCTCTGGCGCTGGGTCAACGGGCTCTGGCGCTGGGTCAACGGGCTCTGGCTCTGGCGCTGGGTCAACGGGCTCTGGCTCTGGCTCTGGGTCAACGGGCTCTGGCTCTGGGTCAACGGGCTCTGGCTCTGGGTCAACGGGCTCTGGCTCTGGCGCTGGGTCAACGGGCTCTGGCTCTGGCGCATCATGGGACTCGGAACTGGACGGGGCCAGCACATCATGGGACTCGGAACTGGACGGGGCCAGCACATCAGGGGACTCGGAACTGGACGGAACCAGCATTTCAGGGAGCTTGGGGCTGGGCTCAGGCTCTGGCGGGCAGGCGACGGGCTCAGGTTCTGGCGGGCAGGCGACAGGCTCAGGCTCTGGCGGGCAGGCGACGGGCTCAGGCTCTGGCGGGCAGGCGACGGGCTCAGGCTCTGGCTGGATGTGGCTGACTTGAACCCCAGCCTCGGCAGCCTTCTTTTTGGCTAACCGCACTGATATCAGCGGGGGATCAGTCAAACTGGATATCATCCAGGGAAATCCAGGGACAGATCTGGTGGCAGGGCTGATGCGGTGTGCAGGTTCTGGTGGGCAGGCGATGGGCTCAGGCTCTGGCGGGCATGCGATGGGCTCAGGCGTTGGCGTGCAGGTGATGGGCTCAGGGGCTGGCGGGCTTGGTACTGACTGGAGTGGGAGATCCTCCACGAGGTATGTGGATCCACACGCCCACAGTGTGTGATCCACGAACTCCAGGAAGGATAGATGGAGGTCCCTTACCAGAATTATCTGGGCTAGTGGGTCTTTCAGTCCACCCCAGAAACTCCTTGTAAGTTCCTCCTCATCCTGAGTCTCATCATCATACAGCTTTATGTAAAGTCCTGCATACTCTTCAAGTGAGCGTTCCTCTTGGAAGAGGATTGGGTTGTCGAAGGGGCTCACCTCTTTGTTTTTCCTCCTTCGGCCCATATTTTGATTTTAAGGTCGATCGTTCTGTCAGGGTTGCTGCAGGTCGCTGAAGACGAGGACACGGGAGCTTCAATATAATAGTTTTAATTACCAAAATGAAACTTCCAAAAATCAAACAAGAACAAAACTCCAGGAATTCAGGGTTAACACACAGCCATACATTGACGACGATCGACAAACACTCAGGGAAAACACAGGGCTTAAATATACAAGGAATAATAGGATAATTAACAGAACACAGGTGAAGGGAATTGGACACAAACGAGGAGCGGGAAAACTAACAGGACTAAACCAAAATCACAAAAGACAGGGGAAGACAAAACAGAACTCAATACATCAAAACGTGACAAAAGCAAGCCTGGTTGTATACATTTTTCGGATACTGCCGCCTGTAACCGGTAGGCGTGGTTTGGGAGTGGCCTCGTGGGAGTTGTTGTCTTTCAGCCACATGAGTAAAAAATACATTTTCTGCCTTTTCTCATTCTAGAATGCTTCAATTTAAAAAATATTTTTACATTTCTACTATATAAATGACCAATATTAAATACACATTCATCTTCCCAGTGGTGAAGTATCCCTTTAATGGCTAAATAACCATGTGCCATTCCAATTATTTGTCGCAAAGCGACATTAATGTTCAAAAATTAATGTTCAAAAAAACTTTGTTGAATATTAATTACATTTTTACCCTTAATTGGGTTTCTGAGTTTTTTGTATTTATTATTTCAGGGAACAGACACAGTCTCTATATGATGATATCTAGGTGAAAGAGTCTCTATGTGATGGGATTTATCTGATCTCAGTGACGTGAGACAGCTAGCAGACGGTCGGTTTAGCCAGTCTGTCTGCTTTCTGACCTGAGCCCCACAATGAGAAAGTCAAGGACCAACTCTGAGACTATGTGCCATTTAACTAGAGAGCAGAGTGGCACCACCGAGGGATGACTACTATCTCTTTTTAACAGGTCAGGTCTGCACCAAAAACTTTTCCAATTGTCTATGAACCCTATATTATTTTGCGGACACCACTTAGACAACCAGCCATTGAGTGACGACAGTCTACTTCTACTAAGTATCAGATCACTCTGGCAAACAGGAAGGGGGCCAGAACAAATGGCAGTGTCTGTATCGCACTTATTCTGTATAGTGAGTAATTGACTAGGTTTTGAGACTTAAAGGGCACCTATTATGGCATTTAAAATGTTCCTAATAGTGTTCTGGGAGTCCTCAACAACAGTTTTACAAGCATTAAATGACAAAAAACACTTTGGTTTTTTTATAATATGCATTTATTTTTACCTGATTTGCTCACCGCCTCCCATATGAATCGTTTAGCGAGTCATTTTTCCAAACCCCGCCTTTGCATGACGCTAATCTGCGGTGATATGTTAGCTACCCATAGCCCAAAGGTTGTTGCGTTAAATCTTACCCAGATACAATAGTGCTATTTTCTGATTGGCTAACAACACCAGACGAACAACACCAGAGGAGACGCGCTTGAGTCCTGCCGATCCCACAGTGAGAGCGGCACGGCCAGTGTTTTGGGCACTGCGGCATATTAAATATATTACAAATAGTTTTTCAGCGTGAGAAATACAATATGTGGCGGGAGAGCGTGACAAAAGACCGAAATGAGTGACTGTCACGCTCAAAGCGTGACACTTGAGAGCCCTGCACTTCACATATTTCAATACAATTGACATTGAAGACCTAGAAGCTGTGCTGTGCGTACACAACACAAAATAATTATTGAGCATGATACATAAAACATAAAAGCAACAATTAATATTAATAATACTTACAGGTTGTGATTCAGAGAAGGAAGCTGATCCAAATAAACTCGGTATTGAAATTTCCTTCAGTAGGCTATCAGCCGGCTCGCAAATCCATACTTTATAGCATTTAGGTTTGTGAAGCAATCATCTTCAAAATGACGCGAACACAGAACAAGGTTCAGGCTATACTTGTGTGGTATAGATGTATATATGAACTGTAGGCACTTAGTCTTCAAATGGTCCTCACTGGGCAGATGAAAAAAGTTTGCTTTTGCGTCGCACTTCAAAACACAGCGTCTCGTCGACCTGATGTTAGTTTTCCTTGGTGTCTCTGAACGCAATAAGTGGGCATATCTTATTCAAATAACTTGTACAGGTGACGTCATAAAGTTAGAGAAAAAGCATTGTTCGTCTATCGATTCATATCAGTGACTCAGAGTCGACTCTTACATTTGAGAGACAATAACTTTGTATACGGTGAACTTTCATGTTTAAAACTTTGCAGGATGTTTTCGTTCACTTAGATCTATATTACACACTACATGAAGGGCAATTTTCAAAAATCCATAATAGGTACCCTTTAAACGGCTTAACTCTAGCACAGTTTGCACATTGCTTGTGCACATTGCTTGCTTGTGATATCCACAGACTCACCTTCATGGTTTAAAATGGAAACGTTTCCAATATTGCGCAGTGACATTTTTTCACCAATTGTAATGGTTCACATTTCCTGTGATAATAAAAATTAAATATTAAATAAATGAGTAAATAAAGTGAAAGTGAAAGAAGTAAATTAATGATCAAGTAAATTAATATAAGAGGCGCCTATGTACACACAGATGGCTTCGAAGACATGGGTAAGCAACAGTTTGCTAAATTGCAGATAGTTTGATAGCTACAGAACTTAAAGATCTCCCTCTTTTCAGTTTTATTCTCGCTGCATTAAATATGAAATGGTTTAACTTCTGTTTTCTCGCAGACGCAGTGAGAAAAAAACACTGAGTTTAGGGCAATCGGTTCGTAGCTCTGCTTCAACTGTGCGATACCCTCATGAGGGGTGACCAAAACTGACATGCCAGAAATTCATTTGGCTGTCCGATTGCCGGTCGGGAGACAAATGACGCACGACAAAGCTGAAAATCGTCCCGTCTCTAAAAAGAGTAGGCTCAACATCGGATGAAAATAGCACAGTGTATGCCCAACTGTTTCCTCTGTTCTTTGTTCCATGTTGCAGTGTAAAATATAGTTGTGTTATAATTTTTCCTGAGTTTCTCCTGTGTGTTCCATAGTGGAATGATTATTAAAGACAGTTTCTATTTATTCTCCATCATTGTGCGATCATTCCAGTCATAGAGCGTGACAGTACAGTCATAAAGGAGGTATTAAATAAACAACATTTGTTAATGATGAGCACTTTTTCAGGGCAGAATGAGTCATTCCAACAGATGGATCTCTTCTAAAATTCATGTTATTTTACATTAGGTTTACAGTCACTGTCAAATTCACCAAGAACACGCCTACTATGACATAGGCTAATATTTGTGCCACTGCCCATTCAAGAAATGTTGGATTTTTCAAACATAATTCATGTTTAACTGCTTATAAGATGACTAATAAAAACTGTCCGATAGCTAAAAGAAACAATGAGACTTATCAGGCTTTTATGTTCAACAGTACAATACAATACAATGCATCTCGAAAGTAATGCTTTTTTAATCGAAGTCTAATAAAAACTGTCCGATAGCTAAAAGAAACAATGAGACTTATCAGGCTTTTATGTTCAACAGTACAATACAATACAATGCATCTCGAAAGTAATGCTTTTTTAATCGAAGTCTATGAGACAAATGTTTAAAACAGAAATATGAAGATTGTATTTTTTAAGCACTTTACATGAATAATTTTAGCACAACAATATTTAAGTTGTTTAAATCATCCTTTTGAGGAGGGACTATAATGTTCTAGGTGAATCAATGTCTGAGTTCTGACGTAATGCATACAGCTGGAGTCTTGTTTTGCTTAATTAAAAGGTGCTTTATTACATCATGTCCCATCTTGATATCCTTGCATAGTCATGACATTAGTTAAAAAAATGGGATATAACTTTTCTATGAAATTATAACCATTCTATCACACCAGTTTCATGCTAACACATACATATATAATGTTTAGGCGTTATTGTACTTACTGTTTTATTTAAACAGTTTAATGTAACCTCTTAATTCTTTTTACCACATGTACTTTTAGTGTTTTTATAAACAAATTATTTTCCTAAGATAATGCGAAAAATATATATTTTCTGAGATGAAATTGTATGTTGATTATACTTTTCAGGGGAATCAGCCTACTAATGGCTTAAGCTGGAATAGGAGAAAGGGTTTTACCATCTAAAAACTTGCACACTTCACCCTCACCAAAGTCAACACAAAAGCAGAATTGACCTTATTTCCTCTCTTAACACATTTGTGTTCTTATTGTAAGTCAGTCCTCCTAGTCAGAATTATTCGCATCCTTGGTAAAAATATGAACAAGGCAACAAAGAAGCCTGTAAAAATAGATCTATATTGTTAATCCTTTTTTTTTAATTGAAAGAAAATGATTTAATTGAAGTAAAAAAACTCATTATGAAATAAATATAGATAATTCACCAAGATTACAGCTCTGAGTTGTCTCTTATAAGGCCTGATGAGTTTGGAGAAAACCTGACAAGAGATCAGAGACCATTCCTTCATACAAAATATTTCCAGATCCATGTTGATACACTCTCCTCTTCAGTTTTCACCCATTTTCCTTTTTTTAAAAAATATATTTTTTATGTTTGTTTTGGATCATTGTCCTGATGGAAAATCTAACATCTTGGTTATGTATGTACTGTAACCCTTGTTCCCTGAGTAGGAACGGAGACGTTACGTTGTGACGACGAATGGGGTTTCACTTAGAAAGCATATCAACTTTGAGTATTACAAAACGAGCCAATGGCAAATAAATGCCATGGGTCTGCAGAATTTGCATAGCGTAACTCCGCCCCAACTCGTGGGTATATAAGGAAGTACGCTGGCAACTTAAAGATGTTTCTTCACTGAGGAGCCGAGACTGAACTCAGGGGTTTCCAGCAGTATAACCGAAGTGGCAGGGAGACATAACGAAAGAGGGTTACACACGTAACCGAGACGGTCCCTTTCGTAGTCACTACGAGTTACGTCGTGACGACGAATGGGGTTCCCAGTCTAATCATGCCACCTACTCGGCTGTCTTCCAGTTCAAGTGTGAGCTCCCTGTTGTGAGACTAGCATGGACTAAGAACTCCTACTTAACACAGGAATACCAAGGTACACTGGGAAACATATCTCAGTGGAAATATGCCATTATTGCCTGTCCGAAGGGGGGACTTACAGAATACACATATGACCCGCGAGTAAGCTGCATATGAAGGAACACTGGGATGTCCAGCCCGCAGGGTGGAATGTTTCAACCCCAGGGTTGGCTTGCCAAGGGAAAGACACATGGTCAGATAGGCTTACAGTGGAAATAGACATGTGGGGGTCGCCCAGAGGGGGAACCATGCACACGGCGGCACCTAGCCAACACGAAAGCTGCTGGAGACATAACCCTGCCGTTGGCGTCAACAGTGCTGGAGGAACTCAGGGGATTGTCCGGGAAGCTCACCTGAGGAATATTGCACGTATCCAGTCCATGGAGTGGAATGGCGAGCAAGCAACGACAAAGGTTTGACAGAGCAGCCATCAAGTGTTAGACAGTGTTCTAGGTTATTACGTGAGGATGTTTTTTGTCCAATAATTAGAATCTCTGTTTTTTTCAGAATTAAGTAGTAGGAAATTAATAATTATCCAGTTTTATATATAAGCTATGCATTCCGTTAATTTTATGAATTGGTAAGTTTCGTCAGGGCGTGAAGAAATATAGAGCTGAGTATCATCAGCATAACAGTGAAAACTAATGTCATGCTTCCTAATGATATCTTCCAAGGGTAGCATGTACAGAGTGAACAGCAATGGTCCTAGTACTGAGCCTTGTGGTACTCCATACTAAACTTGTGTTCGATAAGACATCTCTTCATTTACTGCTACAAACTGATAACAGTCAGATAAGTATGATTTAAACCATGCTAGTGCAATTCCACTAACACAAACATAATTTTCTAATCTATTTAAAAGAATGTTGTGGTCAATAGTATAAAATGCAGCACTAAGATCGAGTAACCCTAATAGAGAGATACAACCACGTTCGGATGATAAGAGCAAATCGTTTGTGACTCTAATGAGAGCTGTCTCAGTATTATGATATGGTCTAAATCCTAACTGGAAATCCTATACCAGATACCATTTCTTTCTAAAAAGGAACATTGTTGTGAGGTATCTTTGACAGAAAAGGTAGATTCGAGATCAGCCTGTTAGTTAGTTATTTGTTTATTTAAGTGTCAAACATCTTTTATGGTGCCCAGCCCTCATGGGCTTATTAGACACAACAGCTTCACACATATCACCAAAATAGCCACGTGATATAAGACAGAATCTCCAACATAGTATAACTAAACCACAAAGATAACTACACATACAAATAGAGATGACATACGGGATATCATACGGGATACAGAATACTTTGCCGTAAACACCAGGCTTTTTCTATAAATTTTGCCAAAGCAAAAGCAGCCTGTAATTGACTAATTCTGTAGGATCAAGTTGCGTTTTTTTTTTTAAAACAAGCGATTTAATCATAGCCAGCTTAAAAGTTTTTGGTACATATCCTAATGACAAAGATGAATTAATGATTTTAAGAAGAGGATATATGACCTCTGGCATCTCTTTCAATAGCTTAGTCGGTATAGGGTCTAACATACATGTTGTCGATTTAGATGATTTAACGAGTTTAGAAAATGCTTCCTCTCCTATTACAACGAATGAATGGAATTTTTCCTCAGGGACACTACAATGCACTGTCTGATGCGATTCTGTAGTAGACGGTTGCCTAGTTATAATTATCTCCCTAGTATTATCAATCTTGTAAGTATAAAGAAGTTCATAAAGTCATTACTGCTATGCTTTTTGGAAACTTCAGAAGTAGAAGCTTTATTTCTTGTTAATTTTGCCACTGTATCAAATAAATACCTGCGGTTGTGTTTGTTTTATTCTAAGAGATTCAAAAAATAAGCATATCCAGCAGGTTTTAAGACCTTTCTGTACGCAAACGTGCTCTCTCTCCACGAAATTTGAAAAACGGCTAGTTTTGTTTTCTTCCAGCTACGCTCCATTTTTCTGGCTGCTCTCTTAAGAGCCAGAGTGTGCTTGTTGTACCACGGCATTGGACTATTTTCTTTAATCTTCTTTAAAGAGTTAGTTCACCCAAAAATGAAAATTCTGTCATTAATTACTCACCCTCATGTCATTACAAACCCGTAAGATCTTCGTTCATCTTCGGAACACAAATGAAGATATTTTTGATGAAATCTGAGAGCTTTCTGTCCCTCTATTGACAACATGTCATTGCAACTTTCAAGGCCCAGAAAGGTAGTAAAAACATCATGTCGTAATCATACTTTATAGGTCAGGTCTGCCACAAAAACCTTTCCAATTATCTATGAACCCTATATTGTTTTGCGGACACCACTTAGATAGCCAGCTGCAAGGGCTCTTCAACTGGAACTGAACAATGTACAGAGTTCACTAAGCTAGTCGCACACAAAGCAGTATCTAAATCCCTTGCATTCTTACTTACGAACTGCATTCGATTAAAGTTTGGATGCGTGTCTCTAGTTCCATAGCTGCCAACTCTCACGCATTGGCCGTGAGACACCCGCATTTGAATGGTTTCACACGCGCACACGCCACACCCCCGATTTCTCACGCTGAAGAGTCAAACCGGTCGGTCAAATGCCTGAAAGATAAGTTTATCCAACGCATTCTCATCCTTCATATGCTAAAGGATGCCATGTGCGTCGGATTTAGACGAGCGTCACCTGTATGACGCCTTGGGTTCTGCGTACCGAGTACCCAGGGCCCGAGGCAGCTCAAGTCCAAGCTCAAGTCCAAAGTCCGTTGCCGTTCGCGGAGCTCAAGTCCAAAGTCCGTTGCCGTTCGCGGAGCTCAAGTCCAAAGTCCGTTGCCGTTCGCGGAACTCAAGTCCAAAGTCCGTTAGGATGGATAGTATGCACATTGGGACGCAGCTAGAGACTGTGCTTCAAACCCTATGTTCAAACCACGTAGGGCGCGCAAACGGCAGAGAGAGAGAGACCTTGCGTAATACTGAGAGTAGGTCCATCCCTACTCGCGAAGAAACATTAAGTTCAGCAGGACAGATAAAACCAAATCAAGAAACTCCACAGCATAATCTATTCATGCCGCACTCCATGCCAGGTACCTTTATAGTATATATGCACTGTAGAAATACAGTATGGTGTTGTTTGTTTACAGTATGTTGTGTTTTTTTTTAATACTGTAAATTCATATTACAACCAAGTCTTGTGAAAGTAATGCAATTATTAACCTGGAATATACTGTAATTTTAACAGAGTGGAAATGGGAATTTTCAATGATTTATATATTTTCTTACAGCCCTTTCATACAGACTTTCTATTTTGTGAAGCTCAACAATCGTTTGCTGCACATCAGAACTATATTATTTGGTTGTATGCATTGTGATGGATGATTAACTGAATTTGGCCTTTGTGTTTCCTCATATTTGCTCCCATGAAACAGGAAGTCATGGCTGGATAATTTCATGTTCCGTCCCCCTGGTGTGCTAAAAATAGTAAATATGAAAGAATCACACACATGTGCATGTTGTTCCTAGAATAATTATAATTAGAAGACTTCTGGTTTGATTCCCACAAGTATTCAAGAGCTGACACTGTTGTACCATTAAATTGTATTTTAATTTAACTATACTTATAGTCTATCTGAGTTTCTAAGGTTATGTTAGATGTGTGAGAAAGTGTTAGTTAAATAGAAGAGACTGGGTTATAATGTGAAGTTTAAACATGACTTAAACACAATTATTGACACCCTATTTTTAGTTAAGATAGTTAAATGTATTGCAGTCAAAACTTAATGACTCCACCTCTAACATCTATGAATATTTAAAGATCTCTATAATCTTCACAGCATGCCTGCACATGAATACATGGTTATTTACATGTGGCTGGTTAATTTATTCTGTGAACTGTGATAATTTTTTTTAAGTCTTGACTGTGAGTGGCTCCTGTCAGTTCTACCCAGACTGAACTGAAATCTGCCTTCAGTGAAACAGGATACATGGAGGAAACACCAGAACTCCAACAGTCAACCACAGTCATTTGAATGGCTAAAGTGAATACCAATTTAGTTCAAGGAATTCGATTAAACAATGCTACAGAACAGATACAACTATACTGAAAGTCATTTTCCACAGACTTATAATAATAAATGTCCCAGGTAAACAGCTTAACGCAAGTTTTTTGTACACATGCAACGGACACAGGAATAATGCAGATTTAAACGTTTAATAGTCCCCAAACCTTACAAGTTCCACTCATGTTCAAAAGCAGTGAGGGTCTTTCTACATACAGAGAAGGTTGCTGTCAACTCTGATTTATGACAATTATATTTATTTTCTTCAGTTCTTGAAATTCTTGGAAACTGTTAGCAAATGATGCGCCTTCACCCCATCTTCAGTGTACACCTTACTAAACACCATGTAGAATTACCACACTGCTGAAGGCCACAGCCTGTCCAGAAGCCACTGCAGGTCTGATTTGTTTTGGCTGGGCTCCGCTCTGACATGCCTGGGAAGGGCAAGGAAAGGAAATGGGTGGACCAGCAACTCTCATCTCCCCCAAAGAAGGCTTGCGTGAAGCCAATGAGAAAGAGAGTATGTTTTTTCTCTCTACTCTGAACTTGTAATACTGAGCCTGGGCCCATCTGGATCTAATAACCTAGCCCAAGCTGCTGCCCGGTGAATTTGGACTAGATTGCCAGCCCCACTCAGGGAACGATGCATGGAGTGCGGTCACACTCGGTCAGAGGAACATATAGGGAACATGCAATGTATGTCAGATCCATTGTCCCCAAGCAATTTGTTCTCTCAACAATGATGGTCACCAAAAGCATGCCCTTAAGCGCACCCTTGGGTCTTGTGGTGGATATAAGGCCTGATGACTGTAATGATGCGGGTTTGCCAATGGCGGGCAGTGTAGTAGTGTATCTCAATCTTTAATGAAAGCACAATGAAATGTTAAATGTTATCTGACTCATAATACTGCTTTGTTGAAAGAAGTTTCTCAAAAAAATTACCTCTTTAAAAAATTACCTCAACATTATTCTTCAGATTAAAGCAGCACCGGGTAACTTTTCAACCTTCATAATATATTTCCAAGTCTCTTGTGATGGTGCATCGACTTACAATAGGTTGAATGACACGTCTGCCATAGCCTGACGGGGTCTGTAGTGTTTTTAATCGTAATTTTAAACTTCGGGTTTCGGGTAGTAACCAAAGAGAACTACAAAATTCGACTGCTTTACGGCATATACGTCACTTCCACCACCACCCCCACTTCCCTAAAATCGGACGTGCGAGCCAAATGTTATAGTCATGGCCGAAGCAGCACAGAAAAACAAGAAAGCAAAAGTTTTTATTGGAGCAAAGCAAAAAGAGAAAAAGAGAAAGTGATCGCGTTAAAGGCAGAATAAGGATCAACATTGGGCCAGCGTTTTCTCGCTGGCGTGAGCTGAAGGAGGAGGAGGGGTGCCCGACCGATGCGGACTTGGCTGTAATGCTTTTGTACTAGTAAGTATATTGCTTGCATACTAGCTAGGGTGACCTGACCAGACGTCCCGTTTTTCCCGGGACATTCCCGTATTTCAACTCTAATTTTAGTGTTCCGACTTATTAGGAAAAAATCATGTTTTGTCCCGTACAGAACACCTGCATGTGACCTCCTCCTACAGTGTTCAGGGCTATCATGGTTGTCAACAAATGCACGTGCATGTAGGATGACAGAGTTTACGACAGTAGTAGAGGACAATACTATTTCCCAACTGTAGGGGGACCCCGAGAGCAAAAGCTACCTGGTGTTACTTTAATATTATGCATCTAAAATTATTTGTATTATACCCTCATACTAAGTGGTATCTGTATACCACTTAGTATGAGGGTATATATCTGTATACTGTATCAGTATCTGATATATCTACATTGGTTGCCATAGTTATGACCACAACATTAAGTATCAACACAGCATTATGTTACTTTACAACAACTGAGTTAGCTGTCACTATGGAAAGAGAGAACGTCTTGGGTTACTTGACTCTAAACCTGTTCCCTGAAAATGTGGGAACAATGCTGCACTATGTGAAAACATCTTTGTTTGACCGGTTGTGAACATTTGTGGCAAACACGCCAAATATATAACCTTAAAGGGTTAGTTCGCCCATTTAAGACATGAAGTTGTATGCAATCCTTACCAGCACTATAGTGTATACACACTGACCCACTCTGTTGTCACCCCCCTGGTCCGAGTTCTGACCGCTGGAAGTTTTTGAATGAAGTAATCCCGGCTACTTTCCGGGGCCACAAAACTGTGCGTTTTTACGTGAAAAAAAGATTTGCGTTTCAAAGCTTGATTAATTTAACACACAAAAAACACGCCGGTCAAAATTCATACCTCAGTTTTAATGCGGCACTATTTTCCTTCCGTTTCTATCAATCCGCGCTGCTGTCAATGTCAACAGTGCGCACGTGACGATCAGCTCTTCCATAGTGTTTACACAATCGATCGACAACAAGGTAAAAAATATTAAATTAACAATGGTGCGAACTTGTAAATTCCCAGGCTGTGACAACAAGGATGTGCCGGGATCAAAGTTCAAATTTCATCGTTTTCCTGTATCAAATATGAATATGAGACAGCTTTGGCTGGTTGCCATCGGCTACTCAGCGGGAGCTAAATTATCTCGAATAAAGGATTTTCGTGTATGTAGTGCTCACTTCAGCGAAGACGATTACATCTCCAACCAAGGAGGAAAAGTAAAAAAAATGATTTTAAAGAGTTTTGCTGTACCACTACCACGGGTAAGCTCTATTTACTAACTTAATGATCCCATGTCTAAACTGTACGGTAAACAAGCTGATGTTTAGACTCCATTATAAAACACGTGAAAAGATGTGTAATATAAAAAAGTATATATTGTTACAATTTGCTGAGAAAAATATTTGATTGAACACACACAATTGGCTTTATGCACAGCTGCACTACTTCCAGAACTTCAACCAGCTCCTTGTTTCCTGTCTGTCATTATTGTGCAAACTTGATTAATTCAGATTTATCTGATTATTGTTCCCATGACTTCTGAGGTCAAGTACACCTGAATTAATCAATTTATCTTATAATGGCTAATAGGAAACAAGGAGCAGGTTGAAGTTCTGGAAGTAGAGCAGCTGTGCATAAAGCCGTTGCAAATAAATAACATTTGATTTGATCTTGTCTGACAAGGTATGCATGCCTGCACCCAGTACGGAAGAAACAGCACTGACAGAGGCTAGCAGTGGTGACCCCGATTATGAAGTGTTTTCTGGACTTCCACAGTCAACACCTCTGAAGTGTTCTGATAAAAAAAAAAAACTTGGCCTTGATTATCACAAGCCTTGCTGAAGCAATTCGAGGAACAAGGCCATCCACCTCTGGCACTTATACAGCCCTACCCCACACTTGGAAAGGGTCACGGGTAAGCACACATTTCCTTCTTTTTGACAATTTTTGTCATAATCTTGACAAAGTACACATCCACAAAGAACACATTATTTAAAATAAACATGTTGCATGCACCTATCAGCCATGTTTGTGACCAACATTCAGTAAGTCAACACAAACACTTCTATTTGACTACTCTATGTTTTTCTTTATTCAAAGTCAATGTGCCCAAGCTCTGCGGTTGCACCTGAGACACTGGATACAAGTTTGAGTTCCATAGAAGCAGCTGATGACAGCACATTTCTTCCACTGAGTGGCTCTACATCATCTTCCTCAGATGTGAGTGTGACAGTAGACCAGCAAGGCAACTGCTCGGAGAGGAAGTGGATTGTGAACGAGTCAGCCCTTATGGAACTTTTTACAACTTGTCACACTTGCAGTGTAGCCATAGATGAGAAAACCACAACGTATAATGGATCCGTCATCAAGGTGCAATGGACATGCCTGAATCAACATAAGGGAGTTTGGCGATCCTGTCCTGAGATCCGTGGAATGCCAGAGAATAACCTGGTGTCTTCAGCAGCCATTCTTTTTACCGGAACAACACAGTCAGAAATTCAAGAGTGGGCTGATCTCATCAATTTACAACTGCCAAAGAAGACATCATATTATTCAGTTCAATCGACTTATCTGATACCTGTGGTTCATCAGGCGTACACTGACTTGCAAGAGTCAATTTTGTCAGAGCTTCAGGACACTGCATGTGCAGGTGGACACACAGACATTGGAGGCGATGCAAGGTACATTGTATGTTTTGGGTATTGTATGACTGAAATTGTAGACTTATGTTATTACAATTACATAATTTTAAAGCATCTTACAAGGCACTTCCCTTTTTTTTAATATTCCAGATCTGATTCTCCAGGCTACAGTGCTAAGTACACTACTTACAGCTTTATGGATGACTCAACAAAAAAGATCATAATGTCGGATCTAATCCAGGTAAAATAAATTATATTTTAAAATGATGTAATTTGTCCTCTTTTATATTGTCATTGTTTTATGATTTTGTCTTCCTTTTCTGCACATGTCTTGCTCTTATGCCTGTATTTTCAACAAAGGTATCAGAGGCTTCAAGTTCACCCGCGATGGAGGCTGTTGGTTTCCGGAGGGGACTGGATCGTCTACTGGACTCTGGAGTTAGTGTTGATGTTGTTACCACTGACCGACATCCTTCAATACGGAAGATCATGAGAGAGTTCTACCCTAACCTCAGACATGAATTTGATCCATGGCATGTTGCAAAAGGTATTAGTATTTGTTGCAGCATATGTGTTTTATTCGCTAGCTACACTATTGGGTGCGTTTTGCATATATAAATTGAAGGAAGCAGTTGGGTAACTTGTGCATTTTTTTTTTTTCACCTTTTAAAAAAAAAAAATTAGGTATGAAGAAGGCAAGTGCAGCAGCAAAGAAAAAGAAAACCGGGACTTGCAGCCGTGGGTCAAGTCTCTGGGAAATCACTTCTGGTGGTCGTGCAGCTCTTGTGGTGGAGATGAAAAGGTGAAGTTTAGTTTATTTTTTAACCGATTTTCATATATGAATTGAGAAGTAACTTATTCAACTCTAAAAAAAAGTTTATTTTACTTTATGCAATTGTTTGTTTTTTCAAGATTTTTATATCACAACTGCCACTTGCCAACAAATGTTATAGTAATCTATTAGTTGGTGTTCATCATTGGATTTTTAGCGCCTTGTTTTTAGCGCCTTGCTAAACAGTGTTTCGTGTTAACAAACAAAAACAATAGGAATTGAGACGCCGTTGGACCTCTATCTTGCATCATGTGTGTTGCATTCCCCGCTGGGAAGATGATGGCCAGGAGTACCAGTGCTACCATGAAGACCTTTCTGAGGAGCAGCAAAGGAGAAAAAAATGGCTGGCAAAAGATTGTAGTGCCTACAACGCCCTCAAGGCTGTTGTACTTGACAAATACCTATTGAAAGACCTCAATCAGTTGACACTGTTCAAACACACAGGTACGTTACACTACTACTATGAGTAGTCCTTAGTTGATCAGGTGTGTCCCTACATTACATACTTGTGTATTGCAGCTATTTGACTATTGACAGGAAATCAGCGCCCCATTTGAAGGAAAATACGTATATGTTGTTGCATCTGTCCTTTGCTAAAATAAATATGCATTTGCAAGTGTTCTAATAAGGCAATTATATAAATTTTCTCTCATAGCATTAGAAATTAATTTAAGACATAAAATGTCATGTCTTGGATATGTGAAGTTGAAAATGTATTATAAAATCTTTTTCTACATTAGGGAACCTTGAGGTTTTTCATAGCTCTATGCTCAAGTATGCAGAGAAGAGACGGCACTACTCATGTCACCATGCAGGCCAGGATCCAACTGAGTATCTAGGATCACAACCACAATGTTGGCCGTAAGCATGACAGCACTAAGTTGGGTGAGTATGGCAGATACAGCACATCATCGCCATTACCACTGATCACAACTTTCCATATTTTTAGATAAATCCTGACCTCCATATGTTACTTGAGATTTATATTCCAAATATTTACTATTTAGCAACATTTACTTACTATTACAACTGTACTAACACAGATAGTTGCTATTCAACAACATTCCGCTCTTGAATGAAATTACTATATGTACTGTAATAACGGCCTATACTGAAGTTATAATATATGTATTGCTAGTTTCAAAACATTGATCATCTATGTATATTTGAAAAATGCATAAACTACCCTGTCATGCCATGCTATCACTTGGCTTGACCTGTAGACGTTTTGAGTTCACAAAAGAAAAAAAAATGTATTACTTTACTCTTTCCAAACACCGGCCATTATTACTTGGAAGCATTATAGTTGATAATCATGTCTTTCAAACATTACACTGTTTTGGCTGTGCTGTTGGCAAATTTATTTATTTTGGAAATGTTTTTGTGATCAATTTCTTCTTTTAATTTACAGGAAAAGACAAATACAACGTCTTCTATTCAAGGCAATCCAATCAGTGGGTTGTAAGGAAACTATATGAGCCAACAAAACAAGACTTCAGGAAAGACTTGGTGCAGCAGGTAATGTTACGGCGGCTGGACAAAAATGTCACACTTGGAGACAAGATGTTCCAGATACATCCTCCATCCAACCTGCCGGCCAATATTGCACCCACTCCAAAGCCAATCAAAGATGACTTGGTGGCACAACATACATCCCGCCTCAGAAAATAACTTAACAACAGGGATGACAGTAATTAAACATTCACAGTGTTTATTCTGTACATATGTACATATGTGAAAAAGTATTATTGAAAATTACAATGTTCAATAAAACTTTTCTTTAACACATCTAAAACAAAAGGTGTGCTGCTTCTGATTCCTTGAACCCTTGATATTGTCCATTTGGTGATGGATATTTTGTTCTTATGAGGTTTACCACACAAGAGGGAAGAACACGTCTGTAGCCTTTTCCAAGCTTCTCTCCTTTCAGGGCCCATTCTGTCACCATGCGATAGGCAACAAGTCTGTACTGTCTAGAAGAGCAAACAAACAAAATATTAGCTGTTACATATTTTATGAAAATTAGATAACAGTTTTCTTGATTTGTAGTTATGTTTTTCTCAAATAACTACAACAGCAAGGAGAGCTTTATAAAGAATCAACATAATGATTGCTGAAGATTTGTTGGGAGAAACACTGGAGGTAAGAATGAAATACATAGCCTATAGATAATTGCAATAACTGTAGTATCCATCAAACACTGAGCACCAATTGTGAAATGAATTGGCAGATACATTTGGTTATAAAGACAGTATTTCAAAGTTTGATGTAAGTTAGGTACATTTGGTGTCAACTCCATATAATTATTAATTTATTAATGATTGTATTATTGTCCACTCAGTATAATAATGCAGTCAGATAGACTATTATATAGCCAACACTAGTCAAGACAACGTTAAATTAATAAATAAAAAAACTACAAAGCAAGATGAGCGATCACACTTACTCTGCCGACATCTGACCGGCAAGTCCAGCTGGTTTGGGTCGCTTTGTCCAATTTATTTTAGGGATGTAGAAGAACGTCTCCAGGACACCTGCATTTAGCATCGCAGGGAACACGTCATTGAATGTAATGCAGACAGACGGTGCGTTGGCGTCCTCGTCAATTGAAAGGTTTTGCATCTGTGGCATGATGAGTTCCCATTCGTGGCAACAATAGCTTTCAACCTCTGTTGGCATAACTTCACAATTGGAACAAGTGCACCACCATTTGTCATTCATCCTGGCTCTTGCTACAGCTGTGGTTAGCCCAGCATCAGATTGGACAACTTCTCTGTCCTCTCGCTCTCTCTCTTCCCGTTCTTTGTCCATCTGCTCAAGTTCGGCATCGGTATACTCCGGTTCATAAAGATATCCCTTGTCGTTGAGTTAAAATTACTGTCTTCATCTGATCCGTCTGACACTGTGCTAAAATTGGTTTCATCATTTGAAGTTTCGTAGTCGGACATGTTGTCGGCGAGTCGCGCTATCAACAGCTGATCGTCACGTGCGCACTGTTGACATTGACAGCAGCGCGGATTGATAGAAACGGAAGGAAAATAGTGCCGCATTAAAACTGAGGTATGAATTTTGACCGGCGTGTTTTTTGTGTGTTAAAGGGTACCTATTATGGCATTTAAAATGTTCCTAATATTGTTCTGGGAGTCCCCAACAACAGTTTTACAAGCATGCAATGACAAAAAACACTTTTGTTGTCTTATAATATGCATTTATTTTTACCTGATTTGCTCACCGACTCCCATATGAATCGTTTAGCGAGTCATTTTTCCAAACCCCGCCTTTGCGTGACGCTAATCTGTGGTGATATGTTAGACACCCAGCCGACGGGGTGTCATTGGTTGTTGCGCTAGATCTTACCCAGATACAACAGTGCTATTTTCTGATTGGCTAACAACACCAGACGAACAACACCAGAGGAGACCAGGGTTGCCAGGTCTGCACAACAAAACCAGCCCAATTGCTCATCAAACTAACCCAATCACGGCCAAAAATATTCAAATAGCGGTCCCGGGTGTTTCCTCAATAACAATCATGTTCCAGTGGATAAAACAATCGCGTCAACCAGCGTGCACTACACAAACAACCCGCGGAAACAGTGCAGGCATACGGACCTGGCAACACTGGAGGAGACGCGCTTGAATCCTGCTGCCGGTTCCACAGTGAGTGAGTTTTGGGCATTGCGGCATATTAAATATATTACAAATAGTTTTTCAGCGTGAGAAATACAATGTGTGGCCGGAGAGCGTGACAAAAGACTGAAATGAGTGACTGTCACGCTCAATGCGTGATGCGTGACACTCGAGAGCCCTGTGACAACTCCATCAACAACGACAAACACTTCACATATTTCAATACAATTGACATTGAAGACCTAAGTTAGCTGCTAGAAGCTGCGCTGTGCCTGTGCGTACACAACACGCAAAATAATTATAGAACATGATACAAACATAAAAGCAACAGCCTACTTACAGATTGTGATTCGGAGAAGGAAGCTGATCCAAATAAACTCGGTACTGAACCTCCCTCCTTCAGTATCAGCCGCCTCGCAAATTCATACTTTATAGCATTTAGGTTTGTGAAGCAATCATCTTCAAAATGACGCGAACACAGAACAAGTTCGGGCTATAATACTTCTGTGGTATAGTTATGAACTGTAGCCACGGTCTTCAAATGCTCCTCACTGGGCAGATGAAAAAAGTTTGCTTTTGCGTCGCACTTCAAAACACAGCAGCGTCTCGTCGACATGATGTTTTCCCTGGTGTCTCCTAATGCAATGAGTGGCGTATCTTATTCAAATAACTTGGACAAGTGACGTACGAAAGTGCATCGTTCGTCTATCGATTCATATCAACGACTCAGAGACGACTCTTACTTTTGAGAGATAATAACTTTGTATACGGTGAACTTTCATATTTAAAACTTTGCAGGATGTTTTTGTTCACTTAGATCTATGTTACACACTACATGAAAGGTAATTTTCAAAATTCCATGATAGGTACCCTTTAAATTAATCAAGCTTTGAAACGCAAATCTTTTTTTCACGTAAAAACGCACAGTTTTGTGGCCCCGGAAAGTAGCCGGGATTACTTCATTCAAAAACTTCCAGCGGTCAGAACTCGGACCAGGGGGGTGACAACAGAGTGGGTCAGTGTGTATACACTATAGTGCTGGTAAGGATTGCATACAACTTCATGTCTTAAATGGGCGAACTAACCCTTTAAATAACATGCAAACGTCAGAGGCTAAAAATAGACATGTGACAGTTGCGCTCATCAAGTCACTTTGTTTGAAGATCATCTCGAACACAGCCCCCAGTGTGGCAATGAAGCGCAGCATCTCGTTCCCGCTTTTTCAGGAAACAGGGTTACAGTCAAGTAACCCAAGACGTCCCCTTTTAAAAGCTACTCTCAATGCTGCTCTGATTAGTGCTATGGGAACGAGAATACGAAAGCCTCCGCACTGGAAGTGTCTGGACCCCTCAAGATTGTGTAGTGTGTGCGCACAAACTCAAGAAGGGCCTCAGACATGATCTTGGGATGTTGACTCAAGGACATGTGGGTATCGTGAACAAAAACTATAAAAATCTAATAAATGTGTGCGGAGAAGTCCAGCCTGCCGCATCACATACTTGATACAAGGTAGCACCTTTTACTAAAGACCTGAAGGATGCAACCACCCAGCCCTAACGCCTTGAGGTGAAGCTTGACCGCATGCCTCATAGGCTATAACAATAGCATTCCTCACCCAATGCGACATAGTCTGCTTTGTGGCGGCCGTAACAAATGAACAGCTGCTCTGTCTTACGCCACTAGCCAGTGGTGGTGGATGTAAATCTAAAGAGCACAAACTGATCACAGTAAGTGGAGTCTCTCCTGCTCCGGCATAGTGAATGGCGGAAAACGTCTCAGGTTACGACTGTAACCTATGTTCCCTGAGAACGGGAACGAGACAATACGTCATTGACGCTTTGGGGAAACGCCTCAGGCATGACAGGTGTCTGAAATCACTGTCAAATCACGTCAATCACATTGACCGGCGACAGCCCGTGAATCATTAGCGGGAATGATTAACGTGCGACCTGGAAGTATATAAGGGCGCCTTCCAAACATGACAAATCACCTTATCGTCTGAAGGGACTGTACGGTAGGCGAGCCCCGAGGCATGGCAGGGAGACGTATTGTCTCGTTCCCGTTCTCAGGGAACATAGGTTACAGTCGTAACCTGAGACGTTCCCTTTCGAAGGGAACTCAACAATACGTCATTGACGCTTTGGGGAACGAAATACCCAATCCGCCATGCTGAGGGGAGTGCATGCCCAAGGGCAGTGACAACTGTCAGAACCAGCAACTTCAAATGAAACGCTAGAACCACTCACCCTCAGGTCACACTGGGCTGTCAGTGACAGCATTCCCTCCGGTCATAGCCCAAGCTACAGCCTCACAGGAAAAACCTTCATAAACATGGTTACCTGGGCCGGCTCCGGGCCTGGAACCACAGCTTCCAATTAGAAGGGGTCCCTTCTAGGAATGTGGCTAGGGAACCGAAGGAACCCCAGCCAATCACTATTTAGGGGAACGTACTCACCCCGAAAAGCCACCAGGACGGCCTGACCTGGCGTCAGAATATAGACAGTCTGGCCACTTCCTGTCTGTCTGAAGACAGAGCCTCTGGACAATTGCCTAAAGAACGGCATCCAACCCGAGGGACTGCGAGGCTGGCAGTGAACCCTCGGCCCGGATCTCAGAGACGGGATATCCCGGAGAGTATGACTCAGCATAGCGCTTTCCAACCCTTGCTAGCGAGGGGAGTTTCTCTACTCGATCCACGGATCAACCCAGTGTCTGTGTTTCAAAACACTGAGGAGGCCTGTGAAGGCCTAAGGGCTGATCTAACTGGGAGGCCTCACGAGAGGCCTACGACCGTCTGACCATGCTCAGGAGGCCGCATGCTCATAGTGACCCTCAGTGAGGGGAGCACAAGGTCCGCCTGGTAGGCAAACCAGGCTGTAGGCAGGAAAGGTTCCGGGAGGGAACCAGTAGCAGAGAATGAACACTTTAGCGAGCCAGGGCGCAAGCTCGCCTTCAGCAGCTGCCTACTAAGGCTAGCTGAGACTGATAGCAAGAGGCCACTAGCTTCATAAACCCAGCAGCATAAGGGAACCATTTACAGGGAGGCCTGGAGAGGCCTACAACCTGATAACCACAACCTGCGGGAACCCCCTTCAGGGAGGCCTGGTGAGGCCTACTACCTGACGGTTCTCATTCAAGGAGGCCTGGAGGAGCCTGCTACTTGATAATCACGCATGTGGGAACTCACCTTCAGGGAGGCCTGGAGAGGCCTACAACCTGATAACCACAATCCATGGGAACTCCCCTTCAGGGAGGCCTGGTGAGGCCTACTACCTGACCGTTCTATTTAAGGAGGCCTGGAGGAGCCTACTACCTGACAATCACAGCATGTGGGAACTCTCCTTCAGGGAGGCCTGGTGAGGCCTACTATCTGACAGCCAAAATATTTGGGAGCTCACATTCAGGGAGGACCAGAGAGGCCTACTACCTGACAGCCACAATAATTGGGAGCTCACATTCAGGGAGGCCAAGCCAACGTAAGTGGAAATTCACCTATAGGGAGGCCTGGTGAGGCCTACTACCTGGCCGTATTCACTCAAGGAGGCCTGGGGAGCCTACTACCCGATAATCACAATCTGTGAGAACTCACCTTCAGGGAGGCCTGGTGAGGCCTACTACCTGACGGTTTCTCATTCAAGGAGGCCTGGAGGAGCCTACAACCTGATTACCACAGCATGTGGGAACTCACCTTCAGGGAGGCCTGGTGAGGCCTACTACCTGACAGCCAAAATATTTGGGAGCTCACATTCAGGGAGGCCCGGAGAGGCCTACTATCTGACAGCCACAATATTTGGGAGTTCACATTCAGGGAGGCCCAAAGAGGCCTACTACCTGATAGCCAACGTACGTGGAAATTCACCTTCAGGGAGGCCTGGAGAGGCCTACAACCTGATAACCACAATCTGTGGGAACTCACCTTCAGGGAGGCCTGGTGAGGCCTACTACTTGACAGCCAAAATATTTGGGAGCTCACATTCAGGGAGGCCCAGAGAGGCCTACTACCTGATAGCCACAATATTTGGGAGCTCACATTCAGGGAGGCCCAAAGAGGCCTACTACCTGATAGCCAACGTATGTGGAAATTCACCTTCAGGGAGGCCTGGAGAGGCCTACAACCTGATAACCACAATCTGTGGGAACTCGCCTTCAAGGAGGCCTGGTGAGGCCTAATACCTGACCGTTCTCATACAAGGAGGCCTGGAGGAGCCTACTACCTGATAATCACAGTATGTGGGAACTCACCTTCAGGGAGGCCTGGTGAGGCCTACTACCTGACAGCCAAAATATTTGGGAGCTCACATTCAGGGAGGCCCAGAGAGGCCTACTACCTGACAGCCACAATATTTGGGAGCTCACATTCAGGGAGGCCCAGAGAGGCCTACTACCTGATAGCCAACGTCAGTGGAAATTCACCTTTAGGGCGGCCGGGTGAGGCCTACTACCTGATAACCATCTTAAGCAGGAATCCACCTTCAGGGAGGCCTAAGTGGCCTACTACCTGATAACCACTGGTAGCTATGAGCCCTGAGTCCGGGTGATAGTACAAAGTGGCCTGCTAAGGGCAGCCAGCTGGGGACTCGCCTATCAGGGAGGCCTCGTCGGGCCTACCAGCTGATAGCAAGTCAAATTCTGCTATAACATACACTGTTGGGACTAACCTCCGAGGAGGCCTGTTTAAGGCCTACTAGTCATCAGTGAGTCAACTGCCCGAACCACCAAGGCCAACCACGTAAAGTGAGCTGGCCTACAGCGCCCTCTTGGTGGCTGTCCAATCAAGGAGGCCTTCTGAGGCCTACTACCTAATGGCGCAGCCTTCGTTGGCAGTTACAAGCTGTTGACAGCGCCTACGGCATCCTGGTGCCTAATCACATTGCCCATGGCAGTGTACTCTGCAAGAAAGCTAGCACCCTTAAAACAAGGGGAGTACAACGTATGCCACTCTGCCTCAACAGAGGCCCCAGTTAGTAAGGGGGTCTACCATCTACGCATGGGCGTCAGCTCAGGGCAATGCTCTGGCTTCAGGGGAGCATACTTCAACCAAAGAAGAAGTGAAGGCTTACTTCATACTCGACCCGAGCCATAGTGGTGCAAGGTAGGATGAAACAGAACTGGGAGTGAAGTGCTCAGACCTACCCTGTATCACAGGGGAACACTCACACCTCACCCTGAGGTTACCAGGGTGCGGGCCTGCCAGCGGCTCTAGGGGTGACAGAAATGTATCTGTGCCCAACCTAGGGGAGTGGGGCTTGAATGAAAGCCACCCACCTACAACCCAGCGCTCGAGCAGTAGCTCAGCGAGGTGAGTAAAGCCTAAACTGGCGGCCTAAAACCGTAGACCAGTTCTGCACTGCAGGGTCGGGCAGGAGACCCAGTCTTCTTCATGAAACGAAAGACGGCCTAACCCTGGCTCAATAAAGACATATATACCACGGAGGCCTGTAGAGGCCTACCATGTCCTTATAAACCATCCACTGCACCACGCTGCATTACTCTAGTCACACCCGAATGCAGAGAAGGGGGCGGGCCTTGGCCTAAGGACTCCCAAGGGAGGAGGCTGTTATACAGGGATGCTAGAAACCTAAATTCACAAAGTGAAGGGTCAGAGGAAGAAATGCTAATTTTAGCAGAACGCCTCTAATATCCCTGACCCAGCCCAGGCCAGCTACAGAGACGGCCCTGGTGAGGGCCAGCCTCCAAGCATAGATCTATCTGAGGGCTCGGAGGAGCCACAGCCTAACAAGGAATATAGTCTGTATTATTCCATAGAAAGGGCTGCAGGATCGCTCAGCCTAATGAACACTCAAACTGAGCTCAAGGGGCGAAATACTCAGAGAAGTCAAAACGGTCCAATGGGCCGGACATAAGATCTATCTGAAGCTCTAGCGTCAGTCAACACTCTAAGTAGAACATACTAAAAGAGAGAGACCAGCTACTCTTCCCTAAGGTGGCTAACAGCCCGAAGGCTAACATAATTTTCGCTCTGGCCACCTAATGGGGAACTTCAGGGCCCTGCTAATCCAAAAATTCTTACCTTATTACCTTGACATGACCCCATAGCTCCCCTCAGGAATCTGACGATCAGGTCGTGCTTTCCCAACGACTTACCTTCAACTGCATCGTGATGTGCGGCAATGGCGGCAACATACACTTTAAGGATGGAGGGAGACAGCCTTTGCTCCAACCCATCTTGCAGGAAAGAAAGCACGGCTCGGATCGAGCAAGTTCGGGGGTTCTCCTCGTGAGAAGAACACCAGTCAACGAATAGGTTCCACTTTAGAGCATAGAGGCGCCTCGCAGAGGGGGCTCTAGTGGAAGTGATGGTGTCAACTACCACTGGGGGTAGGTCACCTAGAACCTCCGCGTCCCGTCCAGGGACCAGACATGGAGTTTCCAGAGGTCTGGACGCGGGTGCCACAGGGTGCCCCGTCTCCGAGAGAGCAGGTCCTCTCTCAGAGGAATGGGCTAGGGAGGGGCTGTCACGAGGAGCACTATGTTCGGGGAACCAGGTCCGGTTGGGCCAATACGGTGCAACTAACAAGACCTGCTCCTCGTCCTCCCTGACTTTGCACAAGGTCTGTGCAAGAAGGCTCACTGGGGAAAACGCATACTTGCGTTGGCCCGGGGGCCAGCTGTGTGCCAGAGCATCCGTGCCGAGGGTCCCCTCGGTCAGGGAATAGAACAACTGACAGTGAGACGTGTCCGGGGCGGCAAACAGATCTACCTGTGCGGTTTCCGAAGCGCCTGAAATCAGCTGGACCACCTGGGGATGGATTCGCCACTCTCCCGGTAGCACCTGCTGGCGTGAGAACTCATCAGCTGCACGGTTGAGCAGGCCAGGAATATAAATGGCACGAAGCGACCTCAGATGCTTCTGACTCCAAAGGAGGAGATGGCGGGCGAGTTGTGACATGCGGCGGGAGCGTAAACCACCCTGACGGTTGATGTACGCAACGGTCGCAGTGCTGTCCGTATGGACCAGCACATGCTTGCGCTGTGGCGGCGTTTTGAAGCAGCTCAATGCAAGATGTACTGCTAACAACTCGAGACAGTTGATGTGCCAATGCAGTTCATAGATGTGCCATGTGCCAATCCCCGTCCACAGACCTGAAGCTGCATGCCCGTTGTACGTGGCCCCCCAGCCGGTGGCAGAGGCATCCGTGGAGACCACAGAATGCCTGGACACTTGTTCTAGGGGAACATCTGCCCGCAGGAACAAAAGGTCCGACACAAGCTGAGAGTTTGGCGACAGTGCGGAGTCACTTGGACCTGGCACGAGCCGCTCTGCCACGCCCATCTCGGGACTCGATCGTGGAGCCAGTGTTGGAGCGGCCTCATATGAAGCAATCCGAGCGGCGTACCGCGGCTGCAGATGCCATATGCCCCAGGAGCCTCTGAACAGTTTCAGTGGAGCCGCTGTCCTGCGTCTGAGCGTGCTCACGCAGTTCAACACTGACTGGACGCGGGCCTTGGTGAGGCGCGCTGTCATGTTGATCGAGTCCAACTCCATACTGGGAAAAGAGATCCTCTGCTTGGGGGGGAGTTTGCTCTTTTCCTAGTTGACCCGAAGCCCTATGGCCTGAGGTGACTGAGCACCATGTCCCTGTGTTCGCACAACTGCTCTCTCGACTGGGCTAGAATAAGCCAGTCGCGACAGGGCCAGCCCGAAGGGTAAGACTTTGTACTGATATGCCCATCCCTCGAATGCAAAGCGAAGAAACGGTCTGTGTCAAGGGAGAATCGAGACATGAAAGTACGCGTCCTTCAGGTCGATCGCTGCAAACCAATCTTGGGGACGGATGCATTTGTAAATGCGTTTCTGCGTAAGCATCTTGAATGGGCAGTCTGTTGAAGGGACCGGTTAAAGACACGCAGGTCCAAGATTGGCCGTAACCCACCACCTTTCTTGGGTACAATGAAGTACGGGCTGTAGACGCCGGTCTTCATATCGGCTGGAGGGACCGGCTCGATCGCGTCCTTCGCCAGTAGGACTGCGATCTCTGGCCTGAGCACAGGGGCACTGTCCGCCAGAACACAGGTGAACAGAATGCCCCTGAATACAGGGGGACGCCGGGCGAACTGAACATCGCATGAGCCAGTCGAGACGGGCTGTGAAGCACTAGCCAGGCTCCCAGACACCGCGCAAAGCGGAACCAACGGCACCACAGACGTACCCGGGGTGGGGCAGCGCGGCGGAAAGCAGGGACCCGACTCGGACGGCATAGCGGCCCGGAGTGGGGTCTGAGTGTGTGGTGCAACACGTACCTGCTTCCGTCGAATGGCAGAGTGAGTGTGCGGAAGCGTCAGTGCGTCCAGAACACAGCCACTGCTGCTCGCTGGCGAAGAACCGAGGGGCGCATAGCGTCGTCGACCGCCAAGCACGCCCTCTTGGGACCCAGAGGTTTCAGAATTGCTCTTTAGTTGAAAATGAGGGTACCACTGGCCCGTGGGTCAGTGGCGGAACAGAAAAAGGAAACAAAGATTTTCCACCCGGCCCTCCACCGGGGGAAGGAGCGGTGCCTTCACCACCTCCTGAAGAGCAACTTGATCCACTCTGGGTCGCCCGTCTCAGGGTCGTTTGTACCTGCGCTTGCCTCCTGGTTTGGCAGCGGGCTGGACGGGCATGGTCAATTTCCTGCGGCCTGCCCCACACCGAGGCCTGGATGGTGGCTGCTGCTGCTAAGGCTTAGCGGGAGCGGAGGACGCCGCAGGAGGTCGACCTCGGCGACGAGCGGACGGAGGAGCTGCGGCCGGCGGACGGTGGGAGCAGCAGCGGTCCGCCGGGGCAGGATGTGTCGGATGGCCTCCGTCTGCTTCTGGGCGGCCGAGAACTGTTGGGCGAAGCTCTCGACCGCATCGCCGAATAACCCAACCTGGGAAGAGGGGCATCCAGGAACCGACATTTATCGGTGTCCCTCATATCCGCGAGGTTGAGCCAGAGGTGGCGCTCCTGGACCACCAAGGTGGACATCGCCTGACCGACTGAACGTGCAATTTCCTTCGTCGCTCGGAGAGCGAGGTCAGTTGCCCCACGGAGATCCCGGAGGAGCTCTGGGTCAGAACCACCCTCGTTCACGTCCATGAGCGCCTGGGCCTGATGGACCTGTAGAAGCGCTATGGCATGGAGGGTGGAAGCAGCCTGTCCACAGGCTCTGCAGCCTTGGACGGGAGGCGTGGATTGCCCCGCCAGGAGGAAGCGGACGCCGGACACAATTGCATCGAGACGGCACGCTCCACCGGGGGAACATCCACATACCCCTTAGCCGCCCCGCCGTCGAGGGTGGTGAAGAGGGAGGAGCCACTAGGACAGCTTCTGGCACTATACGGCGCCTTCCACGTCCTAGTAAGCTCCTAATGCACTTCCGGAAAGAATGGCACTGGGGCGGAGCGCTGAGAACCAGCACGGCCCGCCCCGAGATACCAATCGTCCAACCGAGAAGGCTCGGGACGTGGTGGAGGGTTCCACACAAGCCCGACCTTCTCGGCGGCCCGGGAAAGCATAGCCGCCCATTCTGGATCTGACTCGGGCAACGCCACACTCCCAGAGAGGGGTAACGCAGCCGAATCCTCATCTCCAGAGGACTGATCTCCCCCTCCGATGCTGCGATCGACATCTGATCGTCAGGTGGGGCCCCAAAGGACACGGCTGGCCGACCACGAGAGGGGCTAGCGTGTTCGTTTGGGGGCTCCAACGGCGGCAGCGCTTGAGAGGCGTGAGGGGCCCACGGAGATTGCCTCGGCGGGGAAGCCCTCACGGTAATCCTCAGATCACCCTGACCATGCGCAAAAGTAGGTCTATTCTGAGGTCCAGAATAAACACTAGATCTGGGCATAGGCGAGGGGACTGCACCTCCCTTGAGGTAAGCGAGTCTTGATCTAAGCGCTGCCATATTCATATTCCCGCAATGAGAACATGAACTATTCACAAAAGCTGCTTCAGCGTGCTGAATGCCCAAACACGAGAGGCAACAATTGTGGCCGTCTGCTGGCGCCAGGGAACGACCACACCCAGAAACGCACAAGCGGAATTTCATCCTGAAAAGGACGCAGCGTCACGCTTGTGTTGCTCTTTTAGTTGAAAACAAAAAATATAAAGAGAAAAAATAACTATCTCAGTGCTGAAGCACCCAGGGATAGCCGCGGTGTAATCGGGGTACACACTCAAGAGAGGAATGCCCACCGAGACCGACACATACAGACACACACACACACAAGCAATTCTGTGAAAACAGCAGTTGTGAGCTGTAATGCTCGCGGCCACCGCTGATCGTGCCTTCACACCAGCACTGGAACAGAGTATTCTTTTGAAGTCTTCAACGTTCGATGCGGCAGTCTGCTGAAACTCAAAAGCTCGGCTCCGAAGCGAAAGACAATGAGTGCGTGCGCCCGCTTCCTGTTTATACCCGCGCTGCGGGGCGGGGCGCGTGACGCGTTTCACGCACGCCAACGTTCATTGGCTTGTTCTGTAGACACTCGAAGTTGATAGGGCTCCCTGAAGTGATCTCCTAACGTCGTCACGTTGACGTCACTTCGAACGTGAGCGACTGAAGGGGAACGTTAGTTTCCCAGTGGAAACAATAACCTATGGCACAGCCATAAAGCTTTCATGATGATATGAACTTTTACTTCAGGGCAATTTTGTTATTATTCTAATTATTCGTGAATCACGAATACTCTTCTAATGTCAGAGTGATCGTGCTTGTAAGTTAGTGGAGGCTGTGTCAAAGGGAACACAGTATACAAAATACACACAGAGCTAGCTAACACGCACCTTGTAAACATTAACATTAGCATGATGCTTACCGTGGCAATTTCTCGCGGCAGACGGTGTCTCTCGACCTCGGGACGGGGCAAGCAGAGAGGTTTGCGTTCACAGACGGCACGGCGGTAGGAAGTAATTTAGCACTCCTCTCACTCTTTAATCCAAGTGAGACCATCTTGGCATCCCCTGAGTGGTAATCCTCCTCTTTGAAATGCGCGCTGCAAATTCTAGAGTAGGCGGTGACGGGTGACAGAGCTAGCTGAAAAATCTGCCCGCCTAATCTTCACAAACTGCACCCAGTTCGGAAGATCCCTTTGTCCTTGGGGAAGAATTGGACCCTATGTCCAGTTTTGCTGGAGTTCTTGCACCCGCCACAAACACAGTAATAAACCATTTTGACTAACGTTATTTATGATCTACTCTTTATCTATCTCTAAGCTATCTGTTATGCTATGCTATCTCTCACTATCTATGCTATGCTTATCTCTATCTATCTATCTATCTATCTATCTATCTATCTATCTACTTCTATCTACTATACTTACTTACTTATAAATCTGTCACTGTCACTCTTTCACTACTTAGCTACCGTACTCCTCTTCTCACTCTCCCTCAATTGTAAGGCGGGCCGCGGGCTTTCTTCTGTCGTCCAACAGTCAGCGAGTACCTCATGTGACATCATGGAATGCATTGTGGGAGAAATAAGAATCATCGCTAAGCTGTAGCTAAAAGCTAACATATCACCTACTTTTCCGTATTATATTTCTTTTTTTGTAGTACCCTACAACATCAAATACAATGGATAACTGTTTAAATGTTTATTACCAACTAGAAAATTGCCAAAAAAAAAAAAAAAAAACCTGCACCATGGCCTTTAAGAATCTTGTCTGAACACAATAATTTTTGCTTTACTGTTTGGTGACAATAGCAGTGCAGAAATTACACACCATGGCTTTCTTTTAGTCATTACCTCCATTTTTGTGATTCCACGATCACTGAATCTAATGCAAAAACAAAATGTCTTTTTATTTAGGGTAATTCCAGCGTTATGGATGTGACATTTGAACTCATAATGACAGGTGAAATGTCTCAGAAAAAAAAAAACTTCTTACAATATTTAAATTGGAAATGCATATTCTCAGAGCACCCCATCTGGGTAATTGACAGGCAAAATATGTTTTTCTAAAATATATTTAAGCACCCCCAAACAAGGAAAATATGCATGCGTTATGGATGTGACGGGAAAAAAGTTTTTGGTATACTGTTCGATTTCTTTTAAAGTCTGTGAACTTTTAAATCCAATGTATACATATTGCTATCCACATGATGAAGGGGTCTTAGCTGAACATAAAAATATCAATGTTTAAAATATATATATATATTTTTATGAAGTGTATTATGAGGAAAAACCAACGTTATGGATGTGACAAAAACCCTGTTATGGATGTGACGCGTCTGAAATACATAGAATCTGTTTGGAAAATCAACAATCAAACCATCATGGCACTTTTGTTGATGTATAATGGCTGTGTTTTCACATTAAGAAGACTGTCTGAAATGATTCTGAAGATTATTAAATAAACTAAACCTTTAAAACGTTATGGACGTGACAGTGCACTGAAGCGTCAAGACCTCTTTATTATAGCCCTTATAAATTCAACAGGCAGTGCTGTTATGACCAAATTAGTATATTTATTTCTCAGGCATGCCTCCATCTTTCTGCAAAATGCTTACTGTTAAAATAAAGTTTAAAAAGGGGGGTCTTTGATACCTTTTTTTGAAAGTATGAAATATGGCTGGTTGAAAATGTAATTTAAGCATTGTTGCAACTTGCTCACCTCATATCTGGTGGATAAACAAAGCAATTTTCTTAATTTTTGTTAAAGCACATTAATACAGTATATTACAGACAGACCTAAATGGACAACTTAAAAAGGGTTTTGTTCTTTTGGTTAAAACTTTATTTTTTCATGGTAAAGATGACCTTTGCATGGAATTGCCCTTAATTTTTACAATCCTGTATAATTCGCCATTTCAATGTAAAATAATCGTAAAAATTAAAAGGTCTCACAAGAAATAAATTATAATTTAGGACCGGGCGAAGCAATTAAGAAACATTTGATAACTAAAAGGAGTTATTAAAAGCACAGTATACTGTGAAAGAGAACTCATTTCGGTACTGACATGACTGATGTCAGATTGGCTGCGGATTTCTGTGTATGCTCTTGCCGTGTGTCAGGATCCAAGTACCAAATTGTGTTCTCTTTATTAGACTTGAATGGCCAAATACACACATAATTATGTTAAAATGTCCATCTTGGTCATTAGGTCTTAAAGGGTTAGTTCACCCCAAAATGAAAATTAAGTCATTAATTACTCACCCCCATGCTGTACCAACCCCGTAAGACCTTCATTCATCTTCGGAACACAAATTAAGATATTTTTGATTAAATCTGAGAGCTGGGTCACTCCTCCATAGGCTTCTGGGAATGAAACCTGCCAGCCCCGAAAAGTCATTAAAGACATCGTTAAAATAGTCCAAGTGACTATTGTGACTCTGTCTGAAAGTTTATCAAGCAACGAGAATACGTTTTGAGCGCAAAAAAACAAACAAAAATAGCGACTTTATTCAAGTATTCTCTTTGGGCCTGGAGATTTTGTGTAGTGTTATTGCGCAACGCTTCTGGTTGAACGTCACACGCATCACACACATGACCAGCGTCGGCCAATAGTGAGCCTACGTGTGACGTATAACACAGAAGCGCTACGCAATTACACTAAGTGAAAGCTAAAGGCCAAACAGAGAAGGAAGTGAATACTTGAAGAAAGTCTTTATTTTTGTTTGTTTTTTTGCGCTCAAAAAGTATTCTCGTCGCTTGATAAACTTAAGATCTCACCACTGTAGTCACTTGGACTATTTTAACGATGTCTTTAATGACTTTTCGGGGCTGTCAGGTTTCATTCCCAGAAGCCTATGGAGGAGTGACCCAGCTCTCAGATTTAATCAAAAATATCTTAATTTGTGTTCCGAAGATGAACGAAGGTCTTACGGGGTTGGTACAGCATGGGGGTGAGTAATTAATGACTTAATTTTCATTTTGGGGTGAACTAACCCTTTAAGTGAAAAAACAAATTGGGGAAAAAAATGTTTGACTTCATGTACGTTTTAGTATTGGATCCGCACATTAGTGTAGGTCTTAAACCAAAAGCAACCTAATAAACTCACTACTATATTCAAATTGATTTACTGTTTACCTCATTACTTATTAATTGAGAACTTTTTACTTATACCTAAAAGATTTTGGACATATTGCCCTCCCTAAGTGGTCATGTTATTAAAGCTAGATAGTACACCGTTAGACTATTCTAGCTATCTAATAGCCTAACAATTTTGCTAAGTAAACGTTTTTCTTTGGCAAAATTACATTTCCTTAATAACCTAAAAACAGACTTTACTCCCTTCAAACTTAAATTGTCAATGGCTGTGTCTGAGATTCGAAAATCCAATTTAGCTTCACTTCCTGTTTCTTGAGATTCCTTCATCTGATAAATTTTTAAGGCAGCATAGATGTATCCATCGCTGCCTTTGATATCTTACAATCCTGTGCTTTCTATTCTGTAACAGTTGAGCTAGAAAAGAAAGATAGTGTCTGAACACCGAACTCTGGACACCGTCCATCTGTGTTGTGCCAACTCGACCCCTGTGGAGCCTTATCTGACCTACCTGCCTGTTCTATCTATAATAAAGCGTTATTTGCTATTGCATCTTGTGTCGAGCCAGTATGTCACAATATAATTCTGACCAATAATAATTACTCATCCTAAACCTGCATGAAGTTCTTTCTTCTGTTAAACACAAGAGAAGATATTTTGAAGAATGTTGGAAACCAAACAGTTGCTGGTCTCTACTGACTTCCATAGTATATATGTGTTCCCTTAAGTTTGGGATAACTTGAGGGAAAGTAAATGATAAAAGAATTTTCATTTTTGGGTGAATATCCCTTTAAGCAAATATTAAGCAGTCTACTAATACTCTAATGACTGGTAGTTGACTTGTAGTTACAAAGTTATTTATAGTTAGTAGAATGTCCTAATCAAACTATCAAATTTATGTGTTACCATTTACTCTCAGATATTCAATAAGAGTGCTGCCTCTCTTGTTCAGTCATCATGGATTAGAGATCACACATTAGATGCAGGAAATTTCTCTGGCGATAACCGCTATATATGCACTACCACCCCACCCCCAGACACAGACCTCTCTTACCTCAGCTGCAAACACCATTAGATAGCCATTAGAGCAGCCTGTGCTGACCTGACCATGAACCTAAGTATCCCATGAGTCACCTGTGTTATTGGGCGCAACCCTCTCCACCTCATTTTTTCCCCCAAAACTTACAGAGACTCCAAATAGCAAGACTCATTTCTCTGTCTACTGTCAATCCCAGTGCTCTCAGGCTTTACTTCCATCTGGAGAACTTGCAGAAGGTCTTTTCACCTTTCCACACTTCTTGGCCTGATTCTTTGTTTATTTATGTAGTTAATTGACTTGTACGAGAATTATGACTTTGAGGCACTGGGTGGAGTAAGGGAAAGGTACAAAAGGTCAGCATCGGGTTTAAGTTTTATCCAAAGAGTCTTGGCATCAATTGAAAATGTTTGCTTGTTTTCAAGACAGGACCCTTATGTACTAAACTCCTGATGTCACCTTCATTTAAACAGCACTTTTACTACGGCGTGCACATGCGCATCATGTGTTTAGTCTATAGGTATGCGCAGTTGAATATATATCTACACAGGCGTGTAGTCCTTCTTTACAAACCAACCCTCAACAAACTACTTGTCTGGCCTTAAAAATTTATAATAAAGAATTATTTATTGCTTCCGCATAGCCACGTGAACCGAAATTATCCCGACAACGTTTTATCTCTACAGATGTAAAGGGAAGGGAAGTAGCCTTCACAGGGGAGACACTGGTTGACACTTCAGGACTGCGTTGTCGTCATGTCCATGCACAGGTCCTTCATCAGATCTGGATACGGCCTGGATACGGCGGACTGCGGTAAACCTCGAGATAAACAGAGAGACTACTATTAGCGTAGATGCCAACCTTCATATGATGTTACATGTACATCAGCATTTAAGGGAAGTTTTCCCGGTTCCGGCTGACCTAATCTATGCAGCCTAACATTGAATTATAGAAGTCTATAATGTTATGTGTATGCTAGGTCAAAAATATGTGTTTTTAGTCTAGATTTAAACTGACAGAGTGTGTCTGCTTCACGGACAATGTTAGGAAGACTGTTCCAAAGTTTTGGTGCTAAATAGGAAAAGGATCCACCACCAGCAGTCGATTTTGATATTCTAGGTATTATCAACTGGCCGGAATTTTGAGATCGCAATAGACGTGAAGGGCTATAATGCGTTAAGAGCTCGCTCAAGTACTGGGGAGCTAAACCATTTAGTGCTTTGTAAGTAATCAGTAATATTTTAAAATGTATACGATATTTAATAGGGAGCCAATGGAGTGTTGACAGAACCGGGCCAATATGGTCATACTTCCTGGTTCTTGTAAGAACTCTAGCTGCCATTTTGGACCAGCTGTAGTTTGTCTATTAACCCTTTTTAAAAAGCAGAAAAGAAAAGAGATTATTATTATTAGTAGTATTATAGCCTAAATATTATTATTAGTAGCATAAACTAGGCTACATTAAAAAAAGTAAAGCAAAATAACGTTATTAATCTGTATTTTTTCTAATCAAACAGGTTTCAGAACATTAATAAGGAACGCAGGAACAGAAACATTAAAATAGGCTACTGATTTTGCTCGGAGCGAAACGGTGGAATTATTTTTTTCCGTTTTTATTCCCTGGAAAAAATATGATACAGATACTTTTAATTGGCCACTGAACTAACAATATAGGCCTATTATATTGTCAGAATTATTTGGCGGAGCCATCTGCTACCTAAACTGTATAAAATAAAGTAATAATTTAATTACAGCTACACATAAAAAAACGTTCAAATTCTGACAGGATAGATGCAAAACTGAGTGTCATAAGGTATTTCTACCACATGGTGGCAGCCATTCTCCAACATCAACAGCAGTTCATTAAAAACCCTCTGAGATACCATTGTGGGCTTCTTAGTTAACCCTTTGGGGTCTAAGGTGTTTTCGGGCTCTTATGATGTTTTGACATGCCCTGGCATTTGTGCTTTTTTCAGTTATTTATAAACATGTTAATGGCAAAGGTGTAAATTCACTCTATAGCACAAACCGGCCTACCATGATATGTGAGCAACATGTATGTACATGTTTGTATTTTTAAGAGAATAATGTTTATGCGTGATTATTGAAAAAAAAATAAATGAAAGTTGCTGAAATAAGGCCACAAAACACATATTGATTATTTCTTCACAAGACTTTTGAAAATTGTATCACATAGTCTAGAATATTTGCTCCAAAACTATGTGAGAATCATCCTGACTACTCATTCAGATAAGTCAATAAAGTCTTTTAAATTTTTAATGACGTGTTTAGTTTGAGAAAGCTTTATGCGAGGAGGCGTGATCTCTCATTAATATGTGTGGCAATCCACACCTGAGAAAGACAAAGACACTCCCCATAATGGCCCTATTAGGAGCTATCAGACCATGTCATTAGGAGCCTTGCACAAAGAATCAGGAGATTTAAAAAAGAATGGCTTTTAGATTGTTTGGATTTATTTACAACACACACACACACACACACACACACACACACACACACACACACACACACACACACACACACACACACACACACACACACACACACACACACACACACACACACACACACACACACACACACACACACACAACACGCACACAGCTTAGAATAAGTGAACACACCCATGCTAAAGTTGACTAAAAACAGGAATAAAAAATCTTAATGCCTTAATTAAAAAAAAAAAGAGGAAAACTCCAACTTTTGGGGACATGAATAATGTCCTTGAATTCTTTGTGAATGAATAATGTATCGCAAATAATAAAATGTTCTTCTTTAAAATGCAGGGTGCAGATGTCTGGACACTTCTATCACACACCCTTTTTTTCAGTTCAAATTTAGAGTTGGAAACATCTTGAAAAGAAAATTGTCTTTTTCCAAAAATGCCTTAGTTTGATCATACCTATTTCAAAGTTGAGGATTCATTATGTCCGCTGCTATCAGTGTCATGGATACAGTGTCCTTGTGGCGGCGCGCGCGCAGTCTTCACTCTGACGCGCTCTTCAATCTATCGTTGCGAACACTATTCATTCCGGTGAAATCACAAAATAAAATGCACACAAACGGGTGTCCTAAATACGTGTGTGCTTGATATAGACTGTAACCACAGATGAACATATTCGGTTTTGATGAGAGAAAAAAATATGCCGGGGGCAGATTCAAACCCCTAACCTCTTACACACTTGGCAAATGATCTAACCACTAGACCACATTAGAACTCAAACAAAACTTGCAGATCGATATATTTCACTAAATCATTATAACCTAAGCAGTTATTTAAAAAGTTTACACGAGCGTATAGGCCTACACGAATGTTGTGTTGAGGTAATTACTAGGCAAAATATAGTCTGAAAATGCATTTGAGCTCTATGATCAGAAAAGGAATTATAAAACACTAAACAACTTACTCCGAACTTGAATCCTCTATTCGTTCAATTCGTCAATTCGTTCTTCAAAATGGAACGTTCGTCGTCTGAGTTTCAAATTCCACTGAGAAAAAGGTGAATTATTCCCATTTGTCCATAATTCTCTGAAGGAGTAACGTTAGCGTGCTTCCATCCCTTAAACGCGATGAACTATCTGTGAATCTCTGATGAAGAATCTGTGTTTGGCATTGATCGGGGGGCGTGCCGCGTGTGATGCATAGATTTACCATGTCAAAAGCGCTGGGGGTGTGGCGGGCTCACCTAATTATCTATAATGAAGGGAGAGCGAAAAAACTGTAACTCTCCTTTGTTTCAAACGGATTATATAAACTGTAAATATATTTTTTTAAAATAAATTACTTCATTTAAAAGAAGAGAATCTCAGCTTCATAAAGAGACATATCTCGTATCTCTGTGACAAGTATTGAGAGAGTTACAGTTAATATTTCGGACGCGTTTCAGAACGGACCTCACTGACAGAGACAAGTTAAAACGCGCATCATGTTTATTTTTCTTTATTTTACGAAAAGCACAACACTTTGTTTTTATTGTGAGTATCCACAAAAAAAATAGACACTTAACAGGATCTAATGATGTACAACACTTATATTTAAGATCAAAATCAACAGAGTAATTTGATTCTCTTTTGCACTGATAAGGAAAAAATCCAGCAAAACGCGAGGACGCGTTTTTCGACCTCGAAGGGTTAATAGGCCTATTTACCAACATTCTTCTAATCTTAACAACAAATCTCAAAGAAATAAATGAGCTCATTCTGTCATTTCAGGTAATGGAAAGGATACATAGGTGCCAGTGGAGGTGTCTGCTGGGGAACTGACACAACTTCAACTTCAAGTGCTTCAGCCCACTGTTACTGAGGCAGAGGCACAGGAGCTAAAACAGGTTTGAGATCAGTGTGGTTGTCACTTCTTATTGCAGTCAGATACAGTACAGTACAGTCAAAAGTGTAACAACATTGGTATTACATTAAATTAGCTCAAATTATATATAGGGAATTTGAATAATTAATCATGAATATGATTAATATATTGCATATTACAGTTAAATTATCGAAGTTGAAAATAGATCGATTGTACATATGAATGATCAATCACAACGAATTATAATTCCTCATTCATATATCAATGGTCCCCTTTCAAATCGACTATATGAGATAACCTTTAATGGAATTAATTTAGCTATCAAACAATCTGTTTGTCCAGCAAACGGCCGTAAGATTAACTCATCAATTTTCCAACAAAAATTATCTCTTTCTTAATAATTACAAGAAGCTATTTTCTGGCCATGATAAATCACCTTCTTGTCATTATCAAAGTTAGGTTACTAAAAAGTAACAAATTGTAAAGCTTTAGCTAAAGATCAAACAATTCATTGACTTGTAAAATGAGCTTTTCAGAAACAATCAAGCATATAATGGTTTTAATAAAATGAAACTACGGATACAGAATTCTACATTTAAACACGGGATACATGTATGTACAGTAGACAGTTGAGACAGACGAATAACAAAGAGAGTGAGAGAGAGAGAGATTGAGTGAGGGAGAGAGAGAGAGAGAGAGATTGAGTGAGGGAGAGAGAGAGAGAGAGTAAGAGGATGAGAGAGAGAGAGAGATTGATCACATGGCAAAATTCACAGACAATGTAACCCTTAGAGAGACAACAAGAAATCACATCAATCATCAAATCAATAACCTATACTTGCATATGGTTCTCTTGTGTAGCTGAGGAACGCAGAGTCGTGTGCGTGTTTGCCCTTCGATGCTATAGGTGTGTTCTCTCGTGTCTTCGGGGGCGAGCAGACTCGCGGGAAGTTTAAAGGTTAACCGAACGTGAAGTTGCCAAGGAAATAATTCAGAGTTCATCTCCCGTGGAGGGAGAGGCGAGTATGAAAATAAAACTTAGTAAAGAAAAGAAAATAAAAGAAAAACGGAGAACGCTCCCTAAAAGGGAGCCATGGGTCTTCTCACTGACGACGTGGGTTCGTCAGAATGTTCTCCAACCGAGTGCTCGGAGAGAAAAGTGTTCTCAAGTTCTCAGTTCATTTTAGTTCTTCAGTTCTCTGGATCTGCTCAAGCTCTGAAGTGCTGAAGCGCCGAAGCGCAGTTCATTTTGGTTCTTTAGTTCTCCCAAGGGCTCACGCTCTGAAGTGCGCAGAGAAACTTCTGTGTCAGTCTCTTATGGAGAGGAGGGGTTCACGCCCGTTTCGCATACGTGACCAATAATCTTTAAGAGTGTCCCGAGCGGGAAAAGTTCTTCTTTGTCTTGTCAGGATAATTTATGATGGTATCAAATTGTATCTTTTCTACACAGAAAGATTGTACACACATAACAATACATTTTACTGTAATATCCTATGTATGACTGGCTCGGTCACATCACAACGGACACACAGATACCAAGAACAAGTAGGTAACAAGCAGAAGGACATGGTTACATCCATATGCAGAATTACAAGCATTTTAAAGTTTGATTAACACACCATAAAATTGTCAGTACTTCCCGTATGGCATGTGAAGACATCTAAGCACAAAGATGAATACATTTAAAACATTTAGAGGTACTTTTCTCTGAAAAGTTAGTTCCATTCCTGGTGTTTGTGTGTTAATGTGTGTGTGTCTGTATCAGAGTTCAGTCAGCGTTTCCTCCGGGCAATTCTGTGTTATATACATTAAGGACATTTCTATCCTAAGTTGTACACAAAGGGACGTTTGTGTGTGGGTATGTGTGTGTATCAGAGTATCCTTATGGTCAGCATCTGTCCATACGTGGTGTGTACCACGTGAGGGTTTTGTTCGCACATGGTTGTCTTCAAGACAAAAGGGTAGTTGTGTATGTAAATTCACTTATCAGCCTAGCGGCGTAAGAAGATGCGAGGGGGAAAAATTAGCTTGTGCGTCTGAATGGGGGCACTCTTATGCTGGTGACTGGACAAGGGTTCGCGAACAAAGGGGACCTGTTTCTTTATTGGCCGTGCGTCGTAAACTAAGTTAAAATAATGACCTGTTGGTGGTCACCAAATCACATGGTTCAAGGTTTTGTGAATTAAACATATATGTGTTCATATTTGTTCAGTAGTGATAGGAACACAGGATTCGCTCAGTGGCTACATATCCCCCTTTTCGTCGGATGAAGTTCCTGGGTGAACATCATCGGACGACAATCATCACAATAGCCGACTGGCAGGTGAATCCTGATGGTCATGTTAGTAGGTGGACCATGGTAGTAGGATAGCAGATGGAACCTGATGGTTGGATAGCATGTGGATCATGATGGTAGGATGGCAGGTGGAACCTGACGGTAGGATGGCAGGTGGGTCTTGAAGCTGAGGATTCAGCTCGATGAGGTTTGGTGGCAGTCCAGCCTGGGACCGCAGATGAAGTGTTCAGAACGGGCAGTGAGACAGTGCTTGGAGGGCTGTGTCTACAGGAGCAATGTCAATGAGTCGGGACCCCTCCCCCTTTTGCAAACCACAATTCCCGTTCTGGAGTTAGGGTGAAAGCGTGGTTTCTGAAGAAGGATGGGATTTCCAGTTCTAAGTTGTACCCTTTGCTTGGAAGATGATACAATGCCAAGTCATCAAGGTGAAGGATGGCACCTTTCGGTACTTGGATTCACATGCTCTGGTTGAGCGAGGTGACACAGGTGTCAGTGTCATTCCGACGTAAGTGAGTGCAGCTGTGCGCCCAGGAGTGTTAACGAGCCACCTGCCACTTACAATCTCTGCTTGGGTCTCGGTGACTTGAGTGCGAGGCTTGGCTTTAGCAGGGCAGCTTGTGCCGCTGATCTGCAGCCCGCAGGTTCCGTCAGGGTTGTCTCTGAGGAAAGATTTGTTAGGGCAGAGATAGTGAATGTCTTTGGTCAATGTGCACATGTGTGGATTCGGTGCTGGGGACAGCTTAGTGTCGCTGTCATGCAAGGCAATCACGTATGGCCTGCGGATCTTGATGTGAGTGCTACCTTTCACAATCTGACATGGTCAATGTTCTTGAGCCGGTGGATTCGGCTTGACTATGATGGGTAAGTTCAGGAGAAAGTCCCCTTTTCTCTGCTTGTGGTCGATGCAGAGTGGGATGGCACTACCCATGAGAGTAGGCAAGGTGTATTTTTAAAGAGTCAGTTGGCGTGGCTATGGCGGACGCCAGCACGGTTTGCATGAGGCCTAAGGGTATCAGGTGCGGTGGGATTGTACCCACGGCTAGGCTGTCAATGGAGGAGTTCACCTCTTGCAGAAAGTCTGTAATCCGGGCTGTGGCCAGCCGAGTTCGAGCAAAGTCATTCTGGAAGACAGTAAGCAGCTGTTTCATGGATTTTACTGTCTAGTTCAGCAGAACGCTGCGAGTGTTGAGGATTACCACCGTTCCTTTCAATGTCTTGCCGATGGTTTGCAACGACGCACTCTGTGTGGTGAGTTGCTTTTTTTTTAGCTGTGGAATTTCAGTCTGAATTTCAACCACATGCCATTTCACAGTGGCTATGTTTACTGGGTTGACTCTTGGCATACCAGTGTCGAACAGAGTTCTGGCGGCAGTGGCGGGTCCGAGCAACGCTCCCAGGAACCGCTTGGAGCAGTGGTTGGTGCTTAGGAGTCCCGGTTGTTCTCTCAGGACGATGCCTGCTGCCGGACCTGGTGAGATGTCCGATTGCGGCTGTCCTCTGGTTGGCTGGAGGCACAGGATAAGGAACCACAGCAGATTCCTGGAAAAGACAAAGGGGAGAGGGAGAGAGAAAGGGAGCAAAGATCTCAGCGAGTGTCGTCTTTGGTTGGACAGGGCAGTCTTTTTACTTTGTGGGCGCGACTGGGTTTAAGTCGCCTTGGCCCATCTTTTGCCACATCTTGCTGCTGGCATGTCGCCTGCTTCAGTGTCTTGTTAGTGGCTCTGGTGCTGTGGTTTGCAGCGCATGATGCGTCATGGACGTACATTTGCCTTATCCCCCCTTTGCGCCGTGGCAGTACAAGCCTTTGCGTTGTGGTGTCAGACGGTGCACAATATAGAATGTTGTTCTGTGCACGCAGAATGTGCTTGGTGTCATGCAGTGGTCTAAATAACTGGTTGTCAGTGAGTGTAGACAACGTGCAAGGGTGGTTGGAGGGGTCTGAGAGGTGGTCAAGCAAAGTCTTTATTGTGTCAGAAGCCTGCATGTCCGCTATGTTGGTCATTGTAAATGTAAACAGCGGAGCCATTGGAAGCGGCTGTGAGGTAGGCAGTTTAGTCCGTAAAGGTGTCGAGTCGTGTGTATGCATTTCAACCTTGAGGGTGGGTGGGTGGGTTGAAACTGGCCCCAGCTTGTTGTTTAATGCGCCAGGCTTGGCGAGGGCATGTGTTTGATCATATAGCTGCAGGTCAGTCATGACCTTTGGGCAGCAGGTGTCAAAGTCTTTAGTTAGCTGTAAGGTGCAGGCTAGCACAGTTGAACCTTGACCTGGTGCTGAGTCTGTGTCTTCATGGCTGGCTGTGGGAGTTCCCGTGAACTCTTTGACCTTGGAGTCTGGCTTTGTTGTAGTTCTCGTGACCTCTGTGACCTTCCAGTCTGGCTTTGGTGACCTGTGTGACTGGAGGGGGAGGGGTTCTTGAACTTGGGCCCAGACTGTTAGGTGTTTGAAGTCTAGTAAAGGCTCAAAGCGCTCTACCAGATCTTTGCCAATCCGAAAGGGGTAAGTGTCCATTTGTGAGATGTACACCGGGTGGATAAAAATCAAAGGACCAATTGTCAGGTGAATGGAGCAACCTGTTCAAGCGGATGTCGTTCTGGCTGTACGACTGTACGTTCAGCTCACACGTTTGGGGTGTAAGAGTTCGATCTTGGCTCTTAGCTTTAGCACTGAGTCTTTCAAAGAGCTGAGCTGACATTAAAGTGAGGTCTGAGGCGGTGTCTACCAGGGCTTCCAGGCTCACCTCATGTTCCAAAGGGAGGGCTAGGTAGAGTTTCCGGGCCACCCCCTTTTCGATCAGGTTCCCCAGGAGTCTTGGCGTAGGGGCTGGTGTGGTGATCGATGGGCGGTTAGGGCCGGTCTTGTGTGGTTTGCTGCGGAGGCAGGTAGCCAAAACATGGGAACTTGTGCTGTTTTGCTCAGGCTGTACAGCTGTCAGCTGTGGTGGCTGGGTGATGCTGTCATTTTGTGATGTGACAGTTAGCCCTGTGCTCTGAGGCTGACGAGCAGTGTTCTGGGTGCCTGGTTCAGGTCTTACGCTTAGACATAGGATGTCTGGCTTGTCCCTCTTGTCTCCCTTGTGAAGTTTCTTGTGCAGAAGCTCTTTCAGCACCTTCAGGATCTCTGCCGTCTCTGACGTGGCTGCACTGTTTTTATCTGGTGTGTGCTCAGACTTGTGCTTACCAGTGGCATGTTGAGAGGGGTACCGCTCCGGGCTGTCTGGGCTTGAGTCTCTTGGTGATGGGGGTCGGGTATGCCTGGGTCGCCGGCTGGCTTCCCAGAATCTTTCAGAGCGCTCGCTCTGGTGCCTTGGACGAGCACCATCACGGTTGTACAGCCCTCTGCTGGCCTGGAACAGTCTTGACTCTCTGTAATCAGGGCTCTGTTGTTGTGGGGCGCCCTCTAGAGGCAGCTCTGAGTAGTGTTCAGAGACAGAGTAGATTGTGGGGTTTTTCAAAGTCTTTTCGGACACAGTCTTTTGCTTGGTGTAAGCTTTTTGGGCCAAGTCTCTTAGCTGTTGGGTAGACATGCTACGGGGACAGGCCAGAATGCCTAGGTGATGACTCACTGTGGGGTGCAGATTTCTGAGAAACAAAGTTCTGAAGTTGAAAACATCTGTGATTAGTCCTTGGTCTGATTCTGGATCAGAGAATTCTTTAAGGAAGGCCTGCTGCAACTGCTGGTAATCCGACTTGACTGTCTCTGGTTGACGGTCGAGGAAGCTGCGCGCATCACGACTGGACGTGATTCTGAGCAGGTACAATCTGTCCCACGGTGTTACGTTGGGAACAGTGTGCAAGTGAAAGTCTATGTCTTGCAGGTAGGCGTGCACATCATGGCCTCCTGCAGGGTTTGGAGTGACCATCGGGATGTTTCGGGCCAGCTTGTCAAGTTCTTTGGGGGCCATGCCGTGGTTAGCGGCAGGGGTTCTCTGGAAACTGGCTGGTGACATACTGAACAGTGGGCTTTGACCCCCCTTTTCAATCTTGAGTTCGTGGCTGAAAGGTGCGGACCAGCTGTGTAGGGGAAACTTTGTGGTGTGTGTTTCCCCTTCCCAGTCATTTTTCAGTCTATAAGAGTGTTTCAACTCTCTGCAAACAAAGTCAAGTTCGTCTTTGAGATCGTGTCTCTGTTGTGTAAGTTCATGGATTTCAGCGCGGGCCGTGTGTAAGTGTTTTTCACAGGCATTGGCTTTAGTGTCTCTTTCTTTTAGTGCATTCTCCACTCTTGCGAGGAGATTTTCACCTTGTCGGAGTTGTTGGTCGAGTTCCACTCTGGCTTTACGCTCCGACTGTTCTCTTTTGTCTGTCTCTAGACAAAGGTTTTGCAGGGCACTTTGAAGTCTTTCTATTTCTTCCTGTAGCTCTGGGTTTGCTGCATACTCTGTCCCACGCTGGTCGTGGGTCTCGCGGAGTAGCTGATCTAGACGACTCTGGGTTCGGGCCTGATCCTTCCGGGCCTCCTCCGCTTGAAGCTTAAGCGCTGCTGCTTGCTGCTCCAGGTCGATGTTGCTCCGTTCGCTGAGCCTTGCCTGGGCGACGAGGTTGTGTGCGATGCTTCCGACGATTCTGGCCCAGTCTTTGTAGTTGTAGCTCTGGGTTGGATCGTGGGCGCTCAGCTTGTCAAGCTCGGTGTCCAGCTGCGTCTGGCTCAGATGCTGCAGGTCACTGGCGTCCATGGGCAGGAAGGTGGTTGTCATGGCTCTCAGCCATGTCTCGAGGTTGTCCCAGTGGGCTGCGGGGCTGGATGCACGGGACATACTGGCTCACTGTTGGCGAGAGAAACACAGCACACACACAAAGAGACCAAAATGCAAGTTTGTTCTAAGGTTAACAAATTATGCTAATACGGGCTATGCCGTCTATGAGAATTTTTGGCTAACTGATGCAGACAGTTAGATTGGGACAATTTGCTCAGGTTGGCGCAGGGCCTAAATAAAGATCTTGACAGGGCGTCAGCCTAGTGGGTCACGTGATGACACCGGCTGCGTGTTGTCACTCTATTATTAAGCTTCCTTGGTGGCTCTCACAGGTTACTGTCTCTAAGTGAAATGAAAGAACACAAATCACAACAGAACACAAGGATAGAAGAGATCAGAGTGAAACAAAACAAAGAAAATGAATAGGTCTGTAATGAACTGGAATAAATACTAACACTGGAAGTGTTAGGGAGAATATGGAGGCCTAAGCCTACTATCACTGATAGGGTTTACGATAGGGCCAACAGGTTAGTGGGGGTTATCGGGGTAGAAACCTAAGAAGATGGTGTGGCTTGGAAAAGAGATGGGCCAAACACTTAAATATCCGAGAGATATCTAGTATTCTGTGGCTTATAGTAAGCGGAATGGGTTTTACTAAATTTAGTTTACCTGCGGTGAATTGAGGCCTCTCTGGTGGGAACCCGTGGCTCAGTCAACCCTTCCGACGTTTCCCAACACTTGACCGCAGTGTTCTCGGGCCACTTCATTGTCTCCCTGTACCTTGCTGCGCTCTCTCAAACAACCAGACTTTGGAGTGTCAAATTGCTGATGTCGCAGTTGCGTGCTGCAACGATGGTACGGGATTCGGAAGTGTCCGAAACTCACACACGGCCAGCGTCAGTACCGCCGGTCGGGTAACCTCGCTTGCGGGATACCAACCAGAGAATGCTGCACCTCACCACCGTGCTCTGGTGAATGCCACTTCTAAATACACAAAGGTTAAACAAGTGAAACTTAAAGTGGATTAAGGCTTGCTTGTTTAAACCAAATGTATTGATTATTTATGTAGCACTAAGATTCATAGGTTTTACTAAATAATAATAAACAAAAGGAAATTATGATAATTCTGGTATTTTATCAAAATAACCTAACCCAAAAGAGAAGAAACAATTAAAGTAGAAAGAGACAGGATAAAGCACGGGTGAAGAGGCAGGCCGCAGTAGCTGGTTTTCACCACAAGGGGTGCGTACTTCTCTGTGCTTTAACCTGGTGAACAGAAAACTTAATTCAAATTCAAAATTCAAAACTTGTTTAAATTTGTATTTAAAATAAGCAGGTAAGAATTATTAAGGAAAATCAGAATGATATCCGATAATAACCAATGATAACAGCAAAGTATCATTAAATTATTATGAAATAATCAAACGAGAAAGTAGAAATAAGCCAAGCAGGATGAAACACAGGAGGAGGCAAAACGTAATAATGGGTTTTCGCCAAAAGGGGCGCACTTCCTCCCTGTGGTTTATCTGGTTGCATCAGACACCTTAACTTAAATTTAGATTGAAGGTTGTTTGAACCAAATTTAAATAAGCGTGTAACAGAAAATAAAGATTAGAATTATCCGATAACAATCGTGATTACTGTAAAGTATCAGTGATTATTAATAAAATAAAACAATGAGGAAAGCTGGACATAGACCAATTCAAACAGAAAGAAGAGAGAGAAAGAAAACTTGATACCCGACTTTGAAAGGCGATGCCACAAGGGGGCGCGTTCCCGCTAAGTGGGTATCAGTGCTTGAACTGAAACTTAATCTAAATTTGTAATTCAAATCTTGTTTGAACTCAAAATAAAAATAAGTGTACAGTCAGAGGTAGAAGATTTGTCTAACATCCAACAACATTAGCACAAACAGAGCTGTAAATGCCAATATGTATAGACAGCTAGACAAATTGAAATGTCAGGATAATATTTTATAATAGTTAACGGTACACTGTAAAAAAAAAAAAAAGTTGGAATAACTTAAAAAGGTAAGTTACCTGGTTGCCTTAATTTTTAGTTAATTGAAATTAAAACTTTGAGTTAATACAACAAAGGAGATTGGTTAAATAAATAGAAACTCAAAATATTATGTTATCTGAATTACATTAATTATCTAAGTTGATTTGACAAAATATAAAAGTTGTGATAACAAATCATGAAAATAATGTTTTACAGTGTAACCGTAAAGTATCATCAATAACTATAAACAATCAAAAGGGAAAAGTAGAAATAGGCAGTTCCAAACAGAATTTGAAAAGAGAGACAAGGAGAGCTGAGTGAGCCGACTTAGAAGGCGTGGACTTCCAAGTGGCTCTCTCTGGCTGTGTTGGGATTTAATTTAAGTTTTAATTCAAATTTTGTTTTGAACCAAACTCAAAGTAAATGTACCAGTCACAAGCAGGAAACTTGTCTAACACAAAATAATATTTGCACGAGCAACGCTGTACATGCCAATAATTATTGAGAATTAAGACAGGCTAATTCTGGTCATAAGGAATTTAGCAGTAAGAGAGCATTATCTGAAATGGCCACGAGATGGCGTAATTGCGCTCATGCAGGTTGACGTCAGAAGGCGGGGCGTAATTTGAGACTTCTAAACACCCTCTAGTGTTTAGCCAGTGGAATTACAACCAATTTTTAATGTGATTCAAGAGCTAAGAGCTTTCAGCTCGTGTCACGCGCTGATTTTCTGCAATAAATCACAAGTATTCATTCAGATCTCTGCGGATCTTTTCGGATCTTTTCGGTGCTATGCTGCACAAGAGTATGGCGGGGTTTCTTCGCCGCACATACACAAGTGTGGACAACAGGAATTTTCGTCTGTTGGTTCGACTCCCATACACATTAAAAATATAGCACTTATTCAAAATGTATTAGGTTTAGATTGGTTAGCTACGCCAATTTCTGACCAGGAGTTATCGTTATTTAACGATTATAAAATCAGGCCTTACTAAGATGAGAAAAGGAGTCTCGCTTTACTCAATCTTTTGATCCCACTGCAAGAAGATTCTCGTTCTTGAACAGGGGATTTTGTAATATTAAAATGTAGTAATGCAAAAGAGATTTCTTCGTCTTTGCAAACACAATTTTATATCATTGGAACTGTCTGCAGTTTACTTAGCATTTAACAGTGTTAAAATTGTCTAGGCATATTTTAGCAACTTGTTAAAATGTAACGTTACTGACTTTGGCTTTTTGCCTCGGTCAGTTAGGAGTGAGTTCGCGTTTCGACTTATCTCACAATTTCATTATTCATAGCGCGCAAAAAAAAATTATTAATAACCATATACACAGATTGAAACTGAATTTGCTCATAAAACAAAGTTTGAAATGCGTCGCGTTCTCCACCAAACTGTAACAACATTGGTATTACATTAAATTAGCTCAAATTATATATAGGGAATTTGAATAATTAATCATGAATATGATTAATATATTGCATATTACAGTTAAATTATCGAAGTTGAAAATAGATCGATTGTACATATGAATGATCAATCACAACGAATTATAATTCCTCATTCATATATCAATGGTCCCCTTTCAAATCGACTATATGAGATAACCTTTAATGGAATTAATTTAGCTATCAAAGATCTGTTTGTCCAGCAAACGGCCGTAAGATTAACTCATCAATTTTCCAACAAAAATTATCTCTTTCTTAATAATTACAAGAAGCTATTTTCTGGCCATGATAAATCACCTTCTTGTCATTATCAAAGTTAGGTTACTAAAAAGTAACAAATTGTAAAGCTTTAGCTAAAGATCAAACAATTCATTGACTTGTAAAATGAGCTTTTCAGAAACAATCAAGCATATAATGGTTTTAATAAAATGAAACTACGGATACAGAATTCTACATTTAAACACGGGATACATGTATGTACAGTAGACAGTTGAGACAGACGAATAACAAAGAGAGTGAGAGAGAGAGAGATTGAGTGAGGGAGAGAGAGAGAGAGAGAGATTGAGTGAGGGAGAGAGAGAGAGAGAGTAAGAGGATGAGAGAGAGAGAGAGATTGATCACATGGCAAAATTCACAGACAATGTAACCCTTAGAGAGACAACAAGAAATCACATCAATCATCAAATCAATAACCTATACTTGCATATGGTTCTCTTGTGTAGCTGAGGAACGCAGAGTCGTGTGCGTGTTTGCCCTTCGATGCTATAGGTGTGTTCTCTCGTGTCTTCGGGGGCGAGCAGACTCGCGGGAAGTTTAAAGGTTAACCGAACGTGAAGTTGCCAAGGAAATAATTCAGAGTTCATCTCCCGTGGAGGGAGAGGCGAGTATGAAAATAAAACTTAGTAAAGAAAAGAAAATAAAAGAAAAACGGAGAACGCTCCCTAAAAGGGAGCCATGGGTCTTCTCACTGACGACGTGGGTTCGTCAGAATGTTCTCCAACCGAGTGCTCGGAGAGAAAAGTGTTCTCAAGTTCTCAGTTCATTTTAGTTCTTCAGTTCTCTGGATCTGCTCAAGCTCTGAAGTGCTGAAGCGCCGAAGCGCAGTTCATTTTGGTTCTTTAGTTCTCCCAAGGGCTCACGCTCTGAAGTGCGCAGAGAAACTTCTGTGTCAGTCTCTTATGGAGAGGAGGGGTTCACGCCCGTTTCGCATACGTGACCAATAATCTTTAAGAGTGTCCCGAGCGGGAAAAGTTCTTCTTTGTCTTGTCAGGATAATTTATGATGGTATCAAATTGTATCTTTTCTACACAGAAAGATTGTACACACATAACAATACATTTTACTGTAATATCCTATGTATGACTGGCTCGGTCACATCACAACGGACACACAGATACCAAGAACAAGTAGGTAACAAGCAGAAGGACATGGTTACATCCATATGCAGAATTACAAGCATTTTAAAGTTTGATTAACACACCATAAAATTGTCAGTACTTCCCGTATGGCATGTGAAGACATCTAAGCACAAAGATGAATACATTTAAAACATTTAGAGGTACTTTTTCTCTGAAAAGTTAGTTCCATTCCTGGTGTTTGTGTGTTAATGTGTGTGTGTCTGTATCAGAGTTCAGTCAGCGTTTCCTCCGGGCAATTCTGTGTTATATACATTAAGGACATTTCTATCCTAAGTTGTACACAAAGGGACGTTTGTGTGTGGGTATGTGTGTGTATCAGAGTATCCTTATGGTCAGCATCTGTCCATACGTGGTGTGTACCACGTGAGGGTTTTGTTCGCACATGGTTGTCTTCAAGACAAAAGGGTAGTTGTGTATGTAAATTCACTTATCAGCCTAGCGGCGTAAGAAGATGCGAGGGGGAAAAATTAGCTTGTGCGTCTGAATGGGGGCACTCTTATGCTGGTGACTGGACAAGGGTTCGCGAACAAAGGGGACCTGTTTCTTTATTGGCCGTGCGTCGTAAACTAAGTTAAAATAATGACCTGTTGGTGGTCACCAAATCACATGGTTCAAGGTTTTGTGAATTAAACATATATGTGTTCATATTTGTTCAGTAGTGATAGGAACACAGGATTCGCTCAGTGGCTACAAAAGTGTTGGCAGTGTCAAATTTTGTATATTGCAAAGTTTGCTGCTTCAGTATTTGTAGATGATTTTTTTTCACGTTTCTATGTTTTTCTGGAAAACAATAAGCATATCATAAGATTTAAAGGCTTTGTTTTTGACATTCAATGCAAAGAGTCAATATTTAGGCCTACAATTTTGACCCTTCTTCTTCATAACCTCTGCTGGCGTCCTGGATATCAGCTTCTGGGCCTAACCCTGACTGATAGCGATCCATTCTTCCCTTATTAGCACTCGGAGGAGGTCACGATTCGTTGGCTTTTGTCCACTAGGCCTTTTGAGGATTGACCACAGGTTCTCTATGGGTTTAAGGTCTGGGGAGTTACCAGGTCGCAGATCCAAAATTTTAATGTAATGATCTCCAAGCAACTTCATTATCACTCTTGCCTTATGACTCTTGCCTCACGGAACATCATCAAATTGCTCCTGGATCTTTGAGAGAAGTCGCTCTCGTTGCACTCTTCACAGTAAGATTTAATTATAACATCCAAAAGATTAATAGTGTTCCGTCTCATTGTGACCATAACAATTGTTATTCAAAACATAATCAAAGTCCCTTTCAAGGAAAGTCTGTTCACTCAGTTACTATATTTGCAACGTCTCCCGGCATCCAAGACCAGGTTCTATCCACTTGAATGGGGAAATTCTAAATTCTCAAAAACTGCTTGCCACACTCATATTTAAACAACATATTTCAAATCAGCAACAAAATCTCACATGAATTGTCCCATAAATGTTGTTTCTTATGCTCATATAGCGTTATTTAAAGCAGATATTTCAGGCTGGACCAGCTAATGCACATTACTTGTCCACATTAGTAGACTGTTTCTACGGCAACCTGAGCTTATGGCAGCTACAGTGCTGCAATGACTTTACTTACCAATTGGCAATTAGCTCTTTTATTTAGAAGGCTGGACTTATTCCACCATTATAACGTAGAGGAGACAGAGCCTTTTCGGTAGTGGGGCCTAGATTGTGGAACAGCTTGCTGGCACAACTTCTCCTTCTTTATCAGTTTTTAAATCTCTGCTGAAAACCCATTTGTTTTCCTTAGCTTTTAATACTTGTTAATGTTTCTACTCTGTATGTTTTAATCTAGATTTTTTTGTCTATTTGACTTCCTTGTTTGTTTTCTGTTTTATATCTGTACATGTAGTTTCTTGTACATGTAGTTACACCCAGGGTGCCTCGCTGACAGATGTTTGTAGAGCTGCGGGCTGGGCGATACCTAACACGTCCACTAGATTCTATAGCCTACTTGTCAAGACAGTTGCTTCCCGTGTGTTCTCTTCACATAGAAGCCAGTTAACACCATAAGCCTTGCTTGAAGTGTCGGCTTGCTGCGCCATTCCCCTCCTATTGACTGAATACATGCGCCATTCTTGCTCCACAGTTTCCTTTTAGCCGAACCCTGTTGAGTTTCTCCACTCCCCTTGGGCAGTGGACGTGGCGGAGCGTCCGATGCTAGGTCTACCACTCGTATGCACTAGTGGAACTGGTGCTAGGCTGGGTCCATATGTTGTTATCCCTACGGCGACCCCATATGTGTATTCTTCCACGGTACGGCTCCCTGCGGCGAGCCCATGTCTTTCTCTTGGCAGAGCTTGCTCTGCCGCTGCTTACTGGTTGAGTCTCCCCACTGTTATAGGCTGAAGCCACTTCAGTGACATTCCATATTTTGCACTGCCTGGTAACGCCCATCGTATCTCCACACGATACCTCCCTGCAGGCTGGATGTGGCTTCCGTAGCATCCCTCCTTCCATCGAAAGGGCATGCTTTCCCAGTGTTATCCAAGTCTAACTGAGTGGTTCTTGCGGAACAGCAGTGACTTCCCTGGCCTAAGCCCTGTCCCATTTAATTGGACATGGGATCTGGAGTCTTTTGTCTAGGCACTGGAAGGAGGCAACACTAGTGGCGTATTAATTGGGATCCCAATCAGTCGACACGTCGACTACGTCGAATGTAACCGACTGAAAGGGAATGTCTCTGTTACGTATGTAACCCTCGTTCCGTGAAGGAGGGAACGTAGACATAGTTTTTTAGTAGACGCCACTGACTCTGGGCTCCACTCGGCTCCTCAGCGAAAAACAACTGGTGCGTGCCTCTACTTCTGTATTTATACAGAATATAAAGCTTATACAGATGTAAAGCTTGCACGACAATGTACATTGGCTCGTTTTATCAATACTCGAAGATGACAGGCTCCCTAAGCGCGATCCCATTTAGTCGACACGTTGACTACATCTCCATTACCTCCTTTAGGGAACAAGGGTTACATATGTAACCGAGACGTTTCTTTTTAAAAAATCTTACAGAACACCTAGATAGTGGAAAAGAAAGACCGATAGAAGTGTGCCGACCAATGTTTTAAAAAAAGAAACTGATCAGGCCATCATACTCCAAGTGGAATTAGCTCTAATGGCCCAAGGTAATGGCTGGCCAGAAGCTTCATAAGAAAGAGAGATAGCCTCAACTATCCACTGCGAGACTGCTAACAGTCTGTTTAGATGCAGGAAGCCCTTTCTTAGGTGACCCAAAACAGACAAACAGCTGATCAGACTTCCTCTACAGGGCAACTCGATGGACATACGTATCCAGTGCTCTAAATGGACAAATAAGGTTCAGCATTTTTTGGTCTTGATCCTTGAAAAGGAGGAGGACAGAATGCCTGCAGAATGACAGGCCGTGGTACGTTGGTCGTTACTTACTGAACATAGCTCACTGTATAAAAAAAAAAACGGTAACACTTTACTTGAAGGGGTGTGCATAAGACTGACATGACACCTTAATAACCATGACATGACATACAGTATGTAATGAATATGAAGGAGGGTTTATGCATGTTTATGATAACTGTCATTAAGTGTAATTCGCTCAGTAATGACATTTTGAATGCAAATATGACATTGTTTGAGATGTCCTTGTTATGACAACTTGACATAAACCAATACATCATAACCTGTCAGTGTCTTTGTCATGACAACTTGACATTAAGTTAAGATAAACTGTCATGTGGTTGGTTTTGACATTGGCTGTCATGAGGCCATTATAACTGTGTCATTAATATTTTTCGTGACCTCAACTACAGTGGTACAAGTTGAACTTGTCATTAAAAAGTTATAATGGCTTCATGACAGCCAATGTCAAAACCAACCACCCGACAGTTTAATGTAATGTTAACCAATAAAGCTAAGTGGTTTCTTAAGTTTGATAATTAATCTGCTATGTCATGTTTATGACAGGTTGTGTTGTCTTAGTAATGTTAAGTTGTCATGACAAAGACACTGACAGGTTATGATGTATTTGTTTATGTCAAGGTGTCATAACAAAGACGTCTCAAACAATGTCATATTTGCATTAAAATGTCCTAATTGAGCGAAAGACACTTAAAGGTTGTATCAGCGATTTCAGGCCGAAAAATAAATGATCACATTCATCTAATATTTCCTAACGATCCGCTAGCTGCCCGCCCCATAAGCAGGCTGTCAAAAAAACGCGTCTCTGTAGGCAGCCTAGGCTCTGAGATCTGCACACGAAAACAAATGGGAAAAAAACCACCATTCAAAACCAAACAGAGTTCCACCAATCACCGACAGGGGCGGGTTTTGTGAGGTTTTGCACTCGTGCACGGCTGGACGCGAAGTTGGAGCAAAACCTGGCCATTCAACAATCAGTTGTGTATGTATATGGTACCTTTTTCATTTCGTTCTTGAGACGTTCTTTAATTTTAGATGTAGCTGAATCAATCAAACTGTGCGGGACATGACGGCACTACTCGGTTGTAATTCTATAATAAGGTCTTGGAAGGATGGTTTCTCAACCAAGGAGAAGGACTGGAGACCTTGAACAATGAAGCGGAGGATATCCCGATCAACCATCTTCTGAGACACCTGCTTGGTCTCCAGCAGCTTCAGTTGCTTCGCCTAAGCCTGTTCCACCTTCTGATGGCCTCTTGCAGGCTGTTTTATATTCAGTTGACAGTATTCCTCCAGATGTGTCTCATGCCTTCTCTGTAAAACACAGTATAATATTTCAGTTTACACTATAATTAACTAATAAATATTAGAAAAGATACCCATCAAGTAGTCTACATAGCAGTATTATTAATTATGAAGTGCTGGTTGTTCTTAATTTTCCAATGGCTCCAGACTAACTTTTAAAATTGGTTTTACCGGTGCAACTAACTTTAATTTACTGTACGTGGACAAGCAAAGTATTTCGGTGCTTCTGACATTCTAACAAGTGGTGCAATTTTAGGTCAGGCAAATACAAGACTTTGGGTAGCATATCTCTCATGTATTTAAATACAATTGTTGGCTACAGCAATTTTTTTATGGTATAACAAGACAGGTAAAAGTACACTCAAGAGCTTTCCCCCACTTGAATAGGCATTTAAAGTAACACCAGGTAACTTTTGCTCTCGGGGTCCCCCTACAGTTAGGAAACAGTATTGTCCTCTACTACTGTCGTAAACTGTCATCCTACATGCACGTGCATTTGTTGACAACCATGATAGCCCTGAACACTGTAGGAGGAGGTCACATGCAGGTGTTCTGCTTGCGTCGCGTGTGAAATGTCTTCATCCAGTGGTATATATTTCAGCATGTCATATGAATATAATTTCATGGGTTTTATTTTTTTTCTAACGACAAATGATCGCGATGCTCACGTTTACAAGCCAGCGTCATTATATAGTTGCCTAGTCTATTGGTTACCGTTTTACTGAATCTATATGATACTTCAATGCAATGTTTGAGTGGTAGATAATAACCATATATCGTCAATATTATAATATCAAGCTACCATAAATGACTCTGCAAATTTTACAAATCGATTTGCATTATAGCTTGAGGCAAGAAAAATAAACGAATATCACAGACATGTTAGGTATCCTAAAATATGATTTTGTACATATTATATATTTACTTGCAAGAATGTAGCCCCTACCAAACTTGTACATGCCGTTTAGACATAGGCTAGTATGCAAGCAATATACTTACTAGTCCAAAAGCATGACAGCCAAGTCCGCATCGGTCGGGCACCCCTCCTCCTCCTTCAGCTCACGCCAGCGAGAAAACGCTGGCCCAATGTTGATCCTTGTTCTGCCTTTAAGGCTATCACTTTCTCTGTTTCTCTTTTTGCTTTGCTCCGATAAAACCTTTGCTTTCTTGTTTTTCTGTGCTGCTTCGGCCATGACTACAACATTAGGCTCGCACGTCCGATTTTAAAGGGTACCTATTATGGCATTTAAAATGTTCCTAATGTTGTTCTGGGAGTCCCCAACAACAGTTTTACATGCAGTTTTACATTCAGTTTTACATGACAAAAAACACTTTTGTTGTCTTATAATATGCGTTTATTTTTACCTGATTTGCTCAGCGATTCCCAAATGATTAGTTTGACGACTCATTTTTCAAACCCCGCCTTTGCGTGACGCTAATCTGCAGTGATTGGTCAGACGACCCAGTCAGTTATTTTTCGCGTTAACCCAAAGCTTAAACATATTGATAAAGCACTGCAGTACTACAATACGCTCTATTCTTTATGACAACTCCAATAACAACGACAAACATTTTACATATTTCAAAAAACACACACACACAGCTTGGGAGACCTAAGCGCTGAGCGTAACTGACACACACACACACAGCTTGGAGACCTAAGCACTGAGCGTAACTGAACACAACACACACACACACACACACACACCACACACCACACACACACACACACACACACACACACACACACACACACACACACACACACACACACACACACACACACACACACACACACACACACACACACACACACACAGCGACGAGCAGGCGGGTGACTGCCACTGGCGGGATAAAGATATTGATAAAGGCTCTTCACTATTATGCATTTTGCTGCTGTGACAGTTAAACACATTTGCAGAAGAAGGAAATTAACAAAGAGATTTTTAGATTAAGCAAAGAAAGCTAAAGTGAAATGAGATCTGGTGATTTAAAAATCATTGTGAAATAACCTGATGATGCCATTTAAATCTAATCAAATCTAGCAATTTTGTTGTGCCATTAACGTTTCAACCCCTTTGTTACTGCAGCATGAGATCCAGCATAAATATATAAAAATAAGTTAGAAGATTTTAACAAACATGAGCTCACAAACAGTTAATCTTTGATGACACATACAGATATCAACAAAACTTAACAACGGTGACAATCAAAAGTACCTTGCTGTGTGTGTCAGTGAATGTTATCTTTGTTAAAATCTTCTAACTGATTGCTGCAGTAACAGTTTGTAATGTGATATGTATTAATGGAACAACACAGTTGTTTGATTCAAATGACAAAAATGAATCAGACTATTTCATGATGACTTTATAACCATCCACAGGCAACCACCAACACCTGATCTCATTTCACTTTAGCTTGTGTTTAACTTTTTTAACCAACACAAAGTCACAGAAGCCAAAAAGGACAAAATACATAATAATATTTAAGAGCCCAACTAATGAAACATGAATCACCGTTATGGTGACTTCAAATGAAACACATCAGTGTTAAACCCCCGTTAATTCTCAATAACAACTTAGACGTTTGGCAGAAATAAAGTCAATCTGGTTAGTGAAGCTGGTAATGCTGTTTGTGGAGTTGTTTAATCCTCTGCTGAGATCTTGAGATATTTAATGTCGTCTTTTATCTTTAGTTGATTTAATTTTAGGCTGTGGTTGGAAGTCAGTTGTAGTTCTTTTGTTTCTGCTTGTCTCTTTTTCTGCTCTCTTCTTTACTTCAGTGATTCTGCTTGTTAACAGGCTTATTAAGGCTGAGATGACTCCTTATTTAATATACACAGATTTTGTGGCTCAGATAAGGTCCAGTTCTGGTTTATTTCTTTGCTCTTGGCTGACATGTGACATATGGCCTGCTTATGGCCCAGATCTGTCACACAGGAGTGGGCCCCCCAAGGGCCATCATACCACGCTGTATGTGGACCAGATCATCATTCAAAATGTGTCATGTGGGCCGGATCTGGGCCGTCACAATGTTGCTATGTGGGATAAGTAGGTGAATTGAGATGCAGCACTAGTCTAAAAGTGGAGTTATATGCACAAGGGGTTAAAAAAACACGCATGTTCACCAGACTCTGTCACTATGGAAACAAAGCAGCGGAAATGCAATCACCTTAAAATGAGCTTCTCTACTACTTATTGTGAAATTGATTTCTTCATATTTGCTATTAGTATTCTCCACACTGCAAAATCCTTATGTTTTTAATCAACTATGTGTGGGCCTATGTAAAATATGGGACAATTGCATCCTGTATTGATTCAATATGGGATGCATCATTTTACCTGTAAATACAGCAAGATTACATATTTTAAGGGACAAATGGCAACCCTATTGCAGAGAACGGCTTACCAAAACAAAGTTACTGGGTTGTCACTTTTCATGTTTTCTGGGTTGGTAGATGCACTGGGGACCCGATTATAGCACTTAAACACGGAAAAAGTATGTGTGTGATATGTCCCCTTTAAAGAACAATATTTTTTATAAGAATAGTTGACCAAAAGCTGAAAATATATTCCATTACTCACCATGGAACACAAAATGTTCATATTTTCAAGTAAGGCATGTCAAAATGCATCACCAATAACCAATGATGTTTGATGTCAGTGATGTCAAACTGGCTAAATGTTTTTTGTTATGTTATTTTTACTGTATACAAATGTGAATGATATTTGAATTACACAAGGATGTATAAAAGAGGAAGTTATTTTAAATTATATGAATCTATTTATATTAATTTTAGAAATATTTATATTAATATTATATATTAATATTTCATATATAAATCTGAAGTAAATGGTTACTGTCCTCTCATTGATTAGAGCATTGTATGCTGTGCATTTTCTGTTATTTAGATCAGTACTTTGTTTACTAAAAGCTTATGAAATGCATTAAAAGCCTGGGAACTGATGCAACAGTGTCTTTTTTGAAACAACAGCAAATTTGCCATTATAAATATTTACAAAGTGGCAACAATTTAGTAATGATTAACATTCCAAATGTTTCTCTTTAAACTGAAATACACAGCAAGCCTGTTTGGTATTATCTTGGCAACATCTTTTCACTGGTCACTCGTCTTGTAAACACATTGTCTCAAGGGTCTGTAGGGCATGATGAATCAGGATGTGCAGGACTTGTTTGAAATGTTATCATCCTACTGCAGAGCCAGTGTATCCGCTAATGACAATCTGTTGGTCAGCAAATTATCCCACCCACCTTAAAAGTTTCAAATGAACACAATTATGATCTTTCTTTCTTTTTTTTACATCTGAGAAAAGCTGAAACCTGTTTAACCAGATACAATCTGGGAACCAGGATTTAAGTCAACATCTAGGCTTTAAAATGTGATAAAAGTTTGTGTGGAGAGGCCCAGCCACCATACAAATATTCCCCAAAGACGCATCCTTGAATAACACCTGAGAAGCAAAACCTAGAATAGAGTGAGCTTGAATGCCATAAGGTGGCAAAATTGCATCCTTTACCCCACGCAACATCCTTTGTTTAATCGCAGCAAAACCTTCATGGTGACCACCAAAACAATCAAACAGTTAATCAAAATATTTTTGTGATTCAAAAAGAAGTGGAGACAATGACTGCAACAAAACAACCAAGAGCGAAATAAAGTGGAAGCAACTTTAGGTAGGTCACAAACAAAATCACATCATTAAGAGATATAAATCGCCCTTGACTATAGTTTTATTTTCGTTTTATTTCCCAGTTCACCTGAGGGCTTCCCTCATGACTATTCAATGTAATTCCTATACTTAAAGCAGAATTACTCTAAACAAAGCCTTTTTTTAAATACATTAATAGCACACAAACAAATAAATGCAAAACCCCCCTGAAAAATATATATTTTTAAATTAAATGCTTTTCTCTTGAACTTTCAAAGAATCCTGAAAAAAATGAATCACTGTTCGCACAAAAATATGAAGCAGCACAACTGTTTTCAACTGTGATAATAATCAAATGTTTGTTGAGCATCAAATAACCATATTAGAATGATTTCTGAAGGATCATGTGACACTGAAGTTCTGATGTTCAACAAATAAAAAACAGATATAATAAAGATGAGCAAATGATAAAGCTTGGGTTGCTGAATATTGGATCCCTTACTTCAAAAGCACTCATAGTTAATGATATGATTTCAGATTATAACCTAGATGTGCTGTGTTTGACAGAAACCTGGCTAAAACCAAACGATTACATTACTTTAAATGAGTCCACCCTGCAAGATTACTGTTATAAACATGAGCGGTAACACTTTATTTGAAGGGGTGTGCATAAGACTGACATGACACTGTCATAAACATGACATAACACCTGTCATAAACATGAAGGAGTCTTTATGAATGTTTATGACTGTTGTCATTAAGTGTCATTCGGTAAATTATGACACTTTCAATGCAAAGTTGACATTGTTTAAAATGTCTTTGTTATGACAACTTGACATTACCCAAGACAAAAATGTCTTGATTATGACAACTTGAAATTAACAAAGACGGAAATGTCTTTGTTATGACAACTTGACATTAACCCGAGAAATCATAACCTGTCAACCTGTGACAACTTTGGCCGTCATGACACCATTATAACTGTGTCATGAATATTTTACTTGTCCTCAAGTAAAGTGGAACACATTGTACTAGTTATAAAGATGTCATTAAGGGTTATTACACTGCAACATGCTTGAAGATTGATAATTAGACCTGTTATGACATATTTGTGACAGGTTGACAGGTTATGATTTCTTGGTTAATATTAAGTTGTCATAACAAAGACATTTCCGTCTTTGTTAATGTCAAGTTGTCATAATCAAGACATTTTTGTCTTGGGTAATGTCAAGTTGTCATAACAAAGACATTTTTTTCTTTGTTAATGTCAAGTTGTCATAACAAAGACATTTTAAACAATGTCAACTTTGCATTAAAAGTGTCATAATTTACCGAATGACACTTAATGACAACAGTCATAAACATTCATAAAGACTCCTTCATGTTCATGACAGGTGTTATGTCATGTTTATGACAGTGTCATGTCAGTCTTATGCACACCCCTTCAAATAAAGTGTTACCACATGAGCCTCATCCGAAAGGCAAAGGGGGAGGTGTTTCTGTAATTTATAGTAATATTTTCAAAACCACTAAGAAATCTAGTTTTAAATATATTTCTTTTGAAGTGTTGGTGCTTAATGTAAAAATATATAGTGTAAATGATAAATCATGTTTGAGTATTTTGCTGGCTACTGTATACAGGCCACCAGGGCACCATAAAGATTTTAAGAATTTGTGGACTTTCTATCAGAATTAGTATTGGCTGCAGATAAAGTACTAATTGTTGGTGATTTTAATATACACATAGATAATGAAAAAGATGCATTGGGATTGGCATTTAAAGACATTGTAAACTCAATTGGAGTTAGATAACACGTGTCAAGACCAACTCATTGTCGTGATCATACTCTAGATCTAATACTACAGTATAACATGCAATAGATGTTGATGCCGTTGAAATTCTGCAGTTTAGTGATGACATCTCAGATCATTATCTAGTCTCATGTAAATTACATTTAGCCAAGGCTGCAAAGCCGACTCCGTGTTATAAATATGTTAGACCTATAACTTCTGCCACTAAAGATTGCTTTATCAATAATCTTCCAAATCAGTTTCATCATCTCAGCATCCCGGATAGCTTAGAAGAACTTGATATTGCAACAGAAACTTTTAACTCTCTCTTTTCCAGCACTTTAGACACAGTTGCTCCGTTGCGCTTAAAGAAGATTAAAGAAAATAGTCCAACGCCATGGTACATTGAGTCCTTAAGAAAGCAGCTAGAAAAATGGAGCGCAACTGGAAGAAAACAAAACTAGAGGTATTTCGGATTTCATGGAAGGAGAGCTCGATTGCTTACAGAGAGGCTTTAAAAGCTGCTTATTTTTCAACCCTATTAGAAGAAAATAAACATAATCCTAGTGTAGCAGTATGAGTTTCACTCGTAACTACTGGACATTCTTTTGGCCAATCATTGCCACAGGCCCCACCCATAAATACGGGTATTAGTCCTTCTGACTGCCCTCTTGCTTGCTGGTGACGGAAGTGTGTCATACTTCCGGGTCACTCGCTCCCGTGTTGTTTTGCTGCTGCGCTACAGGTAAAGTAGCTTCTCTGTTGAGAGAGAGAATGAAGGGCACCATCTGTCACTTTGAGTGATTTATGGCCCTTGATTGACCACGCCCCTTTTTCCCACGCTAAGCCCCGCCCCTTTTTCCCACGCTAAGCCCCGCCCCTTTTTCCCACGCTTAGCTCAGCCCCCTTTTCCCACGCTTAGTCCCGCCCCTCCCTCCCACTTCCGGAGAGATCATGTGACCGTGGGAATTCCCACGGTACGGACCCCTCCCATCCGAACCGGTTCCGGAACCCCTCCCATCCGAACCGGTTCCGGTCTGGGCACATGCTGTACACCTGTTACGGCACAATAATAACTAAAACAGCCCGTATTTAAATTATATCAAGTAAATAGTTATGTTTTCTTAAAAGATCTAATTACTATTTTGAAGATGTACATTTTTCACAATAACACACAGTGCTTAAAACTATTAAAACAATTTGTCTTTAGTGTTCATACACTTGTAAGTTGTTTAAACTGCATTTCTTAAAGTTATCGAAATTTTTTAGTTCTTAAAACATCAAACAAATATTAAAACATATTAAAACTACATCATGTTAAAAATCACAATATCAAAAACACATGCATATTAAAAAACTGACTTACGTTTTTACATCCTGTTTTGTTATCCTGTTTTATCCGTTACCAAAGGTATTAATCCAACAGCATTGGTATTTCCAACTCCAGAGGTTTAGAGATTTTAATTCCAAAAGCTGTGTAAATGTAATTTCCCGGGAGCTCCGCGAAACACAACCGCTCTCTTACATCCCAAAAGTTAGACTGACATCTCTGAGGTCTACAAAACAGCCTGACACAGACTCCACCCCTAGACCCTCCCACCCCTAGACCCTCCCACGACAGGTGATGAAGAGGTGTGGGAAAAGACGACAGTTCCCACGCATTACACAGGACAGTAGGAGGGGCGTTCTTGTAGCTCCGCCCACATTCTACAACCATTAATACCCTCCCACACAACCATCCTGTCTCAAAACACTCAACATGTCTCAAGAGGATATTATCCCACCATTCTCCCCTTCCGGATCTGCTGATGGATATACTACAAAAGGATTATCAAATCCATCGGAAAGAAGTGTCGAATGGCTAAATAAATTTTGTATGGAACTTGGATTTCACAATCTTGCCTTCCTCACGAGCTACGGGGTTGGTGGATGTGTTGTGCTGCTGCTGCTGCTACTGTTGCTGCTGAGACCCCTGACGCACGTCCAGTGACGAGCTGGACGGGTGCCTTGGTGATACTGGCCACAGGATTATTAAAGCCGTCGTTGCTGTCATATTGGAATATCTGATTGATAAGCAAATGAAAAAGGATTGTGTTGGATGTACCGTAGACCATCCCTCCCAAACAAGACATTCGTGCCTGTTTGAGCCTACACCGTATTATTTTTACGGATGTTTTGACGAGATCAGTCTGAAACTCCTCAAACCTGAGCTGAAAACCATCTTAGCTCAGGCTTTGAACCTTGTGGAGTCACACCGCATCTGCAAACAATCCAGGGATCTATCGAGACGATTTTGTTTGAGCTCAAAGATGAAATGTACATAGTGGAGCACCTGGCATCTATCAGACAGAAACTAGTCGATGAAACCTGTGAACAGATCGTATACAACGCTGTTGACAACTGGAAACTCTGTTGATGCTGAAAACCCTGAACTGTCCTTGTGTGAAAATGTGGAACCGCTGCACCTCCTGGATTGCCAAACATTTTCTTTAAATCATGTGTAAAACGTGAAATATCAAACTTGACTGTACAAGATTATCGATGATAATCATGCACCAGATGATACCGCAACTATGGGTGATAAACGTCTGACAAAATTATCGTATCAGATGAACACTGTAAGGGGAATATCAAATGATTGGAATAATATGATAAACGTGTCCGTCAAACACACACCTTGTACGACTATCAACAACATTCTTGAACTGATGCCTGAATGCAAGGAATCTCTTAGAATAGGAAATATATTATGTCTTTGTACGTATGTAACTGATGTTTGTAAATTGTCAAGGAATGAATATCCCGATGTCTGTAAAATGATTGATATTTTAGTTGAATACATGCTGGAGAAAAATTTTGAAATGTGTGTAAAATTTATTTTGATGTTTGGATGAACCATGTAGATATCTGAAATAAAAATCTGTGTGACATCAAGACAACTGGTCATTATTGTATGGAGAGTGACAGAGGTAGTAACATGTCAGAGCTAATGAAAAAAATTTACTATAATCCCTCAAGCCCCGGAGCTTTCGGCGGTAAGGACAGATTAAAACAGACTGTGTTACAGGAATACGGGGTAAAATTAAATGATAAGGATATTAACGAATGGTTATCCAAACAGGATGTATATACGTTACACAAGACTGCACCAATAAATTATAAACGGAACCGTGTAGTTGTATACGGTAAGGACCACCAATTCCAGGCGACTTGGTCGATATGACCGCATACTCAAAAGAGAATGATAATATTAAATTTATTCTTACAGTTATTGATTTATTCAGCAAGTACTCATGGACACGTGCATTGAAAAATAAGACGGGTCCGGAAGTGACTAAAGCTTTCGAATCTATCCTGAAAGAAGGACGCGTGCCGCTAAAGTTACAAACAGATAAGGGGACAGAGTTTTTCAATAAACATTTTCAACTGCTGATGAAAAAATACGGCATACATCATTTTGCCACAGCAACCGATTTAAAAGCGTGTGTAGTCGAAAGGTTTAATAGAACTCTAAAAGGACGAATGTGGAAGTTTTTAACGGCTGTAAACTCCAAACGCTACTGTGATATACTGCAGGACCTGACAGAGGGTTATAATTGTAGTTATCACAAATCCATCAAAATGCGTCCGCTGGACGTTCATAAAGAAAATGAGGCGGTAGTGTTTAATAATTTATAAAGGAAAAATACGTAAAGAGACACCCGTCTTTAAATACTCTGTAGGGGATGTTGTGAGAGTCTCTAAAGTCCGAGGGATATTTACTAAGGGGTATGAGCAGAATTATACAGAGGAATACTTCACCATAACGCGTGCATTCCACGTATCCCACCCGTATACCGGTTACAAGACTACGATGGTGAAATTATCGATGGGTGTTTTTATGAGGAAGAACTACAAAAAATTATTGTTAGTGATGATAAAACATTTAAGATTGAGAAGATTCTGCATAAACAAAAACGTGGAAAAGTCACATACGTTCTAGTCAAATGGTGGGGTTGGCCGTCCAAATTTAACAGTTGGATAGCTGAAAAACAGGTGTTGGATCTGCAGGAACCGTTAAAGCCGTAGAGACTTCATGATAGAGTCATTAAATAATAACCATGGCTGAGGAAGGATTCTACGTCACGCTTCCATGCAACGCATCGATGAACATCTACCCTGATAACAATATATCTAATTACAGAACTAGACTGGCTAGAAGTATAAATTTAAAAGGTCTGTGGGAGGTGGCATTGGTCGAATTTGAATATCCATTGACATGGTATACATTTAATGAGGATGACGCTGTTTTTATTATTGTTTGTGAACAACGTCTACTACAGAATAACTACGAACTGCTTGATGTAAGGGGCGACACGTTTCAGAATGCTCTAAAATTATCAACGAGTCGGAATACGTTAAAATGTGGATATTACGAGGACGTCCCCATTCTGCTCAGGGATATAAATGTCTCTCTCCCCCAGAGGGTACGTCTCGTCTACGACCGTATAAAGAATAAGGTATTTCTGAAAGCACCTCACGGAACTTCGCTGACATTTTACGGCAAACTAGCGATCATCCTAGGTTTAAAACCAGGGATTTCTATAGAAACTGTAAACAGTTCGGATGAACATCAAGACACTCACATCACATATGCTCCATACCAGGCTGATATAAGAGCTGGATTCTACACATTATATGTATACACAGACATAATCGACTATCAATCAGTTGGTGATGCCTATGTACCTTTATTAGCAACTGTATATATAGATGGTGAGACTAACCAAACAGTCAGTGTCAGATACGACAAAGCTCATTACGTACGGGTTAATAAGAGCAGCATCACAGAAATCTCTGTTGATGTAAAAGACGATTTAAACCAGGACGTTCGTTTCACCTACGGAAAGGTTGTTACCAAACTACATTTTAGACCTGTGAAACATCAACCGTTTTAAAATGGCTTATCTCACCTCCGTACAAAGCGGATCCCGAACGATACATATCATACTACCGGGCTCAGGCCGGTAATGGGCTTCCGGGCTACGCAGGAGGCGGTGTTATGTACGGGTCCGGTTTTGCTTCAGGGATTGGTGGACTTTTTAAAGGCCTTTTTCGAATGGCTCTGCCTTTTTTTAGAAGGGGGATCAATATAGCAAAACCGCATCTAAAGTCAGCAGCTAAAAACATAATGAGTGATGTTGTCACCAGCGCTCTAACAAAGTCTTATAATAATAACGATGAAAATGGACAGGAAGGCCATGGCATGATGGTGATGTCACGTAAACCTCCAGGTACCCGTATGAGAAGAGGGCGTGTCCTTGCTGTAAAGAAGACTAGACGCACTAGCAAAACACGCTCAGTTACAAAAAGCAAGCGAAGAACTAGCACGAAACGTGTGAAAAGATCTACAAATTTAAAAAGACGGGGTATCACTATTTTCTAAAACATGTCTCTGTTACACTGCATGTCTGACGAGTGCATTAAATCAGAGCTGGATCTGTTTACGCTCCCTTTGACACAAACAGCTATTGAAAAAAATACGTATGTGGAGATAAGCCCAGTGTCAGCTTTAACAGATTCGTCTCCCATCGAATTCTTTATAGCGGGGGCTGGTGAAGATTACACAGATCTGAATAACACTCTGCTATATACACGCATCAAAATAACTCTTCCGGATGGAACGGATATTCCTGATGGAGCTCCGACGGGTTTAATTAATTATGCCGGATCGACGATATTCTCTCAGGTCGACGTCTCTTTAGGCGACCGTCTAGTGTCTCAAAGTTCCAATACATACCCCTACAGATGTATCATTGAAGCCCTCATTAATTATGGAAAAGACACTCTCGAGAGTAACTTTTCAGCAGGTTTATTCTACAAAGATTCTTCAGCTCACATAGATGCTACGGATCCTGGAGGGGCAAACGTCGGGTTAACAAAGAGAGCAGCGTTCACAAATGCCAGTAGTGTTGTAGAGCTACTAGCTCCAATTCACAGCGACATCTTCTTTCAATCGAAGTTATTATTGAACGGAGTGGATATACGGATTCGTTTAACTCGCGCAAAAGACGCGTTCTGTCTGATGCGTAATGATGCCATCGATTATAAGCTTAATATACTATCGGCTTCGCTTTTTGTGAAAAGAGTCACAGTATCCCCTGCAGTGCGCTTGGGACATGCACAAGCTCTTCTTTCGACCACTGCTAAATACCCCATAGATAGAGTCTGTGTGAAAAATTTCTCCGTACCAGCAGGGGCACGCGTATCTAACCATGAAAATCTCTTCCTGGGACACTACCGAAATCTATCATTTTGGCCATGACGGAAAACACTGCCTTTTCTGGTGCTTACGACAAAAATCCTTTTGCCTTTAAGCACTTTGACCTTGAATATCTGACGCTGACCTGTGATGGGCATCAGATCCCGTCCCGTCCTTTTCAGCCAGAATATAATAACGGATCTGCCGTGAGAGAGTTTTATCAGCTAGTGACAGCCACCGGCAGACATCTAAAGAATCAGTCTATGGTTATAGATCGTGAAGATTTCCTGCAAGGATACACTCTCTACGCATTTAACCTGACACCCGACGAGGAATGTGGTCAACACGTTTCGTTGATTAGATCAGGAAATATTAGATTAGAAGTACGTTTCAGAGTACCCCTCGCACACCCTGTTAATATTTTAATATATTCAGTCTTTGATTCAATTATAGAGATATCAAATCGGAGACAGGTGTTCGCAGAGCACTACTGAAATGAACACAGTGCAACTGACGGGGTTGATGGATAAAATTTCCTGTAACACAAATTTTTTAGGCGTACTACCCAGCGATTACCTACCCAAAGAGCCTTTAAAGGATATACCATGCATGCTAATTTCGAATACACAAGCTTCAGACGAACCAGGGGAACACTGGATCGCCGCATACATACGTCGAGATGGCGTCAGCTGTTTTTTTGACAGCTTTGGTAACGCACCAGATGCACATCGTTTTCCTGCATCTTTTCATAACTTTCTAAAAAACAATTCTACAGTCGTTCAGTACTCAGGCAAACAAGTTCAAGATTATGCTTCTGATACCTGTGGACAACATTGTGTGTTTTTTCTGTATTATATATCAAGAGGTTATGAATATGAGAATGTTATAAAAATGTATCATAATGATTTGTTAAAAAATGACATCATGGTCTCTCTCTTTGTGAAAAAATTGAAGCCTAGTCTCTGTAACGGTAAAACATTTAAATGCATTCAATGTGTACAGTCTGGTAAAACATTTCAGATGTATTAATGTAAGGTATGATGTATTGTTTACGCGTGTGGTGAATAAACAAACTTGTAAAACAGATTAAACGTTTTCTTTTCTTTATTGACATCAGACATTAGTATACAACTTAAAATACAGTTACATAATTATGATATACACAAATTTACACTCAATAATATTTGTAAAACACATAAACATCTCCAATTATACCAATACAAATAATTGTTAAAAATGTAACCATTGTTTAGTGTCTAATGCAGGCGATTTAAATACATCTGTATCAGGAGTGTCTGAAGGGTTGTGTGGTGACGTGTTACGACGTCTTCGTTTTTTCAAAGACTTTGTCGGTACATCTCCAAAACTATCTAAGTCTGTTTTTCTTTTAAGTGAATCAATCATGCGTTTAACATGATTGTTGCTTATAGTCGAGTAAGGTATGTTTAAAGTGGAAAACGCATCCAGAAATTCACTCCATCCTGTTGGCCTACGTTCGTCGCGTATCATTTGAGGCATTGTTACGCTTTTCAGCAGGTCAAGCATATGAGATCCTGCAATGATTTTCCCTTTATAAACAAATTCTCCAGTGTCTGTCCATGAAGACAGCTGTTTGGCCTTAGACATTTTATCCAAAATGTATTTTACATTTTTCAAGCTTCTTCGAGACACGTTGTTTAGCACCTCTGATACGATTACATCTTCAGAGTCGGTGTCAGTCCTATCAGCTACACTATGAGAGGTGACAGGTGTCTCTTCATTTTCACCCTCCTGACTAGGCACTGTAAGCGTTAAAGTGTTGCTCTCCACATCGTTATGCTTCGACACAGACAGAAATCTCTGTAACATGTGAGTGTATAGTTTTGCTTTTTCATGGGTGCCCAGGTCATGTCTCTGTAATATCTCTCTTATAGATGAATCCAAGTTTTCCTCCACGGACGTATGGATATTTTCACGTGGCGGCGCATTCCTTAGTCTATCCAATTGGTGCTTTGGCACAAGATACAATTTTTCAGTATGTTGCATTTTTTCTCTCCACAGATTCAGTTTCTAGTTATCAGGCTAGTTATGAACGGTAATGCTACACTTAGAAGAGGTAGTAGAAACCCTCCTTTTTGGTTAATCATACGTCTTTTTCTTGCGATATTGATCTTTTTATTAGCAACGTATTTTATTTCAGTCTTTCTCCTTTTTAAAGATCCGTGCTGTTTCGCAGTTAGAGGGATCTTACCGTGAAGAATATTGAGGGCCACTTCACATAGAGCCAGTATGAGCTCGTCAGGTGCTGAATGCAGAATAACCTTTCGTTGTTTGGGTGAGCTCTTGTATAATAACTTTAAAAGGTACAGGTTTCTGGAAAGTCTCGAACTCATTTTAAACTCCTTTCTGGACGTAGACCACTGGATAGTCAGACAGTAAATCCGTTCTGAGTCGAAATCTTTCAGGCGTCTGTGTTTTATAATCTATTAGCAGGTAGTTGAAAGGAAGACTAGTAGCGTCCTGGTACGCTTCAATAAAAAACTTTGTATTACCCGGAAACATCTGACGACCCAAAACACCTATCTGGTGCTTATCTCGGGGGTTTTTAAATATTATTAAATAATTTGCGTTAAGTCCTATTGTTCTGGTAGATTTACCCTGGAAAAATAGATTCTGTATCAGTAGTAAACAACTCATATTTTTATGATGTACATATTGAGTAAAAATCTTCTCGACTTCAGAATTGGACGCAGCTTGACCCATAACATCATCCAAAATTAATAGGGATCTCTTACCAGGTGGGAATAATGAATCATCATCCAATTTCTTTGGGATGTTTTCAATGAATTTAATATCAAAAGTATGTAACAGTTCATCATATAAAGGTTGCCAGCATGTATAAATGTACACATAATTATCAAACTTCACAGAACACATTTTGTCTGAATTATACATTAGAGTCTTTACAAAAAAAGTCTTCCCACTATTGCTTGGACCGCTAATAACAGCTGAAAATGGATGTTGCAGTCTGCAGTCAAAAACATCTGTTTCACACATTTTCAAAACAATTGTTAAAACCCGTAAGGTAAGGTTGTATAATCTGGTTGGAGTACTCGCTTATTGTACACAAGTCTGAAACTTTTCACGATTGATCTATTGTGCAATGTGAACCTCCTCTTATTACGTGTAATGGTCTCTGTGTGGGGGAACAGTTGCATTGTGTCACGTGATTCCACATACGCACGCACTAACCCTATTAAACTATGCAATGTGACTATTTGTGCATTCTCCGCATTGAGTGTAATACCCTTCGCTTTGAGACACGTATAGCCTTTTGCCGTTCGATAGCCATAAGATTTCGGACCTGAAGAAGCGAACTCAAGAACGCTGTCGTCCGACTCTAATTCGTTCGTGAGTTGACCGAGATAAGGGCCTGTCTCAGGAATCCAGTCGCCGTTTTTTGATACAAATATCACACTGTCTGTATCGGCATAAATCACACGTTCGCCTAATTTGTCCAAAAGATTATACAGCTCGAGCCGTGCGTAAGCTGTGGTGAAAGCACCAATAAAAACATTAACGTCCCGTGTCGGACATGGGTCACGTTCTGCATATGACCACTGAATCAATGCCACTGAATCAGATACAAACGAAAAGTGTTTTATAATCCGTCCAGCACCACCAAAAAGACATTGCGTGAATTCTTCAGGCTCTGTCAAAAGCTCTGTGGTGGGCAAATGGGTACGCAAGGAGAAGCGGCCCCATAAAGTGTTCAAAATTAGCTTACTTATGGATCTTTTTGCCGAATTATGCGTTATTTTAGTGATGTCTAGCTGAACACCCTGCTTATCCAGATAATCATCGACATAAGACTGTTTGTCAGCATCTGTCACTACATGCGAGGGAAACCCTGACGCCTCCTGTTTGGATTTTAGGAATGTTTTGACGTAATCGGTAAACAGTGTATCAGTCGACTGTGAAAAATGCCAGACCTCGTGTATTTTGATCACTTGATACCCGTGTTGAATAGCTCGTTGTAATTCAACGCTGACCCATGTAGCGGTGATACTTCTGTCGACATCAGTATGACTGCATTGTGGGTCCTGAATCTGGTTCTCTGCACAAGTCATACACAAAGGGAACATTAGTTTACCCCCACAACGGTAAGGCAGAACAGGGTGAAATAGCTTACGTGGTGGTAGCACTGTCACTTTGATGAGACCAAAATAATTCTCCACCGGTTCAAAATCCTTAAAAATGATTTTCGGATGCCCAATAGGATAGGTCTTACTCGACTGTACGTACGGGTATAGCGAAGTGAAATCATAATAATCCACTCGTTCATCATCAGCTGTTTTGTGGTACAGCTTATACGCATTCGTGCGTCCGCCAAATAATGCATCCCGAGGCCTGAGCCTCTCAGGAGCTACGTAAGATTCCATAAACTGAATGACATCATGATCTGTTTGTTTTGCGTGATCCCATTCGCATTCCCAGATAGTGAGCACTCGTAAGGAATACACTTTACGAAGTGTTTCTATCTTTTCATCCGACTGCCTTCTGAGAGTACCGAAAGATACTTTTGATAAAGGCTGAATTTCTTCTGGCTTAAATCGGCAATCGTGTCCGTGGTAAAAACAACCCAAGAATTCCAAGACTGTTTTTTCCCCGTCACCAGACTCGTAATACCCATCAACATGATAAGGTCCGAAGGCTTGCTCTCCATGGTTTAAGGCATGCTGTACATCAATGTTTTGCCTATTTTTAATATATTCTAACCACTGAATTGATGCGTTTGAAAACGACTTGTGTTGATTAACATACGCATGACTATGTGTAAGTGCTACTGTATCTCGACTCAAAAAATTTGTTTTGAATACTTTCATGCACGTTCCTGCCAATGTCACAGATTTAAACGGATCAATGTTTGTACACTCAATGAATTCTTCGCGATATTTTATACATGCCTGACGTAGAATAATCACGTCATTCCGGCAGTAAAAAGCAAGCTCCTTTTTGAAGTCAAAGACGTCGTTCAATACACCTGTGTACCATGAGTCAAATCTGACACGCATAGCTTCACTCATTGTCCCATAACCGTAAAATTCTTTTGCCGGATAGGGACCCACATAATCTGCATTCTCCAATCTGTTGAAATGATGTGGAAAAAAACCCTTTTCGCTCACGCTTAGGTTTAACGCGGCTGGGACCTTGCCTAGTGAAAAAGGGAGAAATTGAAAGCTGTCTATAAATCGTTGTCTAAACGCCGTGTCATACATATGTAGTATTCTACACCCCTGCATAATAATCTTTGGACTTATTCCTTCGCTACTAAGATACTCTAACATAATGTAGGAGTCAAATCCTGATGCATTATGGGCAATGAATGTGTAATCACTGTATTTTGGACGTCTGAAGTGTTTAATCAGATGTGCCACACAATCTGTTCCTCCAGCTTCAAACGTCTCGCCTGTCTGAGTCATTGCACATACAAAATTAGCCACATGTTTATCATTCTGATACATTGTCTCAAAGTCATAATAAATGTATTTTTCATCATTTGTTTCGGCCTTTAGAGGTTGGATGTAACATTCGTGACTACCTTCGCTTGTCAGAATCTCATTGCAATGTACACAGCACTCTGGAGAGCACTTGTGCGGTTTGATTTTATCACCAGATCTTGCAACTCTATATAATCGTTGACATTTAGTGCAATATTTTAAAGTGTCACACTGTGATCTCTCAGTAGATGTACGTCCTTGTTTATGTGTCTCGTAGCAGAAGGCGTTTCTGCAGTATCTGAGACAGTCCGGACATTGTCTATCGGACGTTGTGTGCGTGCGGCATTCGGAGGTGTTACAAATATTACAAACATATTTGCATTTATGGAGTCTCCTATCATTGAAACCGTGGAGACAAAATTGGCAGACATAACTTGTGCCTATGAATGCTTTCAAGTTTTTGATCAGGTAGTAGTGTTCTTCATGGATAAATAAATGCACGGTTTTCGGATGTAATTCGTCACTGTTTTTGTAGACCTGCAGTTTCCCTGAGCAGTCTCTGTGAAAAACTACAATTTTTAAATAAATTTTCTTTCAAAAATGTTCAGATCATGAAAACCTATTTTATTATCTGGTGCAAATCCACATGAAGTATGGATATCTTTAGCAGATTTGTGTAACTCTTGATCTGTGAATGTTGGGTTCAAAAAATGTGCAAGACAATAACTAAGGCACATGTTGTCGTTCAAATTCATTGGACAAAATAAATTCATTTTATTTCGTTTGATAGTGTCACTTACGGCAATGTCTGTGATTTTCCTACGTGCACCTGCTTGTCTATCCATAGCTACTGAGATCCGTAGCACCAAAGAGTTGTCTGTTGACACGTCTCTGTTGCTTTGTGCAGCACGTTCAATTTGATCAATGAATAATGATGCATCGTGGTTGGTTTCTGGTGTTAATACAGCATTTATAGACGTAGGTAAGCTGTCACCAGTTAATGCTATATTCACATAGCCTGTATCACCAGCCGTCAGTTGAGAAAAATGTACAATCTCGTTTAAAATATTGTGTAGACGATTATTAAAATCTGCCAAGTCGTTTGTATCTATTTCACGGAGATTCAGTGTCCTATGGATTTCTAGTCCGTTGAAACGTGGTCGAGGAGTTATTACAAAGTCGCCTACGTGTCCGCCTTCAGTCGTCAGGGTATGAATTTCGTCCTGACTAAGCCCCATATTAGGGAGCTGCTGATTATAATTCGAAAACCATTACCAGACTGTACGTTTTCATCATCATCACGCTCAGGTGTTTCTAACCATGTTTGTTGTTCGCCTATAATATTTTGCAATCTTTCGGATGTAGATAGTTCACTAGTGTTTAGCATCCTTAGTTGCTCACGTATTAAAAGACGTAATTGTTCATTAGTACTGCGACGCCTTGATCTTGTGTGTTCTACGTCTTCATCTGAGTCTGACTGTGTATCAGTGTAAGATCTTTTAGAAGACATTTTTTAAAATTTTAATGTGTTACTAGTAGACTATAAACGAATACTCCAACACCATTACTGTTCATAAATAATATTAATGATGGGTAATGTGTACGGTTAACAACAAACCGAATAGCAACAACGTGTAGCAGTAATACAAATAACGGTCAAATTAATAAAAATAATAACAATCAAACAAATAAAAAGTAACCATCAAATATGAAAACTAGAGATTGTAAGATTTCAAATGATATGTAGTTTGTCAAGATTAGTTTAGGTTTAGTATAGGATATCACTGAATTTAAATAGGTAATGGTTTTGGGTCCCACCGGCGGGCCGGTGACGCTGAAGAGGTTTAATGACTATGGATGACAACAACCCATAGCATTAATACAAATAAAAACAGGAAAACGTAACAGAAATAAAAATAGTGTAGCCTACAGTATTCATAACACATATTCATAACTTGTGAAAAGTTAGGAGGGCCATAAAATAACAATGAAATATGAACTAAAACGAATAAAAATAATAACAATCAAATGACTAAAAATAAATCAGTAATTATAAGATGTAACACAACTTCTCATGAATGTTTCATGTCTTTCCATTAATAATCTGGATAACATTCAAACTTTAATTTAAAAAGAGTTTGTTACCATTATTAGATGCTATCCAGAACGTATTTCTCGATTCTTCTCCTGTGTTTAAAAGATCGTTGAACAACGCTCGGATATTCCACAAATATCCTACAAAGTATCGTGTGTCGGTTTAATATTCCACACACTGAATAACGACGATACTCCACAGAGATCCAACGAAATGTGCCGTCCTTCAGGATAATATTCCACACGCTGAACAAACACGTTTACACTCAATATCCACAAAGTATCCAACAAGTGTGATTTGCTACAGTTTCAGCACTCGCGGGAACAACCCGCGCTAATATTCCACAAAGATCCAGCAAAACTGCCGTGGTTCAGTATAATATTCCTCGCGCTGATATTCCCCAAAGATCCAGCAAAACGTGACGTGGTTCAGTATAATATTCCTCGCGCTGATATTCCCCAAAGATCCAGCAAAACGTGACGTGGTTCAGTATAATATTCCTCGCGCTGATACTCCCCAAGATCCATCGAACTGTCGTGATTCAGGATAATATTCCACAAAGGTCTAACAAAGTGTCATGTGGTTCAGACTAATCCTCTCGCTGAACAACGCACGGATATTCACCAAAGATCCAATGATGTGTTTCGTGACTCATAATTCCTCGCGCTGAATGTTGATAATCCTCAAAAATCAGTGAAATGTTTCGTGGCTCATAATTCCATGCGGTGAATGTTGATATTCCCAAGATCCAATGAATTGTTTCGTGGTTCAGGACAGATGTGAATCCAGAAATATCTCCAAACGTCTTTCGTATAATTTGACTAGGAAAACAGTAATGATTATATTAATTATTATATAGATACATAATACAATTAATATTATTCAATAATGATTCCTCACCATTATCTTCCTCCGAACTTAAACAGCAGTCAAAGTCGAGCCTCGGGGCTCGTGCAGGTGTTTCAATCCACTCTTGTCAGACGGTTCACAGTCACTGTGCTGAGAGACTGAGTTTTAAAACAGACCGCCACGGAGGGAATCCCCTTAGAGTGACGTTGTCCTAAGCGTCAGTCGCGGCTGTCCAACGAGACACGAGGATCCCCACATACGTATGTGTGACGGGGTGTGCATGTGTTAGGGGTGGAGTCAGCGTCTGGCACTGTGCAATCCTTTCCACTCTGTCATTCACAACTTTGACTGGAAGGACACAGACAAGTTTCACGATTCTCCTGTGTTTGCAAGCGTTGTGTTGTCATTTCCACGGTCTAACAGTCACCTGACGTGCGCGTGTCATGGGTGGAGCTTGCGTCAGGCTCCTGTGCATTCGATTGCTAATGTCATTCACGGATTGCCTCTGGTGTGTTCGGACGTGTTTCGCGGAGCTCCTCACATGTATGTTGTAACTTTTGGAGTTAAAATCTCTAAACCTCTGGAGTTGGAAATACCATTGCTGTTGGATTAATACCTTTGGTGACGGATAAAACAGGATAACAAGACAGGATGTAAAAACGTAAGTCAGTTTTTTAATATGCATGTGTTTTTGATATTGTGATTTTTAACATGATGTAGTTTTAATATGCTTTAATATTTGTTTGATGTTTTAATTTTAGAAAATGTATTATAGAAAATAGATCTATTGTTTGATATAAAATTGCATTACACATTGTTTTAGAAGTTTTAATGCTAAAGCATTTTGATAACGTTAAGAAAACACAATTTAAACTTCCTCGTTAATGTTTTAATGATTACAAGTGTATAGAGACCGCTAAAAACACACTTTTATACATTGTTTTAAACACTTTTTTAAAACAGATGTTTTATGTAAAAAATGGAACATTTTACTAGTGTATGAACACTAAAGACATATATGTTTTAATGATATAAATTGTTTTAATACTTTTAAACAACGTGTAATTGTGAAAAAAGTACATCTTCAAATATAGTAATTAGTTCTATTTGTATGATATAATTTATTACACGCTGTTTTAGATGTTTTAATGCTAAAACATTTTGATAATTGTAAGAAAACACAATTTAAAACTTTTATTTATTTAATTATTGAATTATATTTTTAAATGTATTAATTATTTATTTTTATGTCTAAACGTTTTTAACATTTTACAAGTGTATGGTGACCGCTAAAGCGCGCTTTTTTATTTCATTGTTTTAAACATGATTTTTAACACAATGTAGTTTTAATATCTACATAGTTTAATATGTTTTAATTTAAAAATGTGTAATAACACTAAAGACATATGTATTTTAAACTTTATACAATCTTTTCCTCTTGAGACATGTTGAGTGTTTTGAGACAGAATGGTTGTGTGGGAGGGTATTAATGGTTGTAGAATGTGGGCGGAGCTACAAGAACGCCCCTCCTACTGTCCTGTGTAATGCGTGGGAACTGTCGTCTTTTCCCACACCTCTTCATCACCTGTCGTGGGAGGGTCTAGGGGTGGAGTCTGTGTCTGGCTGCTTTGTAGACTTCACAGATGTCAGTCTAACTTTTGGGATGTAAGAGAGCGGATGTGTTTCGCGGAGCTCCTCACATGGATGTTGTAACTTTTGGAGTTAAAATCTCTAAACCTCTGGAGTTGGAAATACCATTGCTGTTGGATTAATACCTTTGGTGACGGATAAAACAGGATAACAAGACAGGATGTAAAAACGTAAGTCAGTTTTTTAATATGCATGTGTTTTTGATATTGTGATTTTTAACATAAAGTTTTGATATGTTTTAATATTTGTTTGATGTTTTAAGAACTAAAAAATTTCGATAACTTTAAGAAATGCAGTTTAAACAACTTACAAGTGTATGAACACTAAAGACAAATTGTTTTAATAGTTTTAAGCACTGTGTGTTATTGTGAAAAATGTACATCTTCAAAATAGTAATTAGATCTTTTAAGAAAACATAACTATTTACTTGATATAATTTAAATACGGGCTGTTTTAGTTATTATTGTGCCGTAACAGGTGTACAGCATGTGCCCAGACCGGAACCGGTTCGGATGGGAGGGGTTCCGGAACCGGTTCGGATGGGAGGGGTCCGTACCGTGGGAATTCCCACGGTCACATGATCTCTCCGGAAGTGGGAGGGAGGGGCGGGACTAAGCGTGGGAAAAGGGGGCTGAGCTAAGCGTGGGAAAAGGGGGCGGGGCTTAGCGTGGGAAAAAGGGGTGTGGTCAATCAAGGGCCATAAATCACTCAAAGTGACAGATGGTGCCCTTCATTCTCTCTCTCTGTTGTCTCTGCACTTATTCCACTATTATCAGCTGCCGTTATGTTTACTATGTACTGAACGCTCTAGATCTCCAGTTGGCAGGCTAGTCCTCCACCCCGTCGTTCAATGCATTTGAAAGTGGATGTTAACGAAAGCTACCTATACTGTTTGTACCCATTGAGCTGCCTCCTCCTGGGTTGACACAAAACGCTGCTTGATCGGTATGTAGGCTACATGGTGAAGGATTTATTTGTTTTATTTGGGGTTAACTATTTTTTTTTATAAATAACAGGAACCGGGCTGATTCAACTGGAGATTCTCTTCAGCCGCAGAGCATTCATTCACTAGCTGCTGTTTTGCCTGTATTGTTGTTTGCCTAACGTGTATTTCGAACATTGTACCACCAATTCTACTTGATTGCAGTATGCCCGTCCTGGACAGCTGTTTTCTAATGTGATTGTGCATGTTTTGGAATATTTATATGAGCAACTCTATTGATCGCTGTCTGCATGTTCCCTTTCAGTCGAGAACGTCAGATGTAGTCAATGTCAACTGAATGGGATCACGCTATGGTAGCCAACTGTCTTCGAGTACTATTGAACGAGCCAATGTAATTGGCATGCATGACTTACATCACACACTCTGCCCCCGCAGCGCGGGTATAAATACGGAAGTGGATGCACGCACTAGTTGCCTTTCGCTTCCGATCGTTTTGATGTCTCTGAAGAGTGTTGTTGGTTTCAATGAGCGAGTGTGTCGGTGTTCTATTGGGAAGACTCTCCTGGTGCCGGTGTTTGTACAGTGCGGTGCAGCGGTGGCCGCAAGCTTTTTGAGCTCTTAACTGCTGTTTTAACATCAAGCAAATTTCTCTGTTTGTGTGTGTGTTGGAGGTTGGTTGAGGGCGAAAAAGTGAGTGCTTCACTGTTTTCTGTTTTGAATTCAGTGTTGCCACGGTCATCCCTGTGCGCTGGTGACGTGTCCCATTTCTAAAAGAGCAACACGGGTACGTTTGCGTCTTTTTCAAAATGCCATTCCATCCGTGTGTTTCTGGGTGCGGTAGGGCTCTGTCCCCCTCTGACGGTCACGAAAGTTGCATCACATGTTTGGGCTTAAGGCACGCTGAGGCAGCTTTTGTGGATGAGTCTTGTTCCTACTGCGGGAAGATGACCATCTTGGTGCTGAAGTCGAGACTCGCTTTCGTTCGAGAAGGTGGAGTCCCCATCCCCAGGCCCCGTTCTAGTGTCCCTTCTGGGTTATCTTCCCAGAAGAGCTCTGGATTACCGTCTGGGTTGGGTGACATGAGGATCACAGTGAGGGGCAATCCGCCCAGCAGGGCCCTGTGGATCCCTCACTCCTCTCTGGCACCACAGCCGGTGGAGCTCCCCAATGAACAGGCTGCCCCCCTCGGTGGCAGACCGACCAGCTGTCTCATTCGGGGCCTCTCCAGAGGACAGGATGTCCATCACAGCATCGGATGGGGAGCTGTGCTCTGGAGATGATGACTCGGTGGCGTTGCCTCCTCCCAAATGGAGACCAGCGTTACCCGAGCCGGATCCAGAGGCCATAGCTGCCATAGCCATGCTAAAAAAGGCCGCCGAGGCGGTAGGGCTAGTGTGGAACCCTCCACCCTGTCCCGAGCCGTCTCGGTTGGATGATTGGTTCATCGGAGCGGGTCGGTCTGGTTCTCAGCCCGCCGCTCCGGTGCCTTTCTTTCCTGAAGTGCAGAGGAGTTGATGAAGGCATGGATGGCACCTTTCTCTGCCAGAAACCGCCTGAGGAACTCCTCCCCCCTCACTATCCTTGATGGGGGAGCGGTGAAGGGTTACGAGGTTATCCCTCCAGTGGAGCGGTCTGTTGCGATGCAACTGTGTCCGGTGACTGCTACCTCATGGTATCCCTCATGGGATCCTCGTCTCCCCTCTAAGGCCTGTAAGTTCTTGTCCACTCTTACGGGCAAGGCTTACAGAGCCTGTGGGCAAGCCGCTTCCTCTCTGCATGCCATGGCGTAGCTCCAGGTCCACCAGGCCCAGGCACTCATGAACATGCACGAGGGTAGTTCAGACCGTGAGCTTATGGGTGAGCTCCGCACTCAAACTGATCTCGCCCTCCGGGGCACGAAGGTTGCAGCTCGCGCGATCGGTCTGGCGATGTTCACCCTTGTGGTCCAGGAGCGCCATCTCTGGCTTAATCTGGTGGATATGAGAGAAGCGGACAAGGTTCGGTTCCTGGACTCTCCCATTTCTCAGGTTGGGCTGTTCGGCGACATGGTTGAGAACTTTGCCCAGCAGTTCTTGGCCGCCCAAAAGCAGACGGAGGCCATCCAGCACATCCTGCCCCGACAACCTGCTGCTGCCACCACCCGTCAGTCTGGGGCAGATCCTCCGCCTGCTCGTCGCCGAGGGCGCCCGCCTGCAGCTGCCTCCGCTCCCGCTGGACCATCGCAGCAGCCTCCACCCAGGTCTCAGCGTGGAGCCGGCCGCAGAAGGGGCGCCCCGCCCACTTCAGGCGCAGCCAAGGCAGGTGGCAAGCGACACCAGGTGGAGACGCTGATCCTGAGGTGGGCCACCCAGGGTTGGATGAAGGCTCTTGGAGATTGTCACCGGCCACTCCCTTCACTCGTAGAGGGATCGAGGGAAGTTTTTTGTGTATGTGTGTGTCTGTTCCGCTGCTAGTTTCCATAAAGGGAGCTAGTGGTACCCACATTTTCAAAAAAAAAAAAGAGCAATTCTCATTTCCTGGGCCCAAAGAGGGCTAGTTGGTGTGTGTAACCCTGTAAAGCCTTGCACTTCCAGCCCCCCTCTTGTTCGCCAGCACGGCAGTTGGAGGTAGTTTGAGGACCCGGTGATCCGCCTTCTCACGCTTCCTTAACTGTCTTATGGAGACAGGTAAGTGTCATGCACCACACTTAGACCCTGTTTCGGGCCGCCCCTGGGCCTTCCGAGCAAAGGTCCCTGTTCTCCCCTTGCTGTCCCACCTCGGGTACGTCTATCATCAGACTCGGCTTGCGATTAATCCTCGCTGGCTTCCACCAGCTTAGTGATTTTATCATGCCTAAGTGTTGAGCTAGATGCTCCTAAGATTAGTGATATTCATCACGCCTAGGTTTTGAGCTTGCTCCTGTCCGGTGAGCGTACTTCACAGTCCTACTGGCGAAAGACGTGATGTAGCCCTTCCTCCAGCTGATATGAGGTCCGGTTTTTCATAAACTGTACTCATTGTACCTTAGAGTGTTGGGTCATGGCCATCTTGAACCTGTGTCAGTCAGACGGGCCCTTTTTCGAAAGCCTCCGTTTTTTACTAACACAGATGCATTTCCAATGCTCCGTCCCCAAGGTTGGCCTGTAGCATACGACCTGAGGGACAGTACTTAAGATCTTGTCCCTCCGCTCCTCAGATCATTCTGTGTTCTTGTGTTGAAGGTGCGAAGTATGAGTACAAGGTCCTACCCTTCGTGTGCTCCATAGCCAGTTGGGTGTTCTCGCCCTCGGGCTGAGTATCTCTTTTTCAGTTTGGAGAAGGACTCGGTCCAACACGTCTCTTCAAGAAAGAGTGTGTTCGGTTGGTGCTTTGTAGAAGTGAGAAAGGGTCCCACTGAAAGAATTTTCAGAGGCTCCTGGGGCATATGGCAGACGCAGCCGATTTGGCTTCCTCCATTTGAAGACCGCTTCAGCACCAGCTTTATGATCGAGTCCCTAGGTGACCGTGGCAGAGCGACACATCCTGTGTGACAACAGATCACCCCGGCCTGCCGCCAAACCCTCAGTCCGGGATCAGACCTTTTGTTCTCCGGGCCTGTCCGCTCCTAGAACGAGGTCCACTAACACCGTCTGAGGGGCCACGTACAAAGGGCATGCATGCGCCCGCGCGTTTTGCTGGATTTTTTCCTTATCAGTGCAAAAGAGAATCAAATTACTCTGTTGATTTTGTTGTACATCACTAGATCCTGTTAAGTGTCTATTTTTTTTTGTGGGTACTAACAATAAAAACAAAGTGTTGTGCTTTTCGTCAAATAAAGAAAAATAAACATGATGTGCGTTTTGCCTTCTCTCTGTCAGTGAAGTCCATTCTGAAACGCGTCCGAAAAAATAACTGTAACTCTGTCAATACTTGTCACAGAGATAAGAGATATTTCTCTTTATGAAGCTGAAATTCTCTTCTTTTAAATGGATACTCCACCGGTTTTTCATATTAAACTATGTTATTCCCTTAACTAAGACGAGTTGATACATACCTCTCTCGTCTCAGTGCGTGCACTATATCTCTCTGTATTGCCGCAAAACTATGTTAGCACTTAGCTAGCACAGTGCATTAAATATGGGCCAAAAAGAGAAGCGACCAAACACTTTCTCGTTTTCCCTATTTAAACACAGTTACTCGAGTAGTGTAACTCGACCTAGGCTGGTGACACAAAATAAAACGTTGCGCTTTTCTAAGCGTTTAAAATTGATGTAAATAACAGGGGGCAATATAGTCATCAATTTTAAACGCTTAGAAAGTCACAACGTTTTATTTTGTGTCACCAGCCTAGGTCGAGTTACACTACTCGAGTAACTGTGTTTAAATAGGGAAAACAAGGAAGTGTTTGGTCGCTTCTCTTTTTGGCCCATATTTAATGCACTGTGCTAGCTAAGTGCTAACATAGTTTTGCGGCAATACAGAGAGATATAGTGCACGCACTGAGACGAGAGAGGTATGTATCAACTCGTCTTAGTTAAGGGAATAACATAGTTTAATATGAAAAACCCGTGGAGTATCCCTTTAAATGAAGTAATTTATTTAAAAAAAAAATATTTCCAGTTTATGTAATCCGTTTGAAACCAAGGAGAGGTACAGTTTTTTCATTCTCCCTTCATTATCTTTAATTAGCTGAGACCGCCACACCTCCAGCGCTTTTCACATGGTAAATAGGCGATCTATGCATAGCACACGCGGCACGCCCCCGATCAATGCCATAACAACACGAAGTTTCTTTATCAGATCATTCACTGATAGTTCATCGCGTTTTGAGGATGGCAGCACGCTACTCCTTTAGAGGATTATGGACAGCGGGGACGAATTCACATTTTCCTCAGAGGAATTTGAAACTTGGACGACAAACGGCTGCATTTTGAAGAACGAATTGACCCCGCCGAGGATACAAGCTCGGAGTAAGTTGTTTAGTGTTATAATTCCTTTTCTCATCATAGAGCTCAAATGCATTTTAAGACTATATTTTGCCTAGTTTTGACATAGGAAATACTACCTCACAATATCCCTATTCGCATAGGCCGTGTAAACTTTTTAAATAACTGCTTAGGTTTTAATGATTTAGTGAAATATAGTCTAGTGGCAGATCGTTTGCCAAGCGTGTCAGAGGTTACGGGTTCGAATCCGCCCTCGGTATAGTTTTTTTTCTCTCATCAAAACCGAATATGTTCATCAGTGGTTAAAGTCTATATCAAGCACACATGTATACAGGACACACATTTGTGTGCATTTTATTTTGTGATTTCACCGGAATAAATTGTGTCCGCAACGGCGATAGGTTGAAGAGCGTGTCCGAGTGAAGACTGCGCGCGCGCCGCCACAAGAGAACACTGAATCCATGACACTGATAGCAGCAGACACGAGCGCTCAGCTTGAGTTCAAAAACAAAGCATTTTTGCGCTAGATCTCTTATTTAAGAGGGGACTAAATGAATGCTCTGCTAGTTAACTGGAGATGTTTTATTTGTATTAGGTACAGCCGTTCATTGAGTGTATCAGTAAATGCGTGCGGTCTATATGGGCCATAAACAGATACTCGCGGTGACGCGGTCTACCCATCAATAGATGTTTCTCAGTCCATCAACAGATACATTGTGCATCTATAATCATAATTGTCCATCAGTTTACTTTGGATAATGTGCCAACAGTTTTTTGCGTTAGGATGTGTTAAGTGATATGAATGACTTTAAGTCTTTATGTTCTTAGGAAAGATTTCTATTTTGAATAAATGCTGTTCTTTTTATCTTTTTATTCATCAGTGAATCGTTCTTAGTTCAAGCTGCCTCACAGCATTTTGGGCCATTAGCCATTGGGGGAGTGTCTTTAGTCTTCCCAGGTCTAAATCACATTAATATTCATGGCCATTCACACATACCCTGCTCACAGCACTGCTGACCCAAAAACTGATGTAAGAAATTCAAATCGTTATATTGATGTTTGTGAAAGAGTGGTCAGAATGATTTTCACTTCATATTGAAGTAAAAATTCTAGCCTACAAGAATAGTAACTCAAAAGTATTGTGGACAACTATTGAATATGTGTTAAATGGTTTTCCCAAAACGTACTAACCACGCATATTTTTTTTTCTATAAAATGCAAACATGTACATCCATTTTGCTCACATATTATTGTAGCAGAGTTTGTGCTGAATACAGCAAATGTATATGTTGGCAAATGGTATGTTTTAAGTAGCTGAAATAACCACAAATGTCAGGGCATGTCAAAACACCTCAAGTGCCCCAAAAACACCTCAGACCCCAGAGGGTTAACGGAGGCCTGGGCGACCTCCGATTGCATTGGAATTCGTGCCTTGAGTTGTTAAAAAGCAGTTCACCTCGCTTTGAGCCACCGCTGCTCAGCGAGCTGGTACTGGTCTGAACATTGTGACCGTTGCCCTAAGCTTCCCTCGCATGTCACAACTCAACCGTCACCTCCTCCTTGGAGTCAGAAGCTTCTGAGGTTGCTTCAATCCCCTAAATCGTGCTGCTAACTAGCCTCACAACAGCTATGGTCAGGGAGAGTGGAGACTCCATTCCCTGGTGGTCTAGTTGGGCAGGGACCTCTTCGGGCTGCACAGTTATATCTGTTGACCTCTCCAGAGTCATCCCTCTGCCAGTTGACTTCTGTCTGAGCGGACATCCCTTAGACAGACACTGGCTCTCAGCTGGCCCCGGGCTCCGCAGAGATGCGTTCCACAGTGAGCCTTCTAAAAAAGCTGTTATAAATGTCGTTGGTGCTGCTCAAGTTCAGTGATTTTTATCACACTCACATGTTGAGCAGAAATGCTCCTGAAAAATTCAGTGAAATTTATCACACTCAGGTGTTGAGCCGAAATGCTCCTGAAGCTTAGTGAATTTCTTCACACTTAGGTGTTGAGCAAGGTTGCTCCTGAAGCTCAGTGAATTTCATCACACTCAGGTGTTGAGCTGAGTTGCTCCTGAAGCTGTGCACGCATGCCGCTTGCTCCTATTGTGCTAGGTCAGGAGTGGAGCAGGTCTTGATAGTTGCCCCTTATTGGCCCAACCAGACCTAGCTCCCCTCGACAGCCCTCCTGACTTCCCCTGAATACATTTCAGGGACAGGGCATGATGGCACCTGTGTTCAGACCCCTGGAGAGATTCCAGGCCGGTCCTAACTGGACACTGAGTTTCAGGTGGCTACCACAGGAACATGTGGTAGTTAACATCACTTCTACTAGCACCCCCTAAAAATAGGAAGTTGTGCTTATGCTCAAGAAGAGTGGAACCTATTCGTTGAGTGAGTCTTCTCTCCGTGAGGAGATCCTGAGTGCGTTTGGTCATTCAGTGCTCTCTTTCCTGCAAGATGGGTTGAGTAAGCTGTTACCCCATCCTAAAAATGATGTTGCCTCTGTTTTCTTGATGCACATCATGATGCAGAAGTATGGGAAGCACGTCTGATCGTGAGGTTCCTAAGTGAGCAAGGGAATTGCCTTGTACCCCTCTTTATCCTCTTGGGCCTTATCTCTCGTGCTACTGCACTGCAGAGACCGTTAAAAATTATGTTTAACAGTTCTCCTGCTCGCCTGGTCTCTACTAGAGGGTAGGGACTTGCTCGCTTTTGGTCCGGCTACTCTCACGAGCTGAGACCCCGGCCTGGATATGTGCCCAAGGCAGACCCAGCCCTGGGACCTTAGGACGTCAGACCAGCTTTTATCTGTTAAGGAAATCAGCAGAGAGTGAAGGCTGTTTCACAGCGAGGTTGGCCCACTGAATGGTGCCTGCCTTCATCTTGGTGAAGATTCCGAGATCCACATGTCCACTTAGGTGGTGAGCTCATCTTAAATGAGTGTGTGCTCCCGCCTAGGCATTGACACAAGGTGGTTCGCTGAGAGATTTCTAGAGTTGGGGGCTGGGCGACACCTATAGTCGACCCTCAACTTCCCGTGGGCTCCTTTCTCATGAAGAGAAGCTTGCTGCGCCATTCCCCTCCTATGGACTGGATACATGCGCCATTTATGCTCCAGTTGAGTTCCCTTTAACCGAACCCTGTTGAGTTCCTCCGCACCCCTCCGACATCGGACGTGGCGGAACGCCCAGTGTTAGGCCTACCACTCGTAAGCGTGTGGAACCTTTGTTAGGCTGGGTCCATATGTTGCAATCCCTACGGTGATCCCATATGTGTATTCTTCCACGGTATGGCTCCCTACGGCGAGCCTGTATTCACTGTCCGGTGAGTCATAGTCTCCCTGTCATAGGCTGGAGCCACACCAGTGACATTCCTTATGTTGTACTGCCAGGTCATCCGCCCAGTTCAAATGTGTATTCTCCATGTTACCTCCCTTCGGGTAGGATGTGGCTTCCGCAGTGTCCCTTCCTTCCATGTACAAGGAATGCTTTCCCAGTGGTCCTGTAGGAACAGCAGTGACTTCTCTGGCCTAAGCCCGGTCCTTCCCCACCTTAAATTGCGGGGACATCAGGAAGGCTTTTTTCTAGGCACTGGAAGGTGGCAGCTTTAGTGGCGTTTTCAATGGTTGATCCCGTTCAGTAGACGTCGACTACGTCTTGTCCCTGAAGGAGGGAACGGGAGACGTAGTCCCCTTGCCACCATCGCTGGATCACCGCTGACTCCGAGTTATGTTCTGCTCCTCAGCGAAAAAGCAACTAGTGCGTGCATGCACTTCCATATTTATACCCACGCCGTGGGGGCGGAGTGTGTGATGTAAGTCACATACGCCAATTCCATTGGCTTGTTCAATAGTACTCGAAGATGACTGGCTCCATGGCGTGATCCCGTTCAGTCGACGTCGACTACGTCCTCCGTTCCCTCCTTCAGGGAATAGTGGGTTGCATACGTAACCAGGATGTTCCTTGCCAGTTTCGCCTTTTTCAACTTTCTTCGCCTTTGTCACCATTGGCTTTTGGCTCATTTAGTTGGGGACATTTAATTTAAATTTAACAATATTATTACAACATTATTTTCCTGTTATCTCTGTAAAGCTGCTCTGAAACAATCTGTATTGTAAAAAGCGCTATATAAATAAAGGTGACTTGACTTGACATGTAAATCCTGTGCTGACAGAGAAGGCAATGCTATACATGTTACATGTTCACTGCCCCGCCACCAGGAGATGTTCTGTGCAATGAGCGGTGGTCCCCAGCTGAAGACCCTGCAGCAAAACCTTGCGGTATGCAGTCAGGTTTAGGCCTGGCTCAGGGAAGAGGACGCCCATGCCATGCACAGTCCACCACTGGCACAGTTGGAGGTGCGACAGCCCTAAGATCCATCAGCAAGACCACTTCGCTGTAATGAATAATGAAGTGCAAGTGACAATAAGAGGAGAAGATGACATGACTCACCGTGTTTGTTTGACTGATTGATACTCACCACAGTTGTTTGATGGATTTGTAAAAGGCGGGAGGTGAATAAAGAGTGAATAAAATAAAGAGGTGCCACTGATGGTATGCTAACAGGCTAGCAAATTACTAGCGTGTTGTGCTAGCAACGATTTAGATTAAAATGTGATGTTGAGTAAGTTATAATTAGCAGTATAAACAACAGGAAATGATAAATAATGTAGAATAGTAAATAATGATTCAAAACAGAAAGACATACGAAGCTTACAGACGCAAACCAACTCAGCAGCAGGCAGACAGGCGCGTATTAGCATGTGATCCTTGCCCTAGTGTTTACTTTTCATTACTATTACGTTTAGAATAAAACGTAATCAATTAATTTTTGATAAATAATACAAAATGAACAAAACATCAGTGCTTTTGTATTGTACAGTAGTAAAATAAATTGTTCAAAGTGCAAAATTCCACAAAACTACATCTAAAACACAAATAAAATATAGGAAAAGCAGGTAAAGAGTAGTGTAAATCAAGTAAACAGTCAAGTGCCCCCTTCCAGTGATGTAGTGGTGTCTGGAGAAGTGGGTATACTCTTAATTTATGCCCCCAAAGTTTTTTTTAAGTGTCCCAGCAAAGGATGAACGCTCTGTGACAAAAAACACTTTTGGTGTCTTATAATATGCATTTATTTTTACCTGATTTGCTCACCGACTCTCTAATGATTCGTTTTTCAACTCATTTTTCAAACCCCTCTTTTGCGTGACGTTAATCTGCGGTTATTGGTCAGATCATATGATATGACCCAGTCAGTTATTGTTTGCGTTAGCCCAACGCATAAACATATTGATAAAGCAATGCAGTACTACAAGGTATTGCTCTATTCTTTAAGATAACTCCAATAACAGCGACAAACATTTCACATATTTAAAAAAAATTTACATTGGAGACCTAGAAGCTGTGCTGATCGTAACTTACACACACATACACATACACATCACACACACACACACACACACACTTACTGCGCCTTCCCTCATCGCGCCCCCGACGCTACAAAACCCATAAAACCAACAATTAATATTAACAATACTTACAGGTTGTGATTCGGAGAAGGAAGTTGATCCAAATAAACTCGGTACTGAACCTTCGTTCAGTATCAGCCGGCTCGCAAATCCATACTTTATAGCATTTACGTTTGTGAAGCAATCATCTTCAAAATGATGCGAACACAGAACAAGGTCAAAGTCCTTTTAGGCAGGTTCGGCTTCTGTGGTATAGTTGTATATATGAACTGTAGCCACTTAGTCTTCAAATGCTCCTCACTGGGCAGATGAAAAAAGTTTGCTTTTGCGTCGCACTTCAAAACACAGCGCCTCGTCGACATGATGTTAGTTTTCCCTGCCGTCTCCAAACGCAATAAGTGGGCGTATCTTATTCAAATAACTTGTACAAGTGACATCATAAAGTTAGAGAAAATGCATCGTTCGTCGAACGATTCATATCAGCGACTCAAGAGTCGACTCTTACTTTTGAGAGACAATAACTTTGTATACGGTGAACTTTCATGTTTAAAACTTTGCAGGATGTTTTTGTTCACTTAGAACTATGTTACACACTACATGAAGGGCAATTTTCAAAAATCCATAATAGGTACCCTTTAATCAATGGTTCAATTGCTCACTCATAAAGATAGTCACTTGTCGCCGCCTTCTGGCTTAATGATGCAAGTTGGGCAATGACCCATGATGAAACACATTTGAGGTAACGTTATACCTACAAATATATTTATACAATAATGAAGGCAATATATTTAATAGTGTGCTTGTGTTGTTAAATTGAGCTTATAATTTCCACTGTCTTTGATCAAACTGATTATTTTTGTCGGTCATTTAAAACTTCTATTGAAAAAAAAAAACAGCTGTTTATTTTAGCTACTTGCATCTTATCCCGCACTGTATGATCGTTAACTGCAGTGAAGCGTCACTTTGGGATTCGCGCTCGGCTCGCGCTTCTGTGAACAAAAATCCGAGCAGGTGTTTGAGTGCTGAAGCTCCAATGAGAAGGTCAGTTATCATCGCGATGGGCGAATCATTGCAGCACAAAATTAGAGTTAAAGGTGCTATGTGGAACTTTTCTACTAAAATGAATCCTTTTTTTATTGCCTGTGTGTGAAGGGGTTGTAATCACACATTACAATGATCCACTTGTCGAGATTTGCTATTACCTCTGAAGCCCAATATTCATATTTATATGTGAAGTCTCCGGGTCGGATTTACCGCGAAATCCAACGGATGTGACGTGCATGCACGCTCCCGAGCCCCTCTCCTTATATACAGTCTATTGTAGACGGTCAGGGAGTTACGTCCGGTTAAAGGCGCACGTTGTTCGGCTTATATCTCGGTCAATCTTTGATCAATATGCCCAAGACTCAAATCGTTCGTAGTGCTGGACGGGGCCTTTCGAACGAGCCCACCCCCGAGGTCCAACTCGCCCGACTCCCCGAGTTATAGCCGTTCGAAATCGAGGGTCCCAGCGAACGGCGATCCGATAGAGGGCATCCCCGAGGCCCGCCACTCTAGCGTTCGTGCAAGCGTCCCCCTGGACGCTTCGCCCGAATTTGAGCTCTCTGGGTCTTTGCGTTTTAGAGATACGAGCGATTTCTTCTGAGATCATGACGTCAACGGCGTCCGCAATTTTGCAGCGCGCCCGATGGTTTTCTGCTAATATCTCCGCGAAAACACCACCAAAAATTATGGAACTTATATGGTTCTTTTCAGCTCGACTAGATGGTCCCAACGAGCTCGGTGCTTCCCGAATCCGCCTAGTATTCGCCGATATATTTGCGTAATAGACGGTATTGTCTATGAGTACGAGCACGAGCGCTCTTATAAAAATTGGTTGGAATCTGAAACATCACCGCTAGAGGCCGCTAATTATTACATAGAGCACCTTTAATATTAGGGAATTATTTCACAACTTTCATTATATAGGCTACACGACCCTGACTGGGTGTTTTTTTATTCACATGAGTTTAGATTAGCTACTAAATGATGCACATCAGAGGGGATTTAGAAGTGGGTATTTAGAAGTGGGTATACGCACTGCCGACTGAAAAAGAATTGGGTATACGCCGTATACCTGCGTATACCCTGCACTACACCACTGCCCCCTTCCCACTTAGCTCAAACCAAGTAAAAAATTACAATGTTAATTTAAATTACTTTGTTACATTTAACCATCAGCTTGCGTTATAAAACTGTTTTCATAACAATGATACAATGGAAGTGTACATTTCTTTCTTTGATGCAAATATGTCAACTACACAAGCCTAGCTCAATCTATTCCCCATCATTATCATTCAAACAACTGGTTCTTTTCATTCACGAAAGACATGTACCAGTTCGATCAACTCGTTTTTAACGAGAAGATCTCTCTCTCTCTCGTTCAGACTCAAAAGCAACTTGGTCGCGGTCAGTGAAGGGTGTATTCATTCACTACATTCAACAAATCACATGCTCCGTTACATCTCATACTCGAAGGCTATTGGCTCGAGGTTTATTCATTCTTTGACTGGTTGGAAAAAGTCCACAGATCTACCTGGTTCACTGTGCTGCACATGCGCTGCTAATAGCCCCGTGCTGCTGTGGACGTGAACTAGAACGATTCGTTAACCTAAAAGGTTTGTTAAAAAAAAAATATTAGTTCACAAACATAACATCACTATTATGGGTTTGTGTGAGGATTGTTTTAAGTTCACTTAAATTAAAAGTTGTTATATTTTTTGAAGCCTAATAAATGTAAAAAAATGTATAGCTTTATATTACACTGTAATGTTGAATGGCTATAATGGCTATAACATTAATGTTGAATTAATGTTTAAAATTATGTCTCATTTTCATGAGACATCAGTAGCTGTATTAGTATCAGTGAGACTGGCCTTCATTAAAAAAAGATCCCATTAAAACAAGTATTTAAAATATACTGTCTTTATGTTGTCTCTACATTAATTTGGAGATTAACTTTTAAATTATTACATTATAAAATATATAAAAAAAACTTAAGTGTTTTAATTGTGATTAATCACGATTAATCATAGAAAAGATTAATCTAGTTAATTTTTTAATTGATTGACAGCACTAGTTTTTTAACATTAAGTCGTCATTGGGTTAGGATTAGGGTTAGCGTTTTAAAACCTATTATTGTAGACCCCCTTAACAAAATTATGATTTTTTTAAAGGAGCATAATAGGGGCCTTTAATGATGACAACTGTGGTGTGTACCAAATATTGTATGTCTTATGGCTCAGAAGGCTAAATATTAATAATAATATCCAGACAACAGTTATGTCCCCATTATTCTCTTGGCAAAGTTCATTCTTCTAAACAGGCCTGTCTGGGTTCTGGAAACATCTTTTCTCTATTCTGTTTTGGGTGTCAGCTGGTAAGAATGCCAGAAAGCAACACAGGATTGTTGTTTTCCAGCTTTAAATGTGGAATTTCTCAAGGACAAGACTTTGAAAGAGGAGATGAACCAGGAAGCAAGGCAAAAAGGCCCTTGTAACACACACACACACACACACACACACACACACACACACACACACACACACACACACACACACACACACACACACACACACACACACACACACACACACACACACACACACACACACACACACACTCAGGCTCAGGCTCAGGCTCAGTGCGTTTCCCATGTCCTACATTGTAGTGTGTTTGGCACAAGTGCTCTGTTAATCTGACTAGACTACAATAAGGAAAATGTTGCTGTTAAATGTTTGTCAAAGAACTAATGTTTGGGTGAATTTAGCGAATAGCAATGAGGAATGGCAGGATCCAAATGTAGATATTTATTAAACAATATTTTATAATTATGAATGGGTAAAAAATTAATGCTGAAACAAACAAAGAAGCTGAATTTAGCACAACCAGCAGGTAACTGCCATACAAGGACAAGACCTGCCCAATGTACACTGGGAACACAAGAGGTGCATATACACCGGAAAGATGGCGGTAGATGAGTTGGGTGGTTTGTCAGGCTCCACTCCAATACTCTCTTACTCATTTTTTCAAAAAGTTACTGGTTTAAGAACAAAACAAAGATACCAGTTAAATAATAATTATAGAGATGAAGGAAATGTTTGCGTATTTCTGCTTTGCTGTTGGCTTCTGTTGTTGCCACTTGGACAACACCTAAGTGCAAACAAACAGATGTCTCAGGCTGACAACCATCAGTCAGTAAATATGAATGGATTACCGAGATTAAACTTCTTCGGACATGGATACCTTGTCATCTACTCGATCACAAAACAATCTGATCACCCCCGTCGCGGCACGCCAAGCAAACAAAACAACATCTGCTCGAACACCAAACAAATTGAACTCACCCATCGCGGCTCTCTAAGAAAGCGGGATTACCAGAGCGGCTACAAGTGGCGTGATTTCGGTGTTCTCTTGACTTTGATTTTGCTGTCTGGTGACGTACAACTGAATCCAGGCCCATTTGCTGGCCTTTCCCTGGAGGGTGCATCGGCAGGTGGATTGTGCGTGCAGCGGCTGAGCTCCGGAGGGACGGACGTCTTCCCCGAGGTAACAGGAATTCCAAACAGTGACGATATCCAATCAGTAAGGAAGCAACGAGAATTCAGATTTTTTCAGACTGTAAACCATGCACGGGTAATATGGGAGCCTATGTCTAAACCTAAGGGTATTCTAGGTGGACATCTGAACATTCGGAGTATATTGCCTAAATGGGACCAGATCCAACATCTGTTAACTGATTATAATTTAGATTTTTTAGCGTTGAGCGAAACTTGGCTACACAGTAATATCCAGACCAGTATGATTGATGTCCCTGGTTACATTTGTCATAGAAATGATAGAACATCTAAAAAAGGTGTGGGGGGGGGGGGGGGGGGGGGGGGAGTACTATTCTATGTTAGGGACACTCTGAAATGTAATGAAATCAAACTGGATACATCACTAGAATGTTTGGCTTTAAATGTTGTATTATCCCTAAGATGAATTTTAACATTATAGTACTGTATAATCCACCATCACATGATGCTTCATTTTATGAGAATTTAGACACAATTTTTAAACATGTAAATACTACTTGCACTGAATCTATTTTTCTTGGTGACTTTAATATTAACTGGCTAGAGAAAAGACGAAGAAAAAACTTAAAGAGACTGTTGTCAAAACACAGTCTTCATCAGATGATTAAAGGTCCAACAAGGATCACACGAGCGAGTAAAACTATGATAGATCTGATAGTCACTAACAGACCACAGAGAATTATCAGAACTTATAATTTATTAACAGGGCTTTCTGATCACATATGACCATGGTTGTACGGAAACTTACTAAACAGCGTTTACCCAAATTTATGAACGAAAGTAAACCAGGGAACATGGGTATCCCAAAAAACAAGTTGACACAAGTTAAAAATGATTTCGATAATTTAGACTGGAATAATGTTTTACAATCGAATGATTTAGAAAATTGTTGTAACTCCTTGATGAAAAACCTCACAAATCTGATTGAGAAATATAGTAAGACATTCAAGGGTATGCAACGAAAAGCCTCCCTACCATGGCTGAACAATGACATTCGTCAGCTAATGAAAAAAAGAGACTATGCATTGAAAAAAAAAAAAAAAAAAATCGCTGCTCTCTAAAACAAATATCGATTTCCTAAACTTTAAAGGGTTGAGAAATGCAGTAGTCAGAGAATTGCGTAAGGCAAAGACAGCTTATTTTATGCAATTGATTGAGGAATCGGAAGGAAATAGTTCATCCCTTTGGAAGCACCTCAATAGCCTTACTAAACTTAAGCCCAGTCAACAAAGAACAATAGCCGAGTTGGAAGTGAATGGAGTTATCAGCACTAACAATTCAGCTAATGCAAATGAATTCAATAAATTCTTTGTTCAGTCTGTGGAGGAGCTTGCTGAGAGTTTTGAACCAGCAACCCTCTCACAGACTACAAAGTTTGATCAAACAGATCTTTTTCACATCAAAGAGGTTAGTCAGGAAAAAGTACATACAATTATTAATAAATTAAATAAATCTAAGGCAAAGGATGTATTTGGGTTGGATACTGCCTTTATTACAACTTACTGCTCTGCCTTGATTAAACCCGTTACCCACCTTGTAAATCTTTCCATCAGAGTGGGCAAATTCCCACAAAGTTGGAAACAAGCTATCATTACACCGATTTTTAAGGCTGGTGCAAAGAATCAAGCAAGCAACTATAGGCCAATCTCAATACTGCCGGCTTTATCCAAAATATTAGAGAAAATTATCATAGAACAGTTAGTAGAACATCTTGAAGGTAATAAGCTTATCAACTCTAAACAGTTTGGATTTAGAGCAGGGTATTCTACGGAAATGGCTAATTGTTATCTTACCGAGAACATTAAGAGTAGGCTGGACAAGGGTAATGTTGTGGGGGCTGTGTTTATAGACCTAAAAAAGGCCTTTGACACCGTGAACCACAACATACTCTTGAATAAACTTACCACCTTCAACTTCTCTGAACATGCCATCGGCTGGTTTGCTTCATATCTGGAGCATAGAGAGCAACGTGTTAAAATAAACACAGCACTTTCAACATCATTACAATCCACAATGGGTATTCCACAGGGCTCCATTTTGGGGCCTCTGCTCTTTAGTCTTTACATAAACGACTTACCTACATGCTGTCAGTCAGCTAACTGTCAAATGGGTAACACTTTATTTGAAGGGGTGTGCATAAGACTGACATGACACTGTCATAAACATGACATAACACCTGTCATAAACATGAAGGAGTCTTTATGAATGTTTATGACTGTTGTCATTAAGTGTCATTCGGTAAATTATGACACTTTCAATGCAAAGTTGACATTGTTTAAAATGTCTTTGTTATGACAACTTGACATTACCCAAGACAAAAATGTCTTGATTATGACAACTTGAAATTAACAAAGACGGAAATGTCTTTGTTATGACAACTTGACATTAACCGAGAAATCATAACCTGTTAACCTGTGACAACTTTGGCCGTCATGACACCATTATAACTGTGTCATGAATATTTTACTTGTCCTCAAGTAAAGTGGAACACATTGTACTAGTTATAAAGATGTCCTTAAGGGTTATTACACTGCAAAATGCTTGAAGTTTGATAATTAGACCTGTTATGACATATTTGTGACAGGTTGACAGGTTATGATTTCTTGGTTAATATTAAGTTGTCATAACAAAGACATTTCCGTCTTTGTTAATGTCAAGTTGTCATAATCAAGACATTTTTGTCTTGGGTAATGTCAAGTTGTCATAACAAAGACATTTTTTGTCTTTGTTAATGTCAAGTTGTCATAACAAAGACATTTTAAACAATGTCAACTTTGCATTAAAAGTGTCATAATTTACCGAATGACACTTAATGACAACAGTCATAAACATTCATAAAGACTCCTTCATGTTCATGACAGATGTTATGTCATGTTTATGACAGTGTCATGTCAGTCTTATGCACACCCCTTCAAATAAAGTGTTACCGTCAAATGTATGCTGACGATACAGTAATTTATGCATCAGCTAGGACACCAACTATAGTAGCAGAGACCCTGACCAGGGAAATGGAGGGTATATCCCAATGGCTTAAAGAAAATCATCTGACGCTTAACATAAAAAAAACGGTATCTATGTGCTTCTCAATTAGAGGAAAGCCTAAATGTACTATTAAAATAGATCAAGAAGCAATAGAGGAAGTTGAGGAATTTAGATTTTTAGGTATTATTCTGGATTCCCAACTCAAATTCAATATACACATTAATAAACTCTGCAAGACTGTCCGGACAAACCTAAACTGTTTTAGAATGATTAGGCATCATATACCTGTCAGGGCAGCTTTGCTGTTTTTTCATGCTATGATACTCTCTCATTTATCTTATTGTGTTACTGTATGGGGCCAAGCCTCCCAGACAACAATCAAACCCATCATATCATTGTACAAACAAGCACTGAAAATTATGGATCAGAAACCAATTATGTGGCATCACTGTTTAATTGTACAGAAATACAAGCTTTTAGATTTTGATAGTTTTATTAAGTTTTCTTTTCTTAAGCTGATTTTTAAATGCACAAATAATCTAGCTCCAGCCGTACTCTGTCCTTTTGTGACAAAAATAAACATAAGGAATGTTGCCACTAGGAGAGCAGCGGGTGGCAACTGTATAGCAGAGAGGCGCAAAACCACTTTTGGCCAGTCAAGTTTCTCAGTGATAGGGACCCATTTCTGTCAGGTCCATTAAGTCAAGAACACACAGACAAAATAATTTAGAATTTAAATAAATAGATTGCAAACAGGTTATGGGTTAATGTTCCTGAATTGAAATTTGGCGGTATGGCTCTGTTCAGGGAGTCCTCTGACCTTTCATGAGCACCATGAAATAGCATAGAGTCAGAGGACAGCAGCAGCAGCATTAGGGAACACTCACACAGTTTTAGGACTGTGAGAGCTAAAATATCCCCCGTGAACAGAGCAGGCAACATGACATAAGCAAATGCCACATTATGCATAAGGAGGAGCTGGGGAGGTGGCGGGCAGCAGAAGCGAGCAGCGAGCCAGCAGAGCGAGCAGCAAGCATGTATGAGCAAGGTGAATGAGCTTTAAATAGGGCACCTTGTTTGAGCTTGGCCATTGAGCAGCGAGGGGAGTTAACCAGCTAATGCAGCTCAGCTGGAGCAGATCAGCTGACAAGACAGCGTTGATAGCAAATAGCATAAGCAGCGGCTTGACTACCTGGCCTGCCAGAACGGACGCTGACGCTTAATTTCTGTCAGGTCCATTAAGTCAAGAACACACAGACAAAATAATTTAGAATTTAATTGAATAGATTGCAAACAGGATATGGGTTAATGTTCCTGAATTGAAATTTGGCGGTATGGCTCTGTTCAGGGAGTCCTCTGACCTTTCATGAGCACCATGAAATAGCATAGAGTCAGAGGACAGCAGCAGCAGCATTAGGGAACGCTCACACAGTTTTAGGACTGTGAGAGCTAAAATATCCCCCCAAACAAAACCACACCTGGCAATCCTCTGTGATACAGAGGATGATTTATTTGACTACATGAGCTATTCCCCCAAAACAAAATTGAGTGTCTCGAACGGTGTCGTCTGAGCCGCCCTAATTTAGCGATTTATAATAGTAAGTAAAAATATTAATTAATTACTGAATGACTGACTAATCAAGACCCCAATAGCTAAAACGTCTCAGGTTACGACTGTAACCTAGGTTCCCTGAGAATGGGAACGAGACAATACGTCATTGACGCTATGGGGAAACGCCTCAGGCGTGACAGGTGTCTGAAATCACTATCAAATCACGTCAATCACATTGACCGGCGACAGCCGTGAATCATTATTGTGAATGATTAGCGTGCGACCTGGAAGCATATAAGGGCGCCTTGCAAACATGACAAATCACCTTATCGTCTGAAGGGACTGTACGGTAGGCGAGCCCCGAGGCATGGCAGGGAGACGTATTGTCTCGTTCCCATTCTCAGGGAACCTAGGTTACAGTCGTAACCTGAGACGTTCCCTTCCGAAGGGAACTCAACAATACGTCATTGACGCTATGGGGAACGAAATACCCAATCCGCCATGCTGAGGGGAGTGCATGCCCAAAGGCAGTGACAACTGTCAGAACCAGCAACTTCAAATGGAACGCTAGAACCACTCACCCTTAGGTCACACTGGGCTGTCAGTGACAGCATTCCCTCCGGTCATAGCCCAAGCTACAGCCTCACAGGAAAAACCTTATTAACACGGTTACCTGGGCCGGCTCCGGGCCTGGAACTACAGCTTCCAATTAGAAGGGGTCCCTTCTAGGGAATGTGGCTAGGGAACCCGAAGGAACCCCAGCCAATCACTATTCAGGGGAACGTACTCACCCCGAAAAGCCACCAGGACGGCCTGACCTGGCGTCAGAACATAGACACTAGTCTGGCCACTTCCTGTCTGTCTGAAGACAGAGCCTCTGGACAATTGCCTTAAGAACGGCATCCAACCCGAGGGACTGCGAAGCTGGCAGTGAACCACTCGGCCCAGATCTCAGAGACGGGATATCCCGGAGAGTATGACTCAGCATAGCGCTTTCCAACCCTTGCTAGCGAGGGGAGTTTCTCTACTCGATCCACTGATCAACCCAGTGTCTGTGTTTCAAAACACTGAGGAGGCCTGTGAAGGCCTAAGGGCTGATCTAACTGGGAGGCCTCACGAGAGGCCTACAACCGTCTGACCAGACTCAGGAGGCCGCATGCTCATAGCGACCCTCGGTGAGGGGAGCACAAGGTCCACCTGGTAGGCAAACCACGCTGTAGGCAGGAAAGGTTCCGGGAGGGAACCAGTAGCAGAGAATGAACACTTTAGCGAGCCAGGGCGCGAGCTCGCCTTCAGCAGCTGCCAACTAAGGCTAGCTGAGACTGATAGCAAGAGGCCACTAGCTTCATAAACCCAGCAACATAAGGGAACCATTCACAGGGAGGCCTGGAGAGGCCTACAACCTGATAGCCACAACCTGCGGGAACTCACCTTCAGGGAGGCCTGGTGAGGCCTACTACCTGAGCGTTCTCATTCAAGGAGGCCTGGAGGGGCCTCCTGAAAATCACAGCATGTGGGAATTCTCCTTCAGGGAGGCCTATTGAAGCCTTCTACCTGGAAACCACAGTATGTGGGAATTCTCCTTCAGGGAGGCCTGGTGAGGCCTACTGCCTGATAACCACAGTGAAAGTGGGAGCTCACCATCAAGGAGGCCTGGTGAGGTCTACTACCTGATAACCACAGGAAATGTGGGAGCTCACCTTCAGGGAGGCCTGGTAAGGCCTTCTACCTGATAACCGCAGTATGTGGGAATTCTACTTCAGGGAGGCCTGTTGAAGCCTTCTACCTGGAAACCACAGTATGTGGGAATTCTCCTTCAGGGAGGCCTGGTGAGGCCTACTGCCTGATAACCATAGTGAGAGTGGGAGCTCACCATCAAGGAGGCCTGGTGAGGCCTACAACCTGATAACCGCAGTATGTGGGAATTCTACTTCAGGGAGGCCTGTTGAAGCCTTCTACCTGATAACCGCAGTATGTGGGAATTCTACTTCAGGGAGGCCTGTTGAAGCCTTCTACCTGGAAACCACAGTATGTGGGAATTCTCCTTCAGGGAGGCCTGGTGAGGCCTACTGCCTGATAACCACAGTGAGAGTGGGAGCTCACCATCAAGGAGGCCTGGTGAGGCCTACTACCTGATAACCACAGGAAATGTGGGAGCTCACCTTCAGGGAGGCCTGGTGAGGCCTTCTACCTGATAACCGCAGTATGTGGGAATTCTCCTTCAGGGAGGCCTGGTGAGGCCTTCTACCTGGAAACCACAGTATGCCATAGTATGTGAGAATTCTCCTTCTGGGAGGCCTGGTGAGGCCTACTACCTAATAACCACAGTGAATGTGGGAGCTCACCATCAAGGAGGCCTGTGAGACCTACTACCTGATAACCACAGTGAATGTGGGAGCTCACCTTCAGGGAGGCCTGGCGAGGCCTTCTACCTGATAACCGCAGTATGTGGGAATTCTCCTTCAGGGAGGCCTGATGAAGCCTTCTACCTGAAAACCATATTATGTGGGAATTCAACTTCAGGGAGGCCTGGTGAGGCCTACTACCTGATAACCACAGTGAATGTGGGAGCTCACCATCAAGGAGGCCTGTGAGGCCTACTACCTGATAACCACAGGAAATGTGGGAGCTCTCCTTCAGGGAGGCCTGGTGAGGCCTTCTACCTGATAACTGCAGTATGTGGGAATTCAACTTCAGGGAGGCCTGTTGAAGCCTTCTACCTGAAAACCATAGTACGTGGGAATTCAACTTCAGGGAGGTCTGGTGAGGCCTACTACCTGATAACCACAGGGAATGTGGGAGCTCACCATCAAGGAGGCCTGTGAGGCCTACTACCTGATAACCACAGGAAATGTGGGAGCTCACCTTCAGGGAGGCCTGGTGAAGCCTTCTACCTGATAACCACAGTATTCTACTTCAGGGAGGCCTGGTGAGGCCTACTACCTGATAGCAACTGGTCACTGAGACTGGGTGATTGCACTGAGGCGGCCTTACAGGGCCAGCCAGCTGGGGACTCGCCTATCAGGGAGGCCTGGTTGGGCCTACTAGCTGATAGCAAGTACATTCTGCTACAAAGAGACAATGTTGGGAACATACTACACCAACATAAACTATTGGGCCCACACACAGGAGGCCTAATACGGCTAGCTACCTGGTAGCGGCTAAAAGTATGTCTCTAGAACATTGAGACTCACCTCCTAAGGCGGCCTGATTAAGGCCTACTACCTGTCGGTGAGTCAACTGCCGAAACACCAAGGCCAACCTCGATTAGAAGTAGGCTAGCCTACAGTGCCCTCACGGGGGCTGCCAGTCAAGGAGGCCTGCTGGGGCCTACTACCTGATGGCACAGCCCTTGTTGGCAGATAAGCTGTTACACAGCGCCTACAGCATCATGGTGCCTAATCACATTACCCATGGCAGTGTACTCAGCAAGAGAGCTAGCACCCTTAAAGCAAGGGGAGTACAACGTACGCCACTCTGCCTCAATGGAGGCCCCAGATAGTGAGGGGCCTACCATCTATGCATGGGCGTCAGCTCAGGGCAATGCTCTGGCTTCAGGGGAGCATACTTCGACCAAAGAAGTTGAAAGCTTTACTTCATACTCGACCCGAGCCATAGTGGTGCGAGGTAGGATGAAACAGAACCGGGAGTGAAGTGCTCAGACCTACGCTGTATCACAGGGGAACACTCACACCTCACCCTGAAGTTATCAGGGTGCGGGCCTGCCAGCGGCTCTAGGGGTGACAGAAATGCATCTGTGCTCAACCTAGGGGAGTGGGGCTTGAAAGAAAGCCAACCACCTACAACCCAGCGCTCGAGCAGTGGCTCAGCGAGGTGAGTAAAGCCTATACTGGCGGCCTAAAACCGTAGGCCAGTTCTGCACTGCAGGGTCTGGCAGGAGACCCAGTCTTATTCGTTCTTGTTTTGAAACGAAAGACGGCCTAACCCTGGCTCAAAAAAGACATATATACCACGGAGGCCTGTTGAGGCCTACCATGTCCTTATAAACCATCCTCTGCACCACGCTGCATTACTCTAGTCACCCCAGAATGCAGAGAAGGGGGCGGGCCTTGGCCTAACGACTCCCAAGGGAGGAGGCTGTTATACAGGGATGCTAGAAACCTACATTCACAAAGTGAAGGGTCAGAGGAAGAAATGCTAATTTTAGCAGAACGCCTCTAATATCCCTGACACAGCCTAGGCCAGCTACAGAGGTGGCCCTGGTGAGGGCCAGCCTCCAAGCAAAGATCTATCTGAGGGCTCGGAGGAGCCACAGCCTAACAAGGAATATAGTCTGTATTATTCCATAGAAAGGGCTGCAGGATCGCTCAGCCTAATGAACACTCAAACAGAGCTCAAGGGGCGAAATACTCAGAGAAGTCAAACGGTCCAATGGGCCGGACATAAGATCTATCTGAAGCTCTAGCATCAGTCAACACTCTAAGTAGAACATAATAAAAGAGAGACCAGCTACTCTACCCTAAGGTGGCTAACAGCCCGAAGGCTAACATAATTATCGCTCTGGCCACCTAATGGGGAACTTCAGGGCCCTGATAATCCAATAAAGTTCTTACCTTATTACCTTGACATGACCCCATAGCTCTATACAGGGAACGAGGTCTGTAGAGAGATACATTTCGGAATTTTAATTCACACAAAAATGACTCTAAAAAAGACCAGTCAGCTCACCTGCGGCGTGCGGAGTGAAGAATCGCCAGATAGTTCATTATGAACCTGGGGTTCCCACTATACATGCCTGAAAGAGGCGTTACTACTACCAAGCCTAGGCGGGCCATAGAAAATCATTTTATCACAGGCCCAGCCCCAGGCCTGATGTAATGAACGTCTGGGGATTAAGAAGAGAGGAGAGGGCTGTGATGTAGTGAAGCCCTCCGGGGAATTATCCATCAGCGACCCTGTGTGTGGTTGTGCTGGATAACCTCCCTCGGATCCTTCTTGCGGGAGTCACGCCTCTGCGCCCTATTCCTCCATGGAGGGGGCGCACGAGAGGCGCAAACGACTCAAACAAGGACACATGCATGCTCTGCGATCCCCTCAACATCAGTGAAACTAACCCGCTGATGTCGGTAAATACAGGCAGAGTATGGGCTCTTCCATGCCCTATAGATCTCAGAGTGAAGATCAGGAAGGAATGGAAGGCTCACCTGAGCTGGTGGAATTTCAGGCTGGGGAGAAAACAATCGTCGAATTTACCGCGAGCGATCTCTCCTCTCGCATGTCGCCATGGCAGCTATTCAGCCTGCCGGCGGTGCGCTCCACTCAGCTCTGCATATCTATCTGGGAGCCCACTATGCAAATCGCAGCTCTGCCTCGGCACGAGCGGGACCTGGACCAGGCATTAAACCCCCTTCACTCGAGAAGAGGGTCAGACGAGAGCGGAGCGTTTAAAATGAGAAACGCTCACAGTTCGCACAGAGGATTCCCACGAGAATCTCCCGTGCGCGCTCTTCTCCCAGGCAGGAAACACACAGCTCGCTGTGCATTTCATAAATTCTCCTACCGTTTCTTTGAGTAGCAATTTCAAACAGACAGTCCCTGAAGACGAAAAGATGATTTGTCATGTTTGCAAGGCGCCCTTATATGCTTCCAGGTCGCACGCTAATCATTCACAATAATGATTCACGGGCTGTCGCCGGTCAATGTGATTGACGTGATTTGATAGTGATTTCAGACACCTGTCACGCCTGAGGCGTTTCCCCATAGCGTCAATGACGTATTGTTGAGTTCCCTTCGGAAGGGAACATGCTGTTACCTAGATTATCCGTCTTTAAACTGTTTGACAGTCTACAGTGTAAGCTCTATGGATAGATGACTAATCCACCTCTAAGAACGCGCTAGATGAACAAATTAAACAGCTGATAGCGCATCAGGGGCGTTAACTGAGCAGAGCGCGAGCAAAATAATGATCAAATGTGTTTTATTAATGAAACAGATCAGAGACTTGAGCTCATGGCTTTCAAGGCGTCAGAATATCCCGAACATCGGGACGGAGGTATCGTTCGTAAGCAGCAGAAACCACCGCCCCATAGCTTAAAGGGTTAAACCGGAGCGAGTGCCGCCGCCGTAGTTGCTGCACAATGCGTAGAGTGAGCTGTATACGGTCCGGAGGCAGTCCGCAGAAGTTAATTCCTATCACAGCAAGCTGCTTGAATCTGCGCTGCATAGTGGTAAAAGCCAGCGTGAGCCAATGAGTTGCCAATGACAACAGATAACGCACGTAGCCAATATGATCGCATAAGCATTTTTTTAGTTAGTTAGATAAGCCCAAATGCCAAACGGATAGCATTAACGAGAAGCGTGTTGCCAACACACTGATAGCTTTTAGCAATGATATTAAAAAGGAACTTAGCTTCGTGAAGACTTCAGAGATGAATGGAGAATGAATCACGTCGAGTCCTGTGTCGATATTCCAGCAGAAGCGAGCAGCGAGCCAGCAGAGCGAGCAGCAAGCATGTATGAGCAAGGTGAATGAGCTTTAAATAGGGCACCTTGTTTGAGCTTGGCCATTGAGCAGCGAGGGGAGTTAACCAGCTAATGCAGCTCAGCTGGAGCAGATCAGTTGACAAGACAGCGTTGATAGCAAATAGCATAAGCAGCGGCTTGACTACCTGGCCTGCCAGAACTGACGCTGACGATTAATTTTTGGAATGATTTACCAACAGAAATAAAAACAGAAACTGACCTGAAAACATTTAATAGAAAAGTAAAACACTGGCTGAAAGAAAATCAAATATGTGGACATTGAGTCATTCTTGTCTGTGCTGGATGTTATGTGTTGTTTTGTGTAATGTGGTTGAGATTGTGTAAAATGTCAATTAGTGTTTATAATGTATTTCATGCCTGATTGTGTAATAATCTATGCTATGTTTTAGTATATGTTTTTAGAAAGGCCTGACCAGGGACTGGGGTTGCAAATTAGCCATTGGCTAGAAACCTTTTATGCAACACATCTACACATTTTTGTTATGGTTTTGTCTGTGATAATTATGTATGTAATAATGTGCGCTGCATTGTCCCTGACAAATAAACTAATAATAATAATAAAAAGTTCCAAATCGCATACTATCCGTCCTAAATAGTATTTGAAAACAGAATTAGTATGTCCCATATCGTAGTTTATTAGAACTACAAACACAAGTAAAATTTTTTTTAAAAACTACAGACATGGAGGACACGTGAGTCCAGCGGTTATGTAGAGTGGTTTAGATAAAGGGGTTTGAGTGATTAATTATCAATATTTAACCTGAAGAGAATGTATTTATTCAATGTCGTCCACATTATTCTTCATCTGCAGCAGCATTGTGAACTTTTGTAAATATATGTTTAGCCATAGCTTTTAAATGCATCATTATATTCAAATTTTAAACACATGAGGAGAGTCTCCACATGAAAGACCCAAGACTGGCAGATCAACGTGCTACAACATTTCTCTCCGAAACGGTAGGAAATTAAATTAGATTGAATGGAGGATTTTAACTGTGACAAGATGATTGACAGCAGTTTACGGTGACAGGATGCACACGACAGAGCTGTCCGTTAAAGATGACGAAGCTGTCCCAAAGCTACTTTTTCTTCACAAAAAGAGTACATACTTTTAGGGCATAGTATAAGTAGGCAGATAGGGATCTAGCAAAGTACTTAAATTCGCAAGGGGTAACAGACTATCAAGACACCAGGGGCTCGTTCTTCGTACGTCGCTAACTCAGTTAGCTGGATTTGATTGTTAAAATATAAATATCAAGCTCACTGTATTACATATGTAAATGTAAAATGTAAATGTACATACACAGTTACAATGCAGCTCTAGCCAGGACAAGTTCACACAATGAAATGAACTTTGGCCAACTAAAGGGAATATTTCAGTGTCTGAAAAGCCTGAGGGTTGCACCTGACAGGACCTGTGACATTACATGTGCCATATTACACAACATTGCCAACATCAAAAAAAAAAGAAGGGGAAAAAAGGTTGAATTAAGCCTAAATGTTTAATAAAAGACAAGACACATTTGCTTAGTTCCTTGAGTCTTATTTCAATAGTTCTTTGTAAAGAAAAGCCAGTCATTCAGTCATCTTTTGCCTGCAATAAGAGATATTATGCAAGGTCAGCAATAGTACTCTGTGTGAAATAGTGTATTTTACTCTGAAGTTTATTTTGAAGCAACTCTATTTCTAGTGCAATTTCTTTCTTTAAGTAATCAAGTTCTATTTCTCCCCCTGATTTTTGTTTTTTCAAAATACTCTATTTTCTGTTGAAGACTCATAGGGAATGAATTTCACCCTGTGTCATTTGTCAAATTTTCACACATGCCTCATGCAACAAATAAAAAGGAAAAGTTGTCTATACTCTGCCCACACCTGTATCACTGCGTTGTGCAGACTCTTCTGTAGGCCTTTCTGTGTGGACTCATGTCAGAAATAATAGACATAGGCACAAGTATAAATCAATTAAAATTATTTATGTATTTGCAGGTAGTCTACTTCCTCCAAAGGACTTCTGAGAAGGTCATCTGAGAAGGTTTCTTCACTATCCAGTGCAATGTGATTAATAACTCATGGCAAAATATTTTCACATTAACATAAGTTTATCAGTTTTTACTTTCACAAGTCAAAGCAATTCATCATTACTCAAGATTTAACAGTTGAAATGACTATACCAGCCAATATGCATTATATGCCTACTTAATTTAATGCAGCAACAAATTATTTCACAGTGTACTAAGATAATTTCCATCTCATTTACCAGTAATGAAGGTGTTGCTGCTACTGGTCCCTGGATGTGTGTCTGGAAGAGCTGAACCCAGGGATGCCCTCCACAACAACAGGTCAATTCACACTCAACCCAGGGGTCAGCTCTTCTGCCAGGGTGCAGGAGCATCTGTTTTTTTTTCCAGCCTTTTTCTTGGTTGCTTTTATAAACAGACAATCATTTATTTAACAGTGCATTTTTGAAAGAGACTAGTAGGCCTATAAGGCCTAGTAAAAATTACCATTACGTAGAAGATTTTTGTACTTCACTTTCATCATGTTCACTATAGTGTGGTGACTCTGACATGACAATGAACAAAGTAATTATGAAATTATTAAAATAGAAAAAAAAAAAATAATAAGTTATTAAAACATCTAACATGGCCACCACAAACGCATTTAATTTGTCTGCTACTTTTGCCAGCCCTCTCCTGGCTTTGCACACTTAGAAGTGTTCCCTGGCGTTTTAATTAAAGACTCAAAATCGGCATAACCTTCTCTTTCTCTGCTTGGGAGAAAAACTGGGCGTGTTCTTTGGCCATGCTGAACAGCCAATAGCAGCGTCGCTGATCACTGTTTCTGCTATCGACACATATCCCCTTTTAAACCAATGCGTGAACGCGCAGTTATCTCAGATAACTCAATCCAGCGATACTAATCATAAACAACAGATGTGTTCGAAGAACCCACTTAGCCGGATCATGATTAGCCCGATGATATTATCTTGGATGTCTCATTTGATCTCGGATGTTTTAAGCAACGTACGAAGAACAAGCCCCAGGAAACAAGGAATATAGGGGGAAACAAACAGAAACAAGAACTGAAATACAAAATATCCACAGAACAAATGAAAGCTAAACTCTTTTCCATTTACTCTTCCCATAATGAATGAACTGAACATAATACTTGTTGAGCAGGGCAGCATGGGTAGCACCTCACTGCAAGTATGTCTTTGATTTGAACCCTGTTTGAATATTCTCCAAGTGTTGACCGGAGTTTTAGAGAAAGCGGTTTGGAAAATGGATGGATGGATGTTGAGCATGTGAAATTTTAAACTCTTTGATATCCTTTAGTTTTTGATCATGAGCATTCATCTCTGGCCAAAGAACTTTTTGAGCCCGTCACATCTGTTTTTTGTTTGGTTCGCATCTCTTGCTTTGTATTTAATCTGGGGGTGTGTCTCAATCAGCTCCCTAGTTCAGCAGTCAGGGCACTGATCAGGGAGTCAGCCATAAGGGCTGTCTCAATCGCAAAACCTACCAGTGTACTAGAATGTTTAAAGTCCCACAATGCACCGTGAAAACCCTGACTATGTTCCCTTAACAGAAGTTCTGAAGTGCAAAACATAAATCACGTGAACTCACACATAATGAAACACAATAGACGTTTTTATTGAATACTTTATTACAAATGAAGTGGATTAGATGCCATATTTGTCAAATACACAGACATTTTCTGATATTTTCATGGAGCAACAGAAATACTTTTCATTCAATATTTTCTTTACTGCTTACAGTGCCATATGTACAAGAATTCAACATAGTTCAAGATAAGCCTTTACTATTTAAATACCAATAAATTGCCATTTCAATTTGATAAACTTGGCACAATATAACATTACGATTACATGAAGTGTTTTTACTGTTATAAAAACACAAATTTGTGAGGATAAGCTGAGCTGAATGTTCGCTACATAGAGAGTTAAGGAGTAAACATTTTATTACACTGGTAGGGTTTGCCGTCACCTGCCACTACGATGACCCTCAAATTGCTGTTCTAGATCAGGGCCAACAAACACAACCCTGTAGACCTCCCAGACACATCAGGCCTTGACTGAAGGGAAGCCATCATCAGGTGTCTGGAGAGCATCTGTCCCCGATCCAGGACACAGCCAGACCCAGAGCCCAGCCCACCACCACCCTCGACCACGGAGACTTTGCGAGAGCCCCCCCCCCCGCAGACAGAGAGCAACCGCCCGCCGCAATGTGTGAACCAGAGCCTAAAAAGGAAGGGACAGCGCCGACCATCGCTCCAGAGCCGGGGCAGACCAGGGGTCTGACATGGGGTGTGAGCCAGCAACAGCAGCAACAGAGGGAATACTGGTAAATTTGGACACGGGGGACTGGCTGATGGATTTGAAAACAGAGGAAAACTGATGGATGCCTCCAGTCTTTCGGCTTTCACGGTGACACCTTGCTGTGACGTAAAGCCGCAGGTTGTAAAACCACTAGCCTCACCCGAGCGAGAGGATCCTGTGGGTCCGCCTCCAGCCTTTGATCCCTACACTCCACCTTTGCCCATTGATCTGTCAGCTCCACCTTGGCTCCTCCCACCCTCAGCTCCACCAGAGACCCTCGACCTTGAGGCTCCACCAGGTTCCCTCGTCCCTCCGGCTTCACCTTGCTCACTCTCTGCCTACGCCATGGCTTGCAAGCCTTTCTGATGCGCTCAGTCTCTCCACCCCTAAGGCTACAGCGGGTTCCTCCTTCCCTCTGGCTTTGCCTCTGTCCTCCATCACACCGGCTCTGCTTCAGTTCTCTGGCACTCTGGCCCTGCCTCAGACGCTCTTCACCACTTTTTCACCTAGGTCTCCAGTGCCAGCGGTTTCCCTCAAGTCTTATCCTCCGAAAAGGTAAAGTAAGGGATTACTGTTCATTTTTAGGTAATTTAATTACAGTTACTTATAATGTACTTGCGTTACATACAGTAAATTTGTTCAACAGTTCTGCATAAATAAATAATGAATTTAAAATATAAATATGCCTCTTTAAAATCGTTAATTGTAGTGCAGTCTTTTAGGCGCATACTAAACAAATTACCTGTGTGTGGCAAATACGCAGCCCTGCCCGATCGAAAAAAACGTTTTCAACTTAGATAAGTGTTATACTGACACGGAAATTTAGCTTAAAAGGACATTCGAGAGTTTGGAATATATTTCCACGATTGCCGACATTTGGACGAGCCATAACAAAAGTTTTCTCGGAATGAAGGCACATTGGATTGATCCTTCTACTTTTTTTTTTTTGGACATGCAGCATTAGCTTGTAAAAAAATTAGAGGGAGACACACGTATGATGTAATGACCAATGAAATCGAACAAGTCCAAGTCAAGTCAAGTCAAGTCACCTTTATTTATATAGCGCTTTTTACAATACAAATTTTTTCAAAGCAGCTTCACAGAGATAACAGGAAAATAATGTTATAATAGTATTGTTAAATTCAAAATTAAATGTTAAATGTCCCCAACTAAGCAAGTCAAAAGCCAATGGCGACAAAGGCGAAGAGAGGTGAAAAAGGCAACAGTGGCAAGGAACCAAAACTCCATCAGGTGACAGAATGGAGAAAAAAACCTTGGGAGAACCCAGGCTCAGTCGGGGGGCCAGTCCTCCTTTGGCCAACGAACAAACAGTGAATGATTATGATTTAGGCAGCATAATGTCAGGAATCAGATGTGATCAGAACTTTCACGATATTTATCCAGTTCATCTGGTTGGGGGTCGGAGTCATCACGCCGGTGTGGAGATGAGTATGCTGAGGTGTCCATGAGGCCTTCAGTGTTGATGAGGCTGGCACTTCAGGGATGCGTTGCCGTCATGTCCAGGTGATGGTCCTTCCTCAGATCTGGATATAGCCTGGATCCGGCGGTTTGCTGTAAATCTCGGGATAAACAAAGAGACTAATATTAGCGTAGACGCCATCCTTCTTATGATGTACAAAGTACATCAGGAATTATGGGAAGTGTTCCCATTTCCGGCTGATCTAAACTACGCAGCCTAACATTGAATTATAGAAGTCTATAGTGTGTTATGTGTATGCTAAGCCAAAGAGATGTGTTTTTAGTCTAGATTTAAACTGACAGACTGTGTCTGCTTCCCGAACAACGTTAGGAAGATTGTTCCAAAGTTTTGGTGCTAAATAGGAAACGGATCTACCGCCAGCAGTCAATTTAGATATTCTATGTATTATCAACTGGCCAGAATTTTGAGATCGCAATAGACGTGAAGGACTATAATGCGTTAAGAGCTCGCTCAAGTACTGGGCAGCTAAACCATTTAGTGCTTTGTAAGTAATCAGCAATATTTAAAAATTTATACGATGTTTAATAGGCAGCCAATGCAGTGTTGACAGAACCGGGCTAATATGGTCATACTTCCTGGTTCTGGTAAGAACTCTAGCGGCTGCGTTTTGAACTAGCTGTACAATAATCTAGCCTTGAGGTCATGAAAGCATGAACTAATTGTTCCGCATTTGTCAGTGAGAGCATATGACGTAATTTAGATATATTTTTAAGATGGAAAAATGCGATTTTACAGATACTAGACACGTGACTTTCAATGAAAGATTGGTATCAAAGAGCACACCCAGGTTCCTGACTGACGACGAAGACTTAACAGAGCAGCCATCAAGTGTTAGACAGTATTCTAGGTTATTAGGTGAGGAAGTTTTTTGTCCAATGATTAGAATCTCTGTTTTTTCAGAATTTAGTAATAGGAAATTACTGGTCATCCAATTTTTTATATTAGCTATGCATTCCGTTAATTTTGTGAATTGGTAAGTTTCGTTAGGTTTTGAAGAAATATACAGCTGAGTATCATCAGCATAACAGTGAAAGCTAATTCCATATTTCCTAATTATATCTCCTAATGGTAGCATGTACAGAGTGAACAGCAGCGGTCCTAGTACTGAGCCTTGTGGTACGCCATACTGAACTTGTGATCGATAAGACATCTCTTCATTTACTGCTACAAACTGAAAACGGTCAGATAAGTATGATTTAAACCATGCTAGTGCAATTCCGCTAATGCCAACATAGTTTTCTAGTCTATTTAAAAGAATGTTGTGGTCGATAGTATCAAATGCAGCACTAAGATCAAGTGACACTAATAGAGAGATACAACCACGATCGGATGATAGGAGCAAATCATTTGTGACTTTAATGAGAGCTATACTACTATAATACTAATTATTTCTTCACAAGACTTTTAAAAATTGTATCATGTGGCCTAGAATATTTGCTTCAAAACTATGTGAAAATCATCCTGACTACTCATTCAGATAAGACAATATATTGACTTAAAATTTGTAAGACGTGTTTTGTGTAAGAAAGCTTTATGCGGAGGGGCGTTAACAACCCATTAGTATATAGTGTTTTCACACCTGAGAAAGACAAAGGCCCTCCCCTAATAGCCCTATAAGGTGCTATCAGGTGCTGTCATTGTGAGAAGCCTTGCACAAAGAAGGAGGAGAGACTTAAAAAAGAATGGCTTTTAGATGGTTTGGATTTATTTACAACACAACCAAGTTATTTACAACACAATCAAAAAGATACACAACCAAAGACAAAAAAGCACATTAGTAAAACACACTGATCTAAAGACAGAGACTTGGACAGTCACACAGCTTTGTGCCATTCCTAAAACATATAGGTTACATACTGTAACTATTCAATGTGTTTGAGTTCTGTTTTTGTGATCTTGGTTTCCCCTGTCTTTGTGGTTTTTGGTTTAGCCCTGTTAAGTTTTCCCGCTCCTCGTTTGTGTTCAGTTTCATCATCTGTGTTCTGTTAATTATTCAATCATTCCATGTGTATTTAGCCCTGTGTTTTCTCCCAGTGTTTGTCGATCGTCGTCTTTGAATGGTTGTGTGTTTCCTGATTTCCTGGAGTTTTGTTCTTGTTTGAGTTTGGAAGTTTTCATTTTTGTTATTAAAAACTATGGTCTTTGAAATTCCGTGTCCTCGTCTTCGGTCACCTGCACACCAACCCTGACAGAACGATCGACCACAAAATGGATTTTGCAGCAGTGGAGATCCTCCTTCTCTCCAGGAGAACCAGTCCCTCGAGGCACACACACAGAGGTATTTGAACTTGGTACCCCATGTGCATTATGATGACACCAGCCTCTGTGTGTTCTTCCGGGCAGGTCTCAACCCAGAGACCAGAGCACGCCTGCCCGGGGATGGGCCTCGGGGGAACTTCCAGGGCTATGTGGAGTGGGTGCTGGTATCCTGTGGATCATCTTTCACCGTTGTTGATCTTACCAGCCCCACTCCAAACACAGAGCCCGTTGACCCAGAGCCAGAGCCCGTTGACCCAGAGCCAGAGCCCTTGACCAGAGCCAGAGCCCGTTGACCAGAGCCGAGCCCGTTGACCAGAGCCAGAGCCCGTTGACCCAGAGCCAGAGCCCGTTGACCCAGAGCCAGAGCCCGTTGACCCAGAGCCAGAGCCCGTTGACCCAGAGCCAGAGCCCGTTGACCCAGAGCCAGAGCCCGTCCAGCCAGAGCCCGTCCAGCCAGAGACGTCCAGCAGAGACTTCTTCCCCGCTGGTCCCGTCCAGCCCTGCCGAGCCCTCACCGCTGGTCCCGTCCAGCCCTGCCGAGCCCTCACCGCTGGTCCCGTCCAGCCCTGCCGAGCCCTCACCGCTGGTCCCGTCCAGCCCTGCCGAGCCCTCACCGCTGGTCCACGTCTGTCACGTCACGTCTGCCCAGCCTGTCCCAGAGCCTGTCCCTTTTCCAGTCACTCTCCCCATTAATTTTTTGGGGGGGGCAAAGGCCCTCGCCGTGGGCGCCGAAGGACCCACGGCCACCCGAAGGGGTCTCACCGCCGTGGCCGCCCGAAGGGTCTCACCGCCGTGGCCGCCCGAAGGGGTCTCGCCGCCGTGGCCGCCCGAAGGGGTCTCGCCGCCGTGGCCGCCCGAAGGGGTCTCGCCGCCGTGGCCGCCCGAAGGGGTCTCACCGCCGTGGCCGCCCGAAGGGGTCTCACCGCCGTGGCCGCCCGAAGGGGTCTCACCGCCGTGGCCGCCCGAAGGGGTCTCACCGCCGTGGCCGCCCTAAGGGGTCTCACCGCCGTGGCCGCCCGAAGGGGTCTCACCGCCGTGGCCGCCCGAAGGGGTCTCACCGCCGTGGCCGCCCGAAGGGGTCTCACCGCCGTGGCCGCCCGAAGGGGTCTCACCGCCGTGGCCGCCCGAAGGGGTCTCACCGCCATGGCCGCCCGAAGGGGTCTCACCGCCATGGCCGCCCGAAGGGGTCTCACCGCCATGGCCCGCCCGAAGGGGTCTCACCGCCATGGCCGCCCGAAGGGGTCTCACCGCCATGGCGCCCGAAGGGGTCTCACCGCCATGGCCGCCCGAAGGGGTCTCACCGCCATGGCCGCCAAGGGGTCTCACGCCATGGCCGCCCGAAGGGTCTCAACCGCCATGGTCACGCCCGCAGCCTGCTCCGCCCTGGCCACGCCCACAGTCTGCTCCGCCCTGGCTACGCCCCAGTCTGCTCTGCCTGGCCACGTCCGCAGTCTGCTCCGCCCTGGCCACGCCCGCAGCCTGCTCCGCCCTGGCCACGCCCACAGCCTGCTCCGCCCTGGCCACGCCCACAGCTGCTCGCCCTGGCCACGCCCCAGCCTGCACCGTCGTGCCACGCCCACAGCCTGCTCCGCCATGGCCACGCCCACAGCCTGCTCCGCCCTGGAGGCTTCCTGACCTGCACTATGCCCTCGTCAGCCTCCAGGGCGCCCACCCTCCCACCCCTTTGGATGTTATACGGCGCGAGATCGCGCCTTCGGGGAGGGGGGAGGTACTGTAACTATTCAATGTGTTTGAGTTCTGTTTTTGTGATCTTGGTTTCCCCTGTCTTTGTGGTTTTTGGTTTAGCCCTGTTAAGTTTTCCCGCTCCTCGTTTGTGTTCAGTTTCATCACCTGTGTTCTGTTAATTATTCAATCATTCCATGTGTATTTAGCCCTGTGTTTTCTCCCAGTGTTTGTAGATCGTCGTCTTTGAATGGTTGTGTGTTTCCTGATTTCCTGGAGTTTTGTTCTTGTTTGAGTTTGGAAGTTTTCATTTTTGTTATTAAAAACTATGGTCTTTGAAATTCCGTGTCCTCGTCTTCGGTCACCTGCACACCAACCCTGACACATACCTGTCATCTCCAAGGTGTTTGATTTTTCACCATGTTCATGTACAGAGACTCACGTGAATGTCAGCTGGACTCATCAGTGCTGGTCCCTGTAAAAACATTTTTTATAAAACAAAAAAACAGCTGTGAACATGCTGATATCAGGAGAAATTATTTTAGATTTTTCTGGTTCAAATTATGAAATTTACTAAATACATACATACTATATATATATATGAACTCCCAATATATGTTGTGCCTTGTAGTTGTAGGCATATGTAGGGCTGCATGAAATAATAACAATAGCCTGTAGCAGCTAGGCAGCCTATAAATCACTAAAAAGTTCAGTAACACTACATTAGAGAAAACTATATGGATTATCATGTTACTTAAAACGTTTCCATTCGTTACAACGTTATGAGATGAGATTGTTGTAGTAAAACCATAAAGCCTAATGATTGGTTTGTTTTACTTTTCAAACCCACAGCGCGCGTGACTCAAACTCAGCGCGTGCAAACATTTACTGAATGCGATCGAGCCGGACCAAACTATGAAACGTAATATTATATAACATAGTTTTTTGGTCCGGGCTCGATCGCATATTCTTACATAATTATACATATCTTCATGTGAGCAGATATCCACAAACACAATAAACACAAGTCTAAACATTATAATATTCACAATCATACGAGCCTTCTGTATCGTGCTGTTTAATTATCGAACATATGTTTTTATGTATATACATTTAGCATTAGGCTTCATGTTTTACTCCAATCACATTTCATAACGTACATTTTAGTATGGCACCAGTTTAACTAGTAGCTACAAGTTTATGCAACAATAACATGCTGCTAACATGCTACTAACAATGACATGTCTTACCTTATTTAAAATCGTTCTCATAATCAAATTGTGTTCTTCTAACTCGTCTGATGTAAATCCAAGATAAACAGCACAGCACACTCGTGAAAAGCAGAGCAGGGGCTCGTTCTTCGTACGTTGCTTAAAACATCCGAGATCAAATGAGACATCCAAGATAATATCATCGGGCTAATCATGATCCGGCTAAGTGGGTTCTTCGAACACTCCTGTTGTTTATGATTAGTATCGCTGGATTGAGTTATCTGAGATAACTGCGCGTTCACGCGTTGGTTTAAAAGGGGATATGTATCGATAGCAGAAACAGTGATCAGCGACGCTGCTATTGGCTGTTCAGCATGGCCAAAGAACACGCCCAGTTTTTCTCCCAAGCAGAGAAAGAGAAGGTTATGCCGATTTTGAGTCTTTAATTAAAACGCCAGGGAACACTTCTAAGTGTGCAAAAGCCAGGAGAGAGGGCTGGCAAAAGTAGCAGATGAATTAAATGCGTTTGTGGTTGCCATGTTAGATGTTTTTTTCTTTTTCTTTTTTAATAATTTCATAATTACTTTGTTCATTGTCATGTCAGAGTCACCACACTATAGTGAACATGATGAAAGTGGAGTACAAAAATCTTCTACGTAATGGTAATTTTTACTAGGCCTTATAAGCCTACTAGTCTCTTTCAAAAAGGCACTGTTAAATAAATGATTGTCTGTTTATAAAAGCAACCAAGAAACAGATGCTCCTGCACCCTGGCAGAAGAGCTGACCCCTGGGTTGAGTGTGAATTGACCTGTTGTTGTGGAGGGCATCCCTGGGTTCAGCTCTCCCAGACACACATCCAGGGACCAGTAGCAGCAACACCTTCATTACTGGTAAATGAGATGGAAAGTACACTGTGAAATAATTTGTTGCTGCATTAAATTAAGTAGGCCTATAATGCATATTGGCTGGAAATAGTCATTGAAATAGTCATTGAAATAGTCATTTCAACTGTTAAATCTTGAGTAATGATAAATTGCTTTGACTTGTGAAAGTAAAAACTGATAAACTTATGTTAATGTGAAAATATTTTGCCATGAGTTATTAATCACATTGCACTGGAGAGTGAAGAAACCTTCTCAGATGACTGTCCTTTGGAGGAAGTAGACTACCTGCAAATACATAAATAATTTTAATTGATTTATACTTGTGCCTATGTCTATTATTTCTGACATGAGTCCACATGTACAGAAAGGCCTACAGAAGAGTCTGCACAACGCAGTGATACAGGTGTGCAGGGGCGGATCTACGGGGTGGCAAAGGGTGGCAGCTGCCACCCCTGGGATACAGTCTTGCCACCCCTGTTGCCACCCCATTTATGAATCAGATAATATTTTTTAAGTATATTTTATGTTCATAGCCTACACGTTAAGGCCAAGGAGACCCGCACCAAACTCCTCTCAAACAGAAATCGCCGATTTAGAATCCCCTCCCCCTCAAATGGTTTCACCCATCACCAGCACGCGACGCGACCCCCGCGAAATTTCACCAGTCAGGCAGTGCATCTGTCTTCAGTACGCAGTTTCTCGGAGTCGGAGAAGAGAGGCTGTGACTGAGTTATCAGTAAGTTTTTTAGATGCAAGTTTGTTTGACACCAAGTCGAATAGCAGACAGTTAACCCTGCAACAACCACAGTGTTAAGTTACGTTATTTACATCCGCAATACTTTGTCTCATTGAGCGTTTACTATGCATAACTATGATTAACTTTGGATATATAATAACAATGAGCAGTGCTGGACTGACCATCGGGCATACCGGGCATTTTCCCGGTGGGCCGACGTGCTTTTTGGGCCAATACATCTCATACCTTTAAACTTTTTATTTTTTGAACGGCCCATAGCAGAACTAGGCTACTTTCAGAACACAGGCTATAAGGAACCCATTACCCAGTTACGCATTATTTCCACATCTGCATATTGGACGATTATGCATTTTACTAGAATTGTAGAGTAGCCTATGAGACTAAATAAACGCTCAATGCAGTTTCCATCAAAATAAAAGATAATGTGTTTATCTCTTTCAAATATAGAAATTAGTTCTAACTTCTAACCTAATTATGAAAGTTTCTTTTATTTTTCAGTGCATGTGTTTTACAATATAATGGCTGTTATTAAAAAGTATTATTAGTCATGTGATTAATATTATAACTATGATTAATTATGTAGTAGTGTGATGTAGACAGACACTATATCACACAACTAAAAGAGTTTTGAGTTTTTCTTTGTTCAATTTGCACACTGAGTATAGGTTGGAACTCTTAATTTTGAACTCTCAAACTGCACCAGATTGATGAATTTAACATTAAAAAGCAAAAAAAAAATCTTACGGGGAGCATGCCCCCGAACCCCCCTAGAGGGACAAACGTACACTCAACACAAATTGACCAAACTTCTTGTGAGGAACACTGCTAGAAAAAGTGAAGGAGCAGCACCATCCCCCCCCCCCCTCACCAATTATGGTGAGGTGATTCGCACTTATGGCCCCCCTCCGAAAACTCATGCCACCCCCTTGCCACCCCAGGAAAAAATCTCTAGATCCGCCACTGGAGGTGTGGGCAGTGTAACTTTTCCTTTTTATTTGTTGCATGAGGCATGTGTGACAATTTGACAAATGACACAGGGTGAAATTCATTCCCTATGAGTCTTCAACAGAAAATAGAGTATTTTGAAAAAACAAAAATCAGGGGGAGAAATAGAACTTGACTACTTAAAGAAAGAAATTGCACTAGAAATAGAGTTGCTTCAAAATAAACTTCAGAGTAAAATACACTATTTCACACAGAGTACTATTGCTGACCTTGCATAATATCTCTTATTGCAGGCAAAAGATGACTGAATGACTGGCTTTTCTTTACAAAGAACTATTGAAATAAGACTCAATGAACTAAGCAATGTCTTGTCTTTTATTAAACATTTAGGCTTAATTAAACCTTTTCCCCCCTTCTTTTTCTGATGTTGGCAATGTTGTGTAATATGGCACATGCAATGTCACAGGTCCTGTCAGGTGCAACCCTCAGGTTTTTCAGACACTGAAATCTTCCCTTTAGTTGGCCAAAGTTCATTTCATTGTGTGACCTTGTCCTGGCTAGAGCTGCATTGTAACTGTGTATGTACATTTACATTTTACATTTACATATGTAATACAGTGAGCTGGATATTTATATTTTTCCTTACCATGTTCAAGTAATGTGCATCAATGTGAATGTCTCTGTGCTTCCACATTAGTAATATGAATAGTCACACGCCATCTAGAGATTTTAGTCTGTCAACTGCCTTTTTTAAAATTTGATATAATATTACTAATCTGGAATATTAAGAATTGTAATAGTAACTTGGCTGCACATTTACATTGTGATCCCCCTTTCTGTACACAAAATCCCCTTCATAGAGGCCTAGATGGGAACATGTGTGCAGTCTATTGACCAATCACATTAGGGAAGCCTGAGGGACATATCTGTGTCATATTAATCGGCATGTTCATGATTGCATGATCTTCATTAAAAATTATAATATACCTGCGTTGGCAAAAAAAAAAAAAAAAAAAAAAAAAACCTGCTATAGCCTACAACCTTGGGTCTAAACTGGCTTGGAAATGCCACAAAAAAACCCCCTAAAAACTGCCTGAGTGCCAGGGTAAAATTTGTGAATGACACGACAGACAGCACTTATCAAGTTCTCCGCATCTCCAATAGTTTAAAGGAAAGAGCCACTCGCAAATAATATCAGGACAATGCGCACAGATTGTGCTGTTATTAAAGGCCGACTCCGACGAGTCGAACATTTAATGTGCGTTTCCAAAAAATAATTGATGTAAACGACATCCGAGAATAATATTCTCTCAAAAAGTACACTATCGCGCTGCGTTAAAAGACTTCTCGTATCACCTGCGCTTATGAAGCCGCGATCTAATCCTGTTTACATGAAATAAGCCTGCTCGCGAGCAGGTTCAAGCTATCGCACCTGTTGCTATGACAGCAAGTCTAGGATGAGCTTCGAAGAACCAAACAATCCAAGATCATGGCAAATCGTCAACAATCAAATCCAGCTAACTGAGTTAGCGACGTACGAAGAACGAGCCCCAGGACTATAGACTGAAGTCGCGGATTCTCTGTTTTGAGGTCGTTAACAGTTTGCGTTCCTCCACATGGCTCATTAGTATGCGAGCAGCTGTTGCGCGCGGGCGTGGTCACATTAAATTTAATGAGCTCAGGCTGGAGAAACTGTATGTCCTTGCTTTCATACGAATTACTTAAACAGAGAATATTTGTTTTTGATATGATTTACATCATTTAAAAATAGAGACTCAAAGTGTTGTAAAGACATATTAATTTTCACTGTTATGCTGATGACACTCAATTATATATCTCATCACGACCAGATGAAAACACTAACTTATCTAACTTGACAGAGTGTCTAAAAGATATAAAATGCTGGATGACGTGTAATTTCCTGCTATTAAATTCAGATAAAACGGAGGTATTACTTATTGGTCCAAAAAACTACCCACAAAATCCCTTACAATACAACTTTAATTTAGAAGGATGTCCTGTTACTTTATCCACTACAGTAAAAGACCTGGGTGTTATACTAGACCGCAACTTGACTTTCGAAAATCATATTTCATATGTTACAAGAACAGCCTTTCTCCACCTTAGAAACATTGCTAAGCTACGTAACATGCTATCTGTTTCAGATGCAGAAAAGTTAGTTCATGCATTCATGACCTCGAGACTAGATTACTGTAATGCTTTATTAGCTGGTTGTCCTGCATCCTCAATAAACAAGCTACAGTTAGTGCAAAGTGCAGCCGCTAGAGTTCTTACTAGATCAAGAAAATATGATCATATAACACCAATTTTATCATCTCTACACTGGTTACCTATTAAGTTCCGTATCAATTACAAAGTATTACTATTGACTTATAAAGCTCTAAATGGTTTAGCTCCTGTGTATTTAACAGACCTTCTATCGCCCTACAATCCATCGCGCTCTTTAAGATCACAAAATTCGAGGCTTCTGGTCGTTCCTAGGATATCTAAGTCTACTAAAGGAGGGAGGGCGTTCTCACATTTATCTCCTAAACTCTGGAATAGCCTTCCTGATATTGTTCGAGACTCAGACTCGCTGTCCCAGTTTAAAACTAGATTAAAGACGCATCTCTTTAACCAAGCATTCACTTAATGCTTACCTTTTATACTACTTCTGAATCAGTTCGAATGCATTAATATTATGAACATCAGCTATGCTAATTATTTCCCATCTGTCCTTCTGCTGTTATCTCGGGACGCTAGTCCCGAGGTAAATAGCGTTCGTCAGCTCCAGTTTGTATCCAGCCTCTCACGGAGACTTCAGATGCCCCAACACCTGTGATGAGACGACTAAACGCCTGTGGAGAGACGACTCGACGCCTGTGAAGAGACGACTAAACACCGGCGATATGTTATGCCTAAATTTATACATGATTAACTAACTGTATTTTTCTTTGTACATTTCTGAAATGCACTTTCTGTAAAGCTGCTTTGAGACAATGTGTATTGTGAAAAGCGCTATACAAATAAACTTGAATTGAATTGAATTGAATTCATAGTCTGGGGGTCTATACAATGTGCTGTGACACCTATGACGAGATGTTGCGCTGCACTGGCCTGCAGACAGCTTAAAGGTTCACATACTTTTGCTGTCCTTGCTAGTGCTCTGAACGATATCCACAGTGAATTTAATATCCGTGAAAAGATTACCCACACCACAACTGACAATGGCTCAAATTTCGTAAAAGCTTTTAGGGTTTATGGTCAGACTATTGAAATTAACAATTTAGCAGCAGAGAGTGGTTAAGGAGATGATGGTGGTGATGATGAATATGATGATGAAGAGCAGGATAGCACTGAGAGCATGGAGTTTGTTGAAGCTGGAGCCATACTGGATGAGGACGACTGCCTGGAATATCAGCTTCTAAAACACCATCGCTGCGTCTGCCACCTTCTCAACTTGGTGTCAACAACTGATTTTGAGGAGGCAAATATTAACACGGCTTACAATAGGGTCTCACGCTCAACATTCTCAAAGTGCTGGAGTCTGTGGAATAAAAGTGCAAGATCCACCACAGCAGCAGAGATCATTGAGGAGACTTGCAAACTCCAGCTCTTGAGGCCAAATGCAACAAGATGGAACTCCCTTTTCTTAGCAGTGGAAATGATTGTGAGAATTGGCAGAGAACATGGAGAACGGGTCATTGCAGCTGTCTACGGTGCACTGAAGATACCCATGTATGTACCAGCCCTTTTTTATTTTTTTAAAAGCTGAACTTTATCTGGTTGCCAACATTTATTTATTTCTATATATGAAAAACTGTAAAAACACTGTAACACAAGTGCAACTTCCTAAAAGTAGTCTCTAATGATTTAAAAAAAAAAAATTAGGCCCTTCCAATTGAAGCTGTTCCATGAAATAAATGTGATGTCTTCTGTTTTTTTTTTTTTAATTTGTTGTGTGAACAGGTTTACTCCTGTCGAGCTTGCCTTGCTGTCCGAATATGCAAAGACCATGAGCCCAGTTGCAAAGGCTCTTGACATACTTCAGGGAGAGACCAATGTGCAAATGGGATTGTTGGTCCCTACAATAACCCTACTCCAGACTAAGCTCCAGCACCTTCACATTTCTTCCAAGTTCTGTAGGCCATTGATTGATGCACGTTTAGCAGGACTTGAAAAACGATTTGGACAAATGCTTAAAGATCCGGAGCTGATAGCCACAGCTATTCTAGTCCCCAAATTCAAGATGTGCTGGACAAGTGATGAACAAATCATAAAACTCGGTAAGTGTTGTACTGTTTGCTTTATGCTATTGTAGTGAAGTGCCGCTGTTGCGTGCTGTCCCCTCTGCGTGTGTTGACTCCGCCCTGTATGCGTGAAGTTAATCAGCGTCTAATTTCAAGGTGTATATTAAGGTGGTGGGTTTGCCACCGGACATGGCATTAATGTGCGACCGTCTCTCTAGCGCGTCATTATTCTCCCGTCTCTGTCTGGTTCTCTGGCTGGAGGTGAGTGCAGTGGCCGTTGATTTTGCTCGAGCATATCAGGTTTTAAATGGTTAACCGTGTTACCCTTGTCAGGTGCCTGCTGGTTGTGGATAAGCACATGTGGTATTGACGTTTCGCAACCATTGGCAATGTGCGCCGTTCGCCGGATCCCAACGCAATGATCTCTGCAAGATTAATATATCTTGCATCGCTTGTGTATTGCTGCTTGGCTTTCTGGTAGGTTTCTTTCTGGCCCTTGTAGCCGTATTTATTTTGAGTAGTGTATAGTGATGGGGTTTATCTGTGTATTCCAGCTCTTCGTTGTGAACTTTGTTCATTTGTTGGCTGCTGGACGAATGATGCGACTTCCACATGTTTGGTATGTGCGGTTATTGTACAATGATGATTTAATGCGTATCTTATTAAGCATATATTTTAGCTCACATTCGGGCTTTTGCAGGTGAATTAATCCACCTGAATAAGGGCACCTGAAGACTGCTGCGTGGCTTGGGACTTTCATTGCTGCTGTTTTTTTCCCATTACTTTAGTTTTATTTTATTTTTTTCCATCAACATGCTTCAGTGTAGTTGCTCATGTGTGAGCACGCGTCCGCATTGTTGATGTTTGTCTTTTGCTTTGAGTTATTTTTGCTTTGTTAGTTGAGTGTGTGTAATTAATCCAGTGTGTTTGTATATTTGTTTGCGTGCCTTTTTTCTTTGTTTTTGTTTTCTTTATTATTTTGTGCTTTGTAATTTATTATTTTCTGCATTTTGCGTGTTAATTTTGATTTCTTTATTATTTTTGGGTGTTTTTTTTCGTATTATGAATAATGTTTCTTTCTTTTTGCTCACTGCAAGTGATCCTCTGCTCGTCCTAAGGAAAGGGTGATTGTGAGTGGTAACCGGCCTGTGAAGCCTGGTCAGGTTGGTCCGCAGTGATCTGTTTACAGTCACTGAAACCGATGAGTGGATTGCGGGGTGTTTTTATTTTAGTTATGTGTTATCTTATGTTTTGTTGTATATTGTGTCCTGTAAATTGGTTACCCACATGTGGGTACAGTTATTGTTTTTTTTTTTGTAATTTGTATTTTCTTGTGTTTCAGGCACTGTGAGTCCGGAGCAGGAGGGCTAGTTGCTCTATTTTGGTGGCGGGTCCTGATGTGAGACAGTGTGTGTGGTCTACAACCCATAGTGATTGATCTTGGTTGATGTGAGTGTGTGTGAAGTGTAGTGCACGTGTGGATGCTCCTTTACCATCGCTGGTGTTAGCGACGTCTGGCACTAGCTCGCCCTGCTTCTGGCAATCACGAGTCCTGTGAGTTGTTTATTGTGTGTTGAGCCTAACTGGCACGCCAGCATTTTTACCTTTGTCTAATAAAGAATATTTTTGTACTTTGTCTTATCCACGTCTCAGAGTCTCTGTGTAAGGGAAACATCGAACCTGTGTGTCCTTACTAGGATACTTTCCTGGCTTAGTGACCAGGGTGGCGTAGTCGACTCTCTCTTCTTGCTTTGTCTCATCTTTCTCACGCTCTTTCTTTGTCCATCAAACGTACCGCTCGCCACACTATTAACAGAGGAAATTTCTGCATTTGAAGTATCTCTAACATACCAAGCAATCCAAATAGCAATCTGTCCTTATATAAGCCATATGAAGTTGATCAAAATCATTGTGCCATCTTTCAGTGATGTAATTTCATTGTTGTAATCCAATTCCATGGTTCAATTTGGTCTTTATTTTCTTTTTCTTTTTCAAAGGCCTTAATATCAAAAGTTACTTGAAAGACCAAACTGTGGAGAATCAAGATGAGAGCTCCCATTCTTCAGACTTCTTTTCTGCAATCAAACAGACCAGTGGCAGTTCCCAAGAAAATGCTAAACAGCTGGAGACTTCCATTTGATGCCCAGTTGATACAGTAGAGATACTTAAGTCTTTCCCGGCAGTGTGCAACCTGTCATTGAGGTTTAACACAGCACTACCAGCCTCAGCAGCCTGCGAGAGACTGTTTAGTTCAGCAGGACTGATCTTCAGACCAAAAAGGGCACGTATTGATTCTAAGAACTTTGAAAACCAGCTTCTTTTGAAGCTAAACAGAAGGTTCTGGTGATTGTATAGGGTATGTCAATGTATTCTTTTTTGTCATACACAAACACAGGAATACTGACGTACCAGGCCCGGAGTGGGTAATCGGGAGAATCTGGAGATTTCCCGGTGGGCCACTTCACTTTTGGGCCAGTCGAGGATTTTTTTTTTTTTCACTTTGTCTATCTTTTCTTAAATTAGGCTACACGCGTTCCGCATTCACAGCGCGCAGCCTATGCATGGGTTGTACCATGTGAGCGAGTTCTCCCCTCCCAAATAGAGTTGGTTGGGTCCATAGCCCGTCTTTTCCAAAACGTTTTCTCAGGTAGGCTACTGATAGCTGGGCCAGCCCTGCTGTAACGGTACACGTCAGGGAGGATGGATGGGAGGAAGAGGCCAGGAGGGGCTGAAAAAGCCAGGTTGAAAAAAAGAAAGGCATTGGAGGAGGATGATGTGGCCAAATGTGCCAAGCTTACAGATTTATTTTCAAGACAAACACAAGTGGCAACAGGTAAAGAGAGATAAGTTCGGCCTAGTAATGTCTAGCATTAGCAACGTTTTTAATCAAAAGGAGACGGATAGTTTGCCTAAATGGTTGCAGTCAGGTGTAAAGCAAAGACTCACAAGACGTAACATTAACTGATATTCCACCGTGGTGATTTATCAACGACGTCGCCATCGGTCCCACGCACACATGGGCATTTTGCAACACACACCGCTAACAACAACTGCGTTACTGAATAGAAATAAAAGCAGAATAAGAACAACAGAAATATAAAACGGGCTTGCATGCATACTTGCGATGTTCACAGCTCATATCGACTGCCCACTCTGAGAGTGACGGAGTAAGAGTACGTTCCATCTTAAAGGCGCAGTACCTAATTCTACTTGTTGCAGATTCACAAGCAAAATATTACATTTTATTACAATATTAGCCTTTTTGTATCACCCAATATATGGCGATTCATAGACTTTGCAAATATTATGCATATTGAAAACAAAACTCAAGCTTGATCTGTGTATGCAGTAAAGTAACCTCTTAATTATTTTTTTTGTTGCTTCTGAGCAGCAGATAAGTCAGTCCCCCACTGAAAATGAGGAGGCCATGACTAGGGACAGGTATAGAGGATACCAGAGTAAACAATATGAATTAAAGTTATTTAATGTAAGAAAGAGCAGTATATGACGGTACATGATAAACCAAAATGTATTGTTTGTTTAGAAGTGGGTGTAGTAAAGGAGTAAATTACCACAATATGATACCCATGTAGAAAAATGATAATGACCATGATATTTTTTGATAACTTCTCAGCTTAAGTGAATTATTATTTAACCTTTACATTATTTGTTGAACCATGCTATTAATAACAACTACACAATAGTAAGTAAGAGCTGAACTGTTGCTTCATTTATCCAATTTCCACCACATCTCTCTCTCTCTCTCTCTCTCTCTCTCTCTCTCTCTCTCTCTCTCTCTCTCTCTCTCTCTCTCCTCTCTCTCTCTCTCTCTCTCTCTCTCTCTCTCGTGTGTTGCATGCTGGGAAGCGAGAGCGTGGTGTGGGGTGTGAGAGTGGTGCGCTTGAATCCTTTTTCAATTTTTCCGGGTTTTTTTCTTATGGTGTTTTTTTTTCTCTCTTTTTAAGATTTTTTTTTTGTTGGTTTAGAGAACTATGGCGTCTCCCTCGGGTGAAGGAATGCCTGGTTTCTCAATCAAGATCAACTGATCGGATCAACTGTTTACGGTAGAAGATGTTCTACTAGCAATGGGAGAAATTGTAGGACATGGAATAAGTAGTCTCGGCCTCTAGAATGAACAAGGCCGTCATGGTTTTTCTGAAAGAGGAAAATCTACGTGAACAGGCTTGTTTAAAAAGGAATTGTTGTGTCCGACAGTTTGGTGCAGGTAACGCCGTTGCGCGCACCTGCTACTAAAGTGACTATCTCAAATGTGCCTCCTTTCATTTCAAAGAGATTATCAAAGTAGATTTGGTAAGTTTGCTAGTTCCATCAAAGTAGTTCCACTGGGATGCAAAAATGCTGCATTGAAACATGTGTTGTCTTTTCGAAGACATGTTTTCATGTTTTTAAATGCACCCTCTAAGACTTTGGAAATCTCTTTTCGCATACAACATTGAGATAGCTCGTACATGATATTCACAACAACAGATAGTATGCGTTGTTTTGATTGCGGGGATTTTGGACATAAGAGATTTACTTGCCCGCGTAAAAAACAGATGGAGAATGAAGTGAAGGACAGAAATATTGAAGAACAGGTAGATCGAAATGATAATACTGAAAATCGTGATAAAGAAGAAAGACTTAAAAGTGTAAAAGAAACAGGGATTCCAACAAAAAAAAAAACAAAAGAGGCTGGAAACTCAAGGTGAGGATATAGAGACACCTGCTTCTATCTATGCAATTCCTGGACCCAGCGAAATAACCCAGGTTAAATCCTCAACCGATAGAGGCACAGATAGAACATTGTTATTCTGAAAGTTGGGAGATATTTTAAAAAGTTTTACCCTGGATGAATTTATAGTTGTCGGTAGGGCTGTTTTCGACTAAGGATTTTCATAGTCGAATCTGATTCGTTAGATTTTGCCATAGTCGACTGATAGTTGAACTTTTTTTTTTTTTTTAGATAGCAGCTAGATTTTTTCCATTTCAAACAAAAGAGCTAAAAAAAAATTAAAAGAAAAACATGGTGTGTAACAAATACCTTTTATTCATTTAAAGCCAGATGAACAAAACATATCACACATAGGTAGGGTCACCAGACATCCCGTTTTTCCCGGGACATATTTCAACTCTAATTTTAGTGTCCCGACTTAGGCTATTATGAAAAAAATCATGATTTGTCCCGTATTTCATCGTTAACATATATGTATTTTTATATATTATAGGTTTCGTTGAATACGCGCAAGACAGGGAGGGAGAGAGAGCGAGAGACCTTGCGTGTGTGTGCTAGAGTCCGCATTAATTACATGCGCGCAGGGCAGAGGGAGAACGCGAGAGACCTTGCGTGTGTGTGCTAGAGTAGGCTACTCATACGCACGCGTCTTCCCCCAAAATTATAATAATAATAATAATAATATAGGGTTTATGTCTGTATTGACAAAAGAGTGGTAGAACTGTTTGTTTGTTTGTTTTTTGTTTGTAAAGTTAACAAGCCTTACCCGTTTCAAATGAGCCATGTTTGTCGTCGTGTGATATGAAAGAAGCTGCTGGCACAACTTGCAATTAACTTTCTTTGGGTCATCTTTAACCTTCTCGAAATACTCCCACACTTTTGATGATTTTTTAGAAGCATTGTGAGTCAATAAATCCGTAAATGCTAACAAATGTGGTCCGGACGTTACAGGCATGTAGTGTGCTGCTGCTCATTCGTTGCATACCGCGCGGCGCGCCTATTTTGAAATAACGAACTTGAGCGCGCAAAAGACGCGAGATGTAAACAGACCCCCTACTATTCGACTATGAGGTTCATAGTCGAATCAGACCTCTCCGAATCGAATCGTCGAATCCTCGACTATTAGAAGTCAGCCCTAGTTGTCGGTGGTAATTGGAACTGTACTCTCAATTTTCTTTTAGAAAGGAATAATGAAGAACCAGATTCTGCATCAGCTTCTTTCTTAAAGGGTACCTATTATGGCATTTAAAATGTTCCTAATATTGTTCTGGGAGTCCCCAACAACAGTTTTACAAGCATGCAATGACAAAAAACACTTTTGTTGTCTTATAATATGCATTTATTTTTACCTGATTTGCTCACCGACTCCCATATGAATCGTTTAGCGAGTCATTTTTCCAAACCCCGCCTTTGCGTGACGCTAATCTGTGGTGATATGTTAGACACCCAGCCGACGGGGTGTCATTGGTTGTTGCGCTAGATCTTACCCAGATACAACAGTGCTATTTTCTGATTGGCTAACAACACCAGACGAACAACACCAGAGTGTCAGGGTTTGTGCAGGTGCTGAAGACGAGGACACGAAAGCTTCAATATAAATGTTTTAATAACAAAATGAAAACTTTCCAAACTTAAACAGGAACAGAACTCCAGGAAATCAGAAGACACACAACCATACGAGGACGACGATCGACAAACACTCAGGGAAAACACAGGGCTTAAATACACTGAACCAAATGAGATAATTAACAGAACACAGGTGAGAAAACTGAACACTAACGAGGAGCGGGAAAACTTAACAGGACTAAACCAAAAACCACAAAGACAGGGGAAACCAAGATACAAAACAGAACTCAAACACATCAAAACGTGACAGTACCTCCCCCCTCCCCGAAGGCGCGTCCTCGCGCCGTATAACATCCAAAGGGGTGGGAGGGTGGGCGCCCTGGAGGCTGACGAGGGCATGGTGCAGGTCCAGGAAGCCTCCAGGGCGGAGCAGGCTGTGGGTGTGGCCACGGCGGTGCAGGCTGTGGGCGTGGCCACGATGGTGCAGGCTGTGGGCGTGGCCACGACGGTGCAGGCTGTGGGCGTGGCCACGACGGTGCTGTGAGACTCTCGGGCGTCCAGGGCGGAGCTGTGAGACCCTCGGGCGTCCAGGGCGGAGCTGTGAGACCCTCGGGCGTCCAGGGCGGAGCTGTGGGACCCTCGGGCGTCCAAGGCGGTGCAGGCTCTTCAGGTGGCCCCGGCGGTGAAGACCCTTCAGGTGGCCATGGCGGTGCAGACCCTTCAGGTGGCCATGGCGGTGCAGACCCTTCAGGTGGCCATGGCGGTGCAGACCCTTCAGGTGGCCATGGCGGTGCAGACCCTTCAGGTGGCCATGGCGGTGCAGACCCTTCAGGTGGCCATGGCGGTGCAGACCCTTCGGGTGGCCATGGCGGTGAGGACCCTTCGGGTGGCCATGGCGGTGAGGACCCTTCGGGTGGCCATGGCGGTGAGGACCTTTCGGGTGGCCATGGCGGTGTTATTTTTTCGGGCCTCCGTGGATCTTTGGCCGGCCTCCGTGGATCTTTGGCCGGCCCCGGCGAAGGCGTATGGCGCCCCCCCAAAATTTTCTTGGGGAGGACAGGCTCATGATCGGGAACTGACTTGACATCAACGGGCGTTGGGTCAACGGGTTCTGGGTCAACGGGCTCTGGGTCTGGGTCAACGGGCTCTGGGTCTGGCGCTGGGTCAACGGGCTCTGGCTCTGACGCTGGGTCAACGGGCTCTGGCTCTGGCGCTGGGTCAATGGGCTCTGGCTCTGGCGCTGGGTCAACGGGCTCTGGCTCTGGCTCTGGCTCTGGGTCAACGGGCTCTGGCTCTGGCTCTGGGTCAACGGGCTCTGGCTCTGGGTCAACGGGCTCTGGCTCTGGGTCAACGGGCTCTGGCTCTGGGTCAACGGGCTCTGGCTCTGGCGCTGGGTCAACGGGCTCTGGCTCTGGGTCAACGGGCTCTGGCTCTGGCGCTGGGTCAATGGGCTCCGTGCTGGATTGGACCAGCATATCAGGAAACTCGGGGCTGGACGGGACCAGCATATCATGAAACTCGGGGCTGGACGGGACCAGCATATCAGGAAACTCGGGGCTGGACGGACCAGCATATCAGGAAACTCGGGGCTGGGATCAGGCTCTGGCGGGCAGGTGACAGGCTCAGGCTCTGGCGGGCAGGCGACGGGCTCAGGCTCTGGCTGGATGTGGCTGACTTGAACCCCAGCCTCGGCCGCCTTCTTTTGGGCCAGTCGCACCGATATCAGTGGGGGATCAGTCATACCGGATATCAGCCGGGGAAGTCCAGGGACCGATCTGGCGGCAGGGCTGATGCGGTGTGCAGGCTCTGGTGGGCAGACAATGGGCTCTGGTGGGAGCGTGCAGGTGATGGGCTCAGGCGTTGGCGTGCAGGTGATGGGCTCTTGCTCTGGCTGGCCGTGGAGATCGGGCTGGATGTCTCCCACGGTGAGTGAGGAACCACACACCCACAGCGCACGGGCAATAAACTTAACTAAAGGGAGGTGGAGATCTCCCAATAACAGTATCTGAGCGAGGGTATCATCCATCCCACTCCAAAACTCGTGCGTAAGGGACTCCTCGTCCCAATTAAAGTCCCGGAGAAGATGGAGATATATCTCCGCATATTCCTCCAGAGACCGGCCATCTTGTGGGACACAAAGTTCGTAGTTCATCCCTTTTTTTCTTTTTGTTATGGTCGATCGTTCTGTCAGGGTTTGTGCAGGTGCTGAAGACGAGGACACGAAAGCTTCAATATAAATGTTTTAATAACAAAATGAAAACTTTCCAAACTTAAACAGGAACAGAACTCCAGGAAATCAGAAGACACACAACCATACGATGACGACGATCGACAAACACTCAGGGAAAACACAGGGCTTAAATACACTGAACCAAATGAGATAATTAACAGAACACAGGTGAGAAAACTGAACACTAACGAGGAGCGGGAAAACTTAACAGGACTAAACCAAAAACCACAAAGACAGGGGAAACCAAGATACAAAACAGAACTCAAACACATCAAAACGTGACACAGAGGAGACCAGGGTTGCCAGGTCTGCACAACAAAACCAGCCCAATTGCTCATCAAACTAACCCAATCACGGCCAAAAATATTCAAATAGCGTTCCCGGGTGTTTCCTCAATAACAATCATGTTCCAGTGGATAAAACAATCGCGTCAACCAGCGTGCACTACACAAACAACCCGCGGAAACAGTGCAGGCATACGGACCTGGCAACACTGGAGGAGACGCGCTTGAATCCTGCCGGTTCCACAGTGAGTGAGTTTTGGGCAATGCGGCATATTAAATATATTACAAATAGTTTTTCAGCGTGAGAAATACAATGTGTGGCCGGAGAGCGTGACAAAAGACCGAAATGAGTGACTGTCACGCTCAATGCGTGATGCGTGACACTCGAGAGCTGTGACAACTCACGACAAACACTTCACATATTTCAATACAATTGACATTGAAGACCTAAGTTAGCTGCTAGAAGCTGCGCTGTGCCTGTGCGTACACAACACACAAAATAATTATAGAACATGATACAAACATAAAAGCAACAGCCTACTTACAGATTGTGATTCGGAGAAGGAAGCTGATCCAAATAAACTCGGTACTGAACCTCCCTCCTTCAGTATCAGCCGGCTCGCAAATTCATACTTTATAGCATTTAGGTTTGTGAAGCAATCATCTTCAAAATGACGCGAACACAGAACAAGTTCGGGCTATAATACTTCTGTGGTATAGTTATGAACTGTAGCCACTGTCTTCAAATGCTCCTCACTGGGCAGATGAAAAAAGTTTGCTTTTGCGTCGCACTTCAAAACACAGCAGCGTCTCGTCGACATGATGTTTTCCCTGGTGTCTCCTAATGCAATGAGTGGGCGTATCTTATTCAAATAACTTGAACGAGTGACGTACGAAAGTGCATCGTTCGTCTATCGATTCATATCAACGACTCAGAGTCGACTCTTACTTTTGAGAGATAATAACTTTGTATACGGTGAACTTTCATATTTAAAACTTTGCAGGATGTTTTCGTTCACTTAGATCTATGTTACACACTACATGAAAGGTAATTTTCAAAATTCCATGATAGGTACCCTTTAAAAAGTATTATTGTTCAACATGATTTTATAGATGTATGGAGAGAAAAGAATAATGTTGTAAATCAATATACATTGACAAGAGTTTCACAAGTGAGGATTAGTGCAGCTAGACTTGACCGGATCTATATCAAACTTAAAGAAAATAATAGATTAAGCGATTTGAACGTTTCCTTTTTATTAAAACCCAAGCAAAGAACAACACTCTGAGATGTTTCTCCATCGCTCTGCATACATACGTCATCTCCTTCGTTGCTCTGATTGGTTTTAGGTCTATCCAATTGCGCCCAGAGGCATTTGAGCGACGTCCGTTGGTGACACCCCTTTGGAAAGGATTTTTCTATGAGGCTTTGCCAGACCATAACTCAGTTACTACTGAGAATGGTCTGGTTTTAACCAGGCTACCCTACACTCACTTCTCTGAATGAAATATCATTCCCAATAAATATTTCACATCCTCCCCCTACTCAATCCACCCATTACACCTAACAGAAGCATATCCGACTAACCTTAAATCTGAATTTGGTCTCAACCATGTTTCATGTACACAAATGAAATCTGGTTTATTGGAAATATCATTAATATACTTTTTAAATTGCTGTCCATTGGCCAACAAACTTCTAGCATTCCATCGTAGCAAGAGGACAATTATTAATATTATCCAACCCATGCTTGCTCCTGACTTGCTTGAATGCTAAGGTCATTCCTCACCACCTCCCATTTCAACCTGCTGATATCTAGGTGATGAGCTGCTGCTTTTACGATTATTTGTATTCTCTCTGTTTTGGATTTAACCTCCATTGTAGCATTTACCACCTCTGCTATAAAAGTGACTAGCTTCTTTAAATCAACCATTAATATTCCCTCATTTGCCTTTTATGGTTATTTTGGGTTCCCTTTCGTTATGAGAATTCCGACGTGTCGTCGGGGGAGTTCCCTGACGAATTGGGATCACGCTAGGGAGACCAATCGACTTCGAGTGAAACTAAAACGAGCCAATGAATATTGGCATGCAAGATTTGCATTCCGCGACCCGCCTACCAGTGCGGGTATAAAGGGCGGAAGCAAACGCATCACAATGCTTTTTGCTTCGGAGCCGACCAGTTGTGTCCTCTGAGTGTTATGAGCTTGAAGATTGTGCTTTCTGAACGTTCAACGAGTCTGCTGTTTCCTGAGATCTCTCTGTGCTGGTGTGACGGCGCTTCAGCGGTCTTCGCGATCTCCCGTCTGCCTGTTTGTTACTACATCACTGTGTTTACAAAGAGCTGTTTTAACAGCTGGTATTCGGTTGAGTGCTCACAGCGGGCTTGCAGTTTCCCCGCTGTGTTGCCGCGTTGATCCCTGTGTGCTTCAGCACATCTAGAGAGTTATTTCTCTGAAAGAGCAACACGGGTGAAGATCGCGTCCTTTTAAGGATGACGTTTCATCCGTGTGTTTCTGGATGCGGTCAGATTCTGATTCGGTTGCTTTACAGCTGTGCCCTAAATCCGCTTCCACCTGGAGGGGTGACCCTACTCTCCCCTCTCGCGCCTGTAGGTTCTCCTCCAGTCTGACTGGTAAGGCCTATAGTGCGTGTGGAGAAGCTGCTTCTGCCCTGCATGCCATGGCACTCCTTCAGGTCCATCAGACGAGAGCGCTTTGCGACATGCAGGAGGGTGGTACCGACCCAGGGATGCTCCAAGAGCTACGCACGGCGACGAACCTTGCCCTTCGGGCGACGAAAGTCACCGCGCGCTCCCTGGGCTGAGCGATGTCCACACTTGTGGTCCAGGAGCGACATCTTTGGCTCACCCTGGCCGATATGACGGAGTCAGACAAGTCCAGGTTTCTGAACTCCCCCATTTCCCAGGATGGCCTATTCGGCGACGCGGTGGAAGACTACGCCCAACAGTTCTCCGCCGCCCAGAAGCAGTCCGAGGTGATTAAGCACATCATGCCCCGGAGACAGGCTGCTGCTGGCCCGTCCCCCCCGGCTCCACCTCGCGCTGCTCGTCGCCGAGGGCGCCCTCCTGCCGCCGTCTCCGCCCCTGCTCCGCCTAAGCAGCAGCCTCCTAGGCAGCAGCCGGCCGGCCGCAAGAGAGGTGCCCAGCCCGCCCGGGGCTCGTCTAAACCCCCTGGTAAGAGGAGAGGGAAGCGGCCCTGAGACGGGCGACCCAGAGGACCTTATTGCTGCTCTTCAGGACGGTGCCACTGCACCGCTCCTTCCCCCGGAGGAGGGCCAGGCGGAGAATCTTCTGTTTCCTTTTGTTTTTGTTCCGCCGCTGCCTTCAGCGGTACCCACTTTTTCAATAAAAGAGCAGTTTCCAATTCCTCTGGGTCTATCTCGGTAGAGACTGGCCTCTCAGTCTCCCCCATCCAAGAGGGTCAGAATGACGGTGTGCGCCGCCTCGTTGCCTCGCCACTCTCGTTCCCCTCGCCCCAGCGCTCAGATGACAGCTACGCCGCCTCGGCCTCGTCGCTCTCATCTCCCGCTGGGCAAGGAGGTGCGGAAACCTGGACTCGACGCCCCCGAGCCTCGTTCCTCGTTTCCCCTCCTTCCTTCGCCTCCGTGGAAACAGTGTAGCGACAATGACTATTTTTGGGGAAATTATTAGCTTAAATGGGGAATAATATTCATCAGCTGATGAATATGCATTACGACTACACAAATTAAACTATACCAAATAAGGAATAGCTAAACCTTACCATATATGAATAATTAACACGACTTTTCGTAGTAATTATTAATATAGGTCGGCAAAATCTTATCAGGGTAAATTTTCATGTGATTCAAATTTAATTGTTATGCACTGTCCATTTACCTGGCCTGTAAACATCGAAAATACCCTTGCTGTGGCCACCAGAAATTATATTTTCGTGTAAGGCACTTTAGATATTTTAATATAAATCAAGTAGAGCTTTGTAACATAAGATCGGTATTTTCATTGACTTCAAGTGAAACAATATGAGACAGATTCAATTCAAAAGATTATAGAGTTTAATAAAAACAAACTAAAGATTACATAAACTACTTAAAATCACACAGGAGTAAATATGCATAGCAAAAACACACAATTAACGAAACGATTGCAATACGAAATATTAGAGAGAGAGAGTGAGAAAGAGAGAGAGAGAGAGAGAGAGAGATGAGGGAGTGAGAGAGAGAGAGAGAGAGAGAGAGAGAGAGAGAGAGAGAGAGAGAGAGAGAGAGAGAGGGAGAGAGAGAGAGAGATGAGGGAGTGTGAGAGAGAGATGGAGATGAGATGAGAGAGATGATCTTCTCAGGACAGTTCAAACAGTTCAATCATGAGACCCCAAAAGGCTTAATCAGATGTTATAGACAACCTTAAAACAGCATTTCTTTTTAGATTTATACTTGCTTTGACAAGGCCCGTTGTGAGGTTGTTTGAAAGAAAGCGTCGGCTGAATGTGTTCGGAGTTTCGTTCGGACGCAGGTAGATTTGTTATCTGTCAGCTCGAACAAACGATAATTAAGTCTTAAGAGTCGTTTCGTTCGTGAGTATACTTAACGAAGGAAAACTATCAACTGAGTTAGATCACTAGAAAGAAAAACTTAGGTTAAAACGAAAGTTAGAAAGAAAACGAAGAACTCGGTTGAGTTCTTATTGAAGAAGGTTCTCTCTGGCGAAGACTGCTTGCTAAGAACGACGTCGCGCTCCAGGTTTTGAAGAAGCTAGAGACACGCCTTCTTACAGGCCTGATCCAATCGTTTGGGAGGAGGAGTGGCAGCAAACTTCTGTGTTTGCAAAAATACACACCCTCCGAGTCATGTGCGAAGAGGATAAAACTTTAGTAAAAATACACTTCTAAATTGGTATTAATAAAAACATGCATCATATCGCATTTTGGGTTAGTTATTCGATCTTATTCGATTTCGCTGGTTACAATCATACCAAGCGCGGCATTCCTGCGAGCTGGTAAGATGACGATACCTGATTCTTCATGATTAGACGCATATATCAAGTCTGATTACATATCATAAAGCTTTGGTCATGGCAATTTGTCACTTGGGAATCATGAAACATCACCAGAAAAGCATTTCACACATTTACAACAGTATTTTGATCACACATCAGGAAACTGAGGGTTTCTATGTATGTGTGTGTGTGTGTGTGTGTGTGTGTGTGTGTGTGGTGTGTGTGTGTGTGTGGGGTTCGTTCAGGGTTCAACAGTGTGGTGAACTCGCGCTCACTCCGCCTCCGGGGAAGTAGATGTGTGTGCGTATTGATGAATTTTGATGCGTTTAACATGGGGTACAAAGTCTGTTTTGTTAGTGAAATGTCTATCCTGGTCATGCGGGATCATGAGATGCCCTCACGGGATCTCTAGATCGGTTGGTGGCCGTTGTCACATGTCCATGCGACAGAACCTTCTTTATCTTAACGAGAAAATCATTAACTGTCCCGTGATATCTTCATCAATGGCAGTCTCTGAATGGAAGAACTGGGCTTTGTTTTGACACATTTAAGCTGCTGTCTTGGTAATGTAATCAAAAGACTGACGTGATCAGTTTGGAAGAGTGGAGGGATGTTAACTACCTAGAATATAATTAATGTTATCAGATGACCATCTCGGTGCCGTTACAACAGGTAGGTGTTGCCTCGCACACTCAGACCTCTCTCTCGGCCGCAGTAATGCCTCCGGAGTCCGGTCCCTGTCTTCCACCTCGCTGCCCCTCCGCGGGTACGCTGGTGGTCCGAGTGGGCTCCTTGGCACGGTTCCTCGAAGCCTGGCTAGCGCTTCTGAGGCCGTCCCGGTGGCTCACCCGCACTATCCGGCTCGGCTACGCAATTCAGTTTGCCCGCCGGCCTCCCAGGTACAGAGGCGTCCACTTCACCCGGGTGCGGAGTGTCGATGCCCCTGTACTGAGGAAAGAAATCGACGTCCTGCTGGCGAAGGACGCGATCGAGCCGGTCCCTCCAGCCGAGATGAGGTCGGGGTTTTACAGCCCTTACTTCATTGTACCCAAGAAAGGCGGGGGGTTACGACCAATCCTGGACCTGCGAGTTTTGAATCGGGCCCTGCACAAGCTCCCGTTCAAAATGCTCACGCAGAAACGCATCTTCGAGTGCATCCGTCCCCGGGATTGGTTTGCAGTGATCGACCTGAAGGACGCGTACTTTCATGTCTCGATTCTCCCTCGACACAGACCCTTTCTTCGGTTTGCGTTCGAAGGTCGAGCATATCAGTACAAGGTCTTACCCTTCGGCCTGGCCCTGTCGCCCCGTGTCTTCACGAAAGTCGCAGAGGCGGCCATTGTTCCCATGAGAGAACATGGCATTCGCATTCTCAACTATCTCGACGACTGGCTCATAATGGCTCACTCGCGGGATCTGTTGTGCGAACACAGGGACCTGGTGCTCCAGCACCTCAGCCGTTTGGGTCTTCAGGTCAACTGGGACAAGAGCAAACTCTGCCCAATGCAGAGGATCTCTTATCTCGGAATGGAGTTGGACTCGGTCGCTCAGACTGCGCGCCTCACCGAGGAGCGCGTCCAGTCAGTGCTCAACTGCCTCAAGTCCTTTCAAGGCAGGTCAGCGGCCCCACTGAAACAGTTTCAGAGGCTCCTGGGGCATATGGCAGCCGCAGCCGCAGTAACGCCGCTCGGTCTGCTCCATATGAGACCGCTTCAGCGCTGGCTTCACGATCGAGTCCCGAGATGGGCGTGACAGAGCGGCACGTTCCGGGTCAACATTACCCCGCACTGTCGCCAAACCTTCAGTCCTTGGTCAGACCCTGCGTTTCCACGGGCCGGAGTGCCCTTAGTCCAGGTCTCCAGGCATGCTGTGGTTTTCACAGATGCCTCTGCCAACGGATGGGGGGCCACGTACAACGGGCATGCAGTTTCAGGTCTGTGGACGGGGCCTCAACTGCATTGGCACATCAACTGCCTAGAGTTGCAAGCAGTACGCTTAGCCTTGTCTCGCCTCAAGGGGCTGCTTTTGCACAAGCACGTACTGGTCCGTACGGACAGCACTGCGACCGTTGCGTACATCAACCGTCAGGGTGGTCTACGCTCCCGTCGTATGTCGCGACTCGCCCGCCATCTCCTCCTGTGGAGTCAAAAGCATCTGAGGTCGCTTCGAGCCATTCACATCCCTGGTGTGCTCAACCGTACAGCCGACCAGCTTTCACGGCAGCCACCTCTTCCGGGAGAATGGCGACTCCACCCCCAGACGGTTCAGCTGATATGGGAAGTCTTCGGAGCCGCTCAGGTAGACCTGTTTGCCTCTCTGGACACGACTCATTGCCGGTTGTTTTACTCCCTGACCGAGGGTTCTCTCGGCACGGATGCACTGGCGCACAGCTGGCCCCTGGGTCTTCGCAAATATGCGTTTCCCCCAGTGAGCCTTCTTGCACAGATCTTGTGCAAAGTCAGGGAGGACGAGGAGCAGGTCCTGCTCGTTGCGCCGTATTGGCCCAACCGGACTTGGTTCGCGGAACTCATGCTCCTCGCGACAGCCCCTCCTTGGCCGATTCCTCTGAGGAAGGACCTCCTTTCCCAGAGACGGGGCACCTTGTGGCACCCGCGGAGGTTCTAGGTGGCCTACCGCAGGGTGTGGTAGACACCATCACTTCCGCCAGAGCCCCCTCTACGAGGCGCCTCTATGCGTTGAAGTGGAACCTGTTCGTCGAGTGGTGTTCTTCCCGCCGGGAAGACCCCCGAACTTGCCCGATCAGAGTTGTGCTTTCCTTCCTGCAAGATGGGTTGGAGCGAAGGCTGTCTCCCTCCACCCTCAAAGTGTATGTTGCCGCAATAGCCGCTCATCACGATGCAGTAGAAGGTAAGTCATTGGGAAAGCACGACCTGGTCATCAGATTCCTTAAGGGTGCCAGGAGGCTGAATCCACCTCGTAATGTGCACCCCTTACCCTCTTGGGACTTGACTATAGTGCTTAGTGCACTCCAGAGGCCCCCGTTTGAGCCCTTGCCTTCAGTCGAGTTAAATATCTTGTCTATGAAGACAGCTCTCCTGTTGGCTTTGGCTTCTTTTAAGTGGGTAGGGGATCTGCAGGCATTTTCGGTCGACGAATCGTGCCTAGAGTTCGGACCGGGCCTTTCTCACGCTGTGTTGAGACCCCGGCTCGGATACGTACCCAAGGTTCCTACCACCCCGTTTGTGGATCAGGTAGTGAACCTGCAAGCGCTGCCCCTGGAGGAGGCAGACCCAGCCCTAGCTTTTCTCTGTCCCGTCCGCGTCCTGCACGGTTACATGGACAGAACGCAAAGCTTCAGGACCTCAGATCAGCTCTTTGTTTGTTACGGAGGCCAGCAGAAGGGGAAGGCTGTCTCCAAGCAGAGGTTATCCCACTGGCTAGTCGATGCTATCGCCCGGGCTTATGAGTCCCAGGGCGTGCCTTGCCCACCTAGGTTGATGGCACACTCTACTAGGAGTGTTGCCTCCTCCTGGGCTTTGGCGCAAGGCGCCTCGCTGACAGACATCTGTAGAGCTGCGGGCTGGGCGACACCTAACACGTTCGCTAGGTTTTATAGCCTTCGTGTTGAACCTTCTTCCTCCCGTGTACTCGCTACGGCCGGTAGCGCGAGGAATTAGGTTATGTCGGCTTGCTACGCCATTCCCGCCCCGTGGGCCGGATACGTGCGTCTTTTTACTCCGTTGGTTCCCCAACATACGGCTAACCTCGTGAGTTCCTCCATCACCCCTTCGGCATCAGGCGAGGAGGAACGCCCGGTGCCAGGTCTATTACCTCTCGTAGGAGTTGCTATTAGACTGGGTGGCCTTAACAGTGGTCCCTTCGGCAACCCATTTTTTCCACGTTCCAACTACCCTCCGGGTTAGCTCCGTGTCTTCCCTTCGACAGATCCATTCTGTCGTCCTTGCTGAGTACGCTCCCACCCCTCGGGCTGGGACTACCTCAAGGACTGCCGTATGTTTCACTACCCCACGGGTTAGTACATACGTGTATTCCAGTGCCTCCCTTCGGGCGGGCAGGGGCTCCGTAGCGTTCCCTCCTACGGGTGGGGCACGCTTTCCCAGTGTTATCCAAATCCACTGAGTGGGTCCAGCCGGGCGCTGGAAGGGGTCAGCACCATGGCGTTTTATTCGGGATCCCAATTCGTCAGGGAACTCCCCCGACGACACGTCGGAGTTCCCAGGACGAAAGGGAACGTCTCGGTTACATATGTAACCCTCGTTCCCTGAGTACAGGGAACGGAGACGTGTCGTCCCTTCGCCATGTTGCTGTACCTTCGCGGAGGACTGGACACTGTTCGGCTCCTCAGCGAAAAAGCATTGTGATGCGTTTGCTTCCGCCCTTTATACCCGCACTGGTAGGCGGGTCGCGGAATGCAAATCTTGCATGCCAATATTCATTGGCTCGTTTTAGTTTCACTCGAAGTCGATTGGTCTCCCTAGCGTGATCCCAATTCGTCAGGGAACTCCCCCGATGACACGTCTCCGTTCCCTGTACTCAGGGAACGAGGTTTACATATGTAACCGAGACGTTTCTCAAGACAGTTGTCAATTTCACCGGACTCATTGACGAAGTCAATCCTCCTCACCAAATCTCAATATGATTTTAAATTCCAGTCCTTCCTAATCTTTATGCTTTATTCCTTTCACATAATCTTCATTACTCCTGATCCTCTTTGTACTGATCCCAGCAAAATAATTTCCTCTTTTATCCCTCATTCTTTCACCATTTTGACTTATCTCCAATGCTTCCATCACTATTGACTATGTCAGAATCTCCCCACTCTGGCCCATTCTCAATTTTTAAATAAAGTGTGTAAAGGGTAGGGTAAAGTGTGCCTACCCGCTGTTTTCTTCGGCTTCTCCATTCTTTTGAGTTCTCCTCTTTTCCGACCTCCAACTGCCAAACGTTCCTTTCTCCCAGGATCATCTGTCAGATTTTGTTTAAAGGGTACCTATTATGGATTTTTGAAAATTGCCCTTCATGTAGTGTGTAACATAGATCTAAGTGAACGAAAAACATCCTGCAAAGTTTTAAACATGAAAGTTCACCGTATACAAAGTTATTGTCTCTCAAAAGTAAGAGTCGACTCTGAGTCACTGATATGAATCGATAGACGAACAATGCTTTTTCTCTAACTTTATGACGTCACCTGTACAAGTTATTTGAATAAGATACTGTCACGGGGTGACGAAAATTTGAACTTTTTCCATGCAAGACGGAACTAATGTTCGCCGAGATTGCCTCCCGCCGGACCCATAACAATGGAACACCGGGTTAGTTCCGGGTTAGCGGAAAAATCCTGCGAATGGGGTGATTAATCTGAATCGCCGGCAGCTGCGCGGAAAGGGATTGAAGCCCCGCGATTGGGACACGTTGCCCTTAGGGGAGGATAAGAGGAGAGAGTGCAGACTGGAGAGGAAGTTGTGTTTTGGGGCCCGCAATCTCGGTGAAGTGTGAGCATTGGAGGAGAGGAAGTGGGACCGGCGAACGGGCACGGCATTATGAGTTTGGGAAAGAGGGAACCACTGGACAATAAGATCGTTTGTGAGAGACTGTGAGTAGTTCAATCAATCTCCATCCTCCTCTTCTCGTATCTACGGGACTCTTGATGTGAATGCCAGGTCAGCAAATGGGCGATGGCCATCTGTATATGTATTTCCCACTGAGTGTTGAGATGAAGTGATGTGACGCACTGCTTTGATGTGTGAAGTGTGAACTTAAACCTGCTGGATGTCCATTACTTACCTGAGGTTCCATCATGTTCTAAAGATTTAAGAAGAGGCTAACACTGTTGTACCTCACAGACATTCGAGTGTATTAACTGGCAGCCCATTGCGAAGAGGGACACGCAGGTGAATGCTCAACCGACTGCTTTGCAGTGAAATCTCCCCAGCCGTAAGTTCTCTGTCTGTCACCTACGAAGAAGAGGATTACGTGCCTGTTATATTCGCCTGTCTGTTCACAGCAAAACTCTCCCGCCGTAAGCTCCGTGTCTGCCGGCCCTTCCAGAGGAGTATGTGCCTGTGAATTCACCTGACTGCTATGCAGTGAAGCTCCCCAGCCGCAAGTTCTCTGTCTGTCACCTGTGGAGAAGAGGAGTACGTGCCTGAACGCTCACCTGGCTGCTTGGCAGCGAAGCACCCCAGCCGTACGTTCTCTGTCTGCCGCCTGTGAAGAAGTGGATTACGTGCCCGAACACTCACCAGACTGCTATGCAGTGAAGCTCCCCAGCTGTAAGTTCTCTGTCTGTCACCTGTGGAGAAGAGGAGTACGTGCCTGAACGCTCACCTGGCTGCTTGGCAGCGAAGCTCCCCAGCCGTAGGTTCTCTGTCTGCCGCCTGTGAAGAAGAGGATTACGTGCCCGAACACTCACCTGGCTGCTTGGCAGCGAAGCTCCCTAGCCGTAAGTTCTCTGTCTGTCATCTACGAAGAAGAGGATTACGTGTCGTATACTCCCCTGGCGGCTTTGCAGTGAAGCCTCCAGCCATAAGCTCTCCGTCTGTCACCTGTGGAGAAGAGGAGCTGAGGGCCAGTGTCCTTCGGCGGGTCCGCTGGACGGAATGACCCTGCTCAGCATTGTATTTAATAAAATACTGTTTTAAGTGAAGCCTTGTTGTCTGTCCTCTCTGTCCGACTCCCCAAGGGTGGTACTGGTCTCGAGGGGTGGGTGCAGCCCGATTGGCCCGCCCCGACCTGTGACAATACGCCCACTCATTGCGTTCAGAGACGCCAGGGAAAACTAACATGTCGACGAGACGCTGTGTTGCAAAAGCAAACTTTTTTCATCTGCCCAGTGAGGAGCATTTGAAGACTAAGTGGCTACAGTTTATATATACAACTATACCACAGAAGTATAGCCCGAACCTTGTTCTGTGTTCGCGTCCTTTTGAAGATGATTGCTTCACAAACCTAAATGCTATAAAGTATGGATTCACGAGCCGGCTGATACTGAAGGAAGGTTCAATGCCGAGTTTATTTGGATCAGCTTCCTTCTCCGAATCACAACCTGTAAGTATTATTAATATTAATTGTTGCTTTTATGTTTTATGTATCATGCTCAATAATTATTTTGTGTGTTGTGTACGCACAGCGCAGCTTCTAGGTCTTCAATGTCAATTGTATTGAAATAATGTGAAGTGCAGGGCTCTCAAGTGTCACGCATTGAGCGTGACAGTCACTCATTTTGGTCTTTGTCACACTCTCCCGCCACACATTGTATTTCTCACGCTGAAAAACTATTTGTAATATATTTAATATGCCGCAGCGCCCAAAACTATGGCCGCGCCGCTCTCACTGTGGAACCGGCAGGAATCAAGCGCGTCTCCTCTGGTGTTGTTCGTCTGGTGTTGTTAGCCAATCAGAACATAGCACTATTGTATCTGGGTAAGATTTAACGCAACAACCAATGACACCCTGTCGGCTCGGTGTCACTCCTTTGGGCTATGGTAGCTAACATATCACCGCAGATTAGCGTCACGCAAAGGCGGGGTTTGGAAAAATTACGGTAACACTTTATTTGAAGGGGTGTGCATAAGACTGACATGACACTGTCATAAACATGACATAACACCTGTCATGAACATGAAGGAGTCTTTATGAATGTTTATGACTGTTGTCATTAAGTGTCATTCGGTAAATTATGACACTTTTAATGCAAAGTTGACATTGTTTAAAATGTCTTTGTTATGACAACTTGACATTACCCAAGACAAAAATGTCTTGATTATTACAACTTGACATTAACAAAGACGGAAATGTCTTTGTTATGACAACTTAATATTAACCAAGAAATCATAACCTGTCAACCTGTCACAAATATGTCATAACAGGTCTAATTATCAAACTTCAAGCATTTTGCAGTGTAATAACCCTTAATGACATCTTTATAACTAGTACAATGTGTTCCACTTTACTTGAGGACAGGTAATATTCATGACACAGTTATAATGGTGTCATGACGGCCAAAGTTGTCACAGGTTGACAGGTTATGATTTCTCGGTTAATGTCAAGTTGTCATAACAAAGACATTTTAAACAATGTCAACTTTGCATTAAAAGTGTCATAATTTACCGAATGACACTTAATGACAACAGTCATAAACATTCATAAAGACTCCTTCATGTTTATGACAGGTGTTATGTCATGTTTATGACAGTGTCATGTCAGTCTTATGCACACCCCCTTCAAATAAAGTGTTACCAAAATGACTCGCTAAACGATTCATATGGGAGCAAATCAGGTAAAATAAATACATATTATAAGACAACAAAAGTGTTTTTTGTCATTTCATGCTTGTAAAACTGTTGTTGGGGACTCCCAGAACAATATTAGGAACATTTTAAATGCCATAATAGGTACCCTTTAAACTTTTTAACCATTCACCGTTCTCCGGCCAATAATGATGTTTGCGATGACCGCCGATCAGCCCACCCTAAGCGACGTGTCGTCTTCTTCTTCGTTTTTTACTGGCGACTTGCAACCATATGGAGCATTATCGCCACCTACTGTATCTTAGTTACATTTGCTTAAATCCTTATGTTTAGTCCAGTTTGTTGTAGATAAGATGACATGATTTTAAGCACCGTCTTTCCAGAATTATTTAAGATATTTGTAATGTCCATTTGTTTGATTCCTTCATGTTCCAGTCCATTCCTTAGAGCCAGTCTTTGATTTGACTATTTAGTGCACTCAAACAGCACATGTTCCACAGTTTCTGATTGACTGCATATCTCACAATTTCCTGTTGGATGCTTCCCAATAATGTGCAGAGATGCATTTAACCTTATGTGACCAAGCCTGATTCTGCTAAACATCCCCTGTTCTCTCCTGCTCTTCCCCAGAGTCTTTTATTCCACCAACTTCTGCTGTATTTTAAATAAATGTCTTCCTTATTTCCATTATCCCATAATTTTTGCCACTGTATCTTAATTTTGCTTCGTATGTATGATTTGATCTCTGCTTTGCTAATTGGTACTGCCACTTCTACCTGATTTATCTTCAACCCTTTCTTAGCTAAATAATCTGCCATCTCGTTCCCTTGGATGCCAATATGTGCTGGGATCCATAAAAACTGAACATCAATCCCCAGACTACGTACACGATATAGTGATAACAAACTTTCAAACATAATATCCTCCCTACATTTTGATGACGCACTTTTGAGACTATCCAATGCTGCACTTGAATCTGAACATATTAGTATTCTCATGGGTTTGACTTCCTCTATCCACTGTAATGCAAACATGATCATTTCTGCTGCATAGACCGACAAATGATCAGTTAGTCTTTTAAACACCTTTAAGTTCAGGAATGTAAAATGCACAGCTTGTTTTTCCATTCTCTGGATTTTTTGACCCATCCGTGAATACATGAACATAATACCCATATCTCTCATGCAGCACAGTATTCACACAAGCCTGCATACTAAACATGCTTTTGCTTGAACTAACCTTTTTTAATAGAGAAATATCAACTCTAGTTTGAGGTAGTAACCATGATGGAACAACTGGTATTAAGGCAGTTGGACTAATGACCCAATTGTTGATTCCCAGCTCCTTAGTTATCTCTATAATTCCACTACTAAATAACTCCTTTTTAATTTTACTGCTTTCCCAACTTTCGTTTATACTTCTTTTTGTTGGGTGTGTTTCCTTTTGACTTTGTAAGTTAGCCCAACAATTTGCCCTCAACTGTTTCCTTCTAAGAATTAATGGCATTTCTCCAACCTCCACTTGAAGCGCTGATATTGGAGTTGATTTTACTGCTCCACCAAGGGCGTAGATTTGGTTTGAACATTGGGGGGGTTATAATGTTTAATATAGTTAAAAAAAAAATTATTCTGCATATTTTTCATATGATCATGGTATAAATATTGGGGGGGTTATCTCCCCCCCAACCCCCCCATAAATTACGCCCCTGTGCTCCACAACATAATCTCAAAGCTTGAGCCTGTATTTTGTCCAACCTTTTTAAAGATGAACTAGCAGCTGAACCAAAGACAATACATCCGTATTCTAGAACTGATCTAACTAATGCAGTATAAATATTTCTTAACGC